>JARBJD010000110.1:0-218737 GCA_033064195.1 Blattamonas nauphoetae | reverse complement strand
TGCTTTCTCTCTGTCTTCAATCCTGAGTAGGTTGTCCTCGTTGATCTCTTGTTGCTACAAATCCTTTCATCATCTGCTTCAAATATGTTCTCTTCTCATGTTAGTTGTGATTGAGTTGTACTTCTCAGTGTTCATTCCATCGTATCCGTAGCTTCCATTCAAGTTGGTCTTACAGAACTGTTCTTTTCGCTATTTCCAACCTGCCTTGCTTCAATTCGATCATTCATGAACGATGTCACAAATGGTTCAAATCCAGCATATCTCGAGAACACCATCACACTCTTAACGTCGTCCACAGTAGTGACAGTAGTCGATGAGGAACCACAGATAGTATGTCGAAAGAACATATACTGATCGTGTGTGCTCAAGAGTTGGGTCAGCTTTCTTTGTTTGTCATCAGTCTTCAATCCATGTTTCTTCATCAACGAGTATGTCTTCTCTCCAATGTTTTCTTCTGTTGTATTGACCACACGAAGATTGGTGGGAAGTTAATGAAATCATTTATGTACTTTTCATCGATGTGTCCTTTCAGTTCTGCAACGAGCAATGTCTTCTGATTCTTGTTCTCGATGATCTCACGGCATTCTTTATCTCCTGTTGCTGTGTACAGACATCTTCCTGGCATGTACATTCTGTGATTGGTGTATGGATTGCTCTTGTTCTTGATTGATGAGAAAGCACTTGGATAAAGAGAATTAAAGTCAACGCCACAAACGTGAGTCATTGTATGCTCTGTGTCTTTGGAGATGACCTTACCATCTTCGAAAGTGAAGTGGTTGATCGGCGTCACATCTTTGATATTTTGTCTATGCTGAACATTCGAAAATCCACCAGTCACTGCTGCTCTGAGTTTGTGATAGGTTTGCTCATGTGTCAGAGTCATCGGCAATGATTTCCAGATGCAGTATTTCTTCAATTGAATTCTCAATCGAGTGAGATGTTCATCATGGTCTGACTTGTAAGTGTTGCAGTAATCACAGCAGATCTTCACATTCTCTTTTGAATGACCTTTTGTATTGTCGATTCTGTCCAACGTAGGTCGAACTGCTTGTGTGAAGTGACATTTGCAGATATAGCACACTCTCTTGCACTGTTGAACAAACCAATCGAAGTCTGATTCATTGACATTTTTGTCAGTACTGCGATGAGCTTTCTGGTCTTGGTACCTGTATCCTTCAACTTTGTACTTCCAGTATTGTTTGGTGATCTTGATTGGTCCAGATTCGTCACATTCATTATAGTCAGCATCAATATCAAAGTCTTTGTAGGCACATGCGTATTTGATTGCAGAAGCATTTGCTGACAGTGAGAGATTGTGCAACATATCCACTTTGTATTGGAAGTTCAAATCAATCAGATTATCCAATGGTGCAATCATACATTCAACGTCTCTGATGTTGTAGAATCTCAGATATTCCCATCTGTTCTTGAATCCTTGCTTGTTCCAATCATCAAGGTAAAGTTGGTACTCAGTGTCGGACATTTCACTCTTGTTCAGACTGGAGTAGAATTCATATTTGGAGAAAGGTTCTTGTTTGCTTAGTACTGTATCGTAGTCTGATGAATCAAAGATTCGTAAGCAAAGAATGATTTCTGGAGTGTGGTGTTTCCTCCAAAGGCTTTTACTGCATTATCCAATGTCATTGGTCCTGTGTATGACATCATGTCGATGAACCGAAGAACCTGTTGTGTTTTCTCATGTCTGATCAATACTTGTTTGTACTTTGTTGTTGATCCAAGAAAGCTCACCACTTTCCAATCCTTGTCAACGAGATCACGAAAGATAAGAAAAATGTCGAATCTGGAACTGTTGAATCCAATCACACTGACTTCATTTTGTGAGGGAATTTCAGGGTCTTCATATTGGTTGTTCTCTCGAACAGTTTCTGCATATTTGAAGAGTTCTCTGATCCATTACTTCACAAAGTCTTTTCCATCTCGAAGATCAAAGTAGATCGATTGAACGCCTGATTTTGATTTGATTGCTGATGCAACAGAGAGCGGTTTCAAATGTGAGAGCAACTGTGTATTGTCATCAGAGAATAGATTGTCAAGAATGAGATCTTCCATCGTTTCGAAATCGTATGTGATGTAGTATTGTGTTGGTTTGAATTCGTCTTGTCTTTTGTGTGCCATCAGAAATTCATGAGTCTTGTTGTTGAGGATGTGTGGAACATATGGTCTTGGTGTTTTGTCAAGGGAGATTTTCTTCACATGTTTTCCATCAACTTCTTTACACTCTTTGAGATGCTTCTCGTAGTATGTCTTGAAGTGAGAATCCTTCACTTGGAATCCTCTTGACTGACAATATGGACAGAGTTTATATCCAGTGATTTTCTCGGGATCAACAATGAACATCACATGAACAAGAGTTGCAGTGAGAGGAATCATCAGGATTGGAAGAACTCTTGCGTCATCATTCTCGTTGATGTACGATTGACTCAGGAAATATTTCTTCTTGTCTTCGTCGTATTCATAAATGTGAACCGTAATATTGAATAATTGCATTGCTTTCTCCATGTCAGATGCAATATCAAATCCAGGGTATTTTCGCAAGTGTTCAGTGAGTTGATATGACGTGAGATTGGTGAGATTCATCCATTTGGTGAACAGTTTGTATGCTTCGGTGTTTCTCATTTTAATTGATATCTTCTTTCCTTGAACCTCTGGAAGTGTACGGAATGAGAGCGCTTGAAAGAAGCATATGTTGTACTCAGAATCTATGTACCGAATGTTTCTCGTTTTGATATGTTCAGTGAGAATTGCATTCGCTTTTCCTGCAACTGGGAATCTGTACACTGCAACCAGAATGGAACGGAAGGCAATGAACATTGTCTTTGTGTCCATCAGAGTTCTCTCCTGTGATTCTTTGATAAGGTTGATTGCATACTTGGAATACTCAGTGATGTCTGCTTCACTTCTGATCACTGTTGGAAAACTCTTTGATGTGTTCTCCAATTCTGGTCTGAAATCATTGTACAGTGTCTCATCTTTGTCTTTTCTCTCAACAATCTTTCCGAAGTCAATGCTGATCTTGAATGGACGATCCTTCTCTTTTTCATACACTGTTTTGATGAAGGTTCTGATTTCCTCACCATTCTTCAGATGATTGTGGAAGTACAGCTGATAAGGTTTTCCATTGTCTTCAACCTTCTCGACCTCATTCTTTTTGAACTTCTTTCGAGCGTTCGTCAGACATTCGTTGAAGCCAGGTTTGTCTCTTGGTTCAGCGAGCAAGATACATTCATTGAATCCATTGAATGACTTCACTGTTCTTGATTCCATTTGTTCATTCTTCTTCTGAATGATCAACAGATTCTTCATCCAGTGATCCATCAGCTTCTCCTCAATTGATTTTAGCTTCCGTGTGATCTTGAACACTTGCTTCTTCAATTCAGTTTCGTTCACTCTTGGATTTGCTTTCATGTCCATGATGATTACGTTTTTATCCTCTTCATTCATCATTGTGTTGTTGTTCTGTTCATTCTGTTTCTGAATTAACAGTTGTTGTTCAATTTGTCGTTGATGTCTCACTTCGTTCAGGAATTTTTGAATTGAATTGATATAAAGATATGCTGTTGGATTAGGATTTCGATATCCAACATCTGGGTGTTGAAGCATTGCCAGGAGAAATGAATAGTGATGTTGCTTGTTTGGGCTGTCAGGTTTGTATGTTCGACCATCAGTAAATGCGAATTGAGTGTTTGGAAATAGTTCTCTAACCTCTCTGATTTGTTGCTTCACTTTCCAGAGTTGTGTCATTTACTACGAATTAAAAAAATAAAAAATACAAAAAAGTTGAGTGATTATTTTGGCTTCCTCAAATGTGGCTTCTTCTTTGCCTTGAACCATGAATCTAGTCGCACTTTGAAAACCTCACTACCACCAATTTCTCGATATATGAATGGAGTTGGAACTTGCTTGTACTCACCAACGAGCTCACAGTTGTACTTCCTCAGTTCATTCTCAACAAATGATTGAGTGTAGTGTCGACGTTGTGACATGTGTGGTCTGTTCCCATGATTCCACAACTTTGGTTTTATCCTCCATTCAACACCTTCATGAACATAGATGACTGGGATATTGTGTCTGACATACTCAGAGACAAGTTCACAGTTCTCTTCTTTCATTGACTGAATCAAAGCTTGCTTGGCATCTGTTCGACGTTTTCACTCCCCTTTGGAGGGTTCGAAGTCTTTAGCGAGACATATGTAGTGTTCACTGTTGTCATTTAATACAAATTAAAAAATCAAAAAAGAAAAATGAAATGTGAAGTGAGGTGTTGGAACTTTTATTTCTTGTTCCTTGTTGTGCCAGCTTTCATTTTGCTTCTTTCTTTTTGTTTCTTTCTTCTTTGTTTCATTTTGTCATTCATTCATTCAATTCATTCTTTCATTTTTCAATCATTCAATCATTCAATCATTCAATTTTTCAAGTTTGTATGATTGTACCATGAGACAACCCGATACTCCTTTGGGGATCATTCTATCGTGATCCTTCTCAATGACTACTGCTGGCGAATTCCTTGAAGGGCTAAGGTATTGGCGGGGCATGATTTACGGTCAAACTCTCTGTCGAGAATCTGAAGCCAACATGAACCCCGGGCGGATTCCTAGAAATCCACCGTCTCCAATTCAACCTTCAATTCGTTCTACGCATTAGTCACGAGGGCACCATTTTGCCTGAGCATCAAGGGAAATTACGTCGAGGTATCATTTTTCAACTTGAAATTCAATCATTCAATCATTCAAGCCTTCATCGTTCATCATTTCCTTTATCAAGTTTTTGTATGATTGTACCGTAGGACAACCCGATACTCCTTTGGGGATCACTCTATCATGATCCTACTCAATGACTACTGCTGGCGAATTCCTTGAAGGGCTAAGGTATTGGCGGGGCATGATTTACGGTCACATTCAAGTGATGCCCACAGTGAACCCCCGGGGACAGCCTCCCAGCTCGTCCCGCTCCAATCCAACCTTCAATTCGTTCTACGCATTAGCCACGAGGGCACCATTTTGCCTGAGTATCAAGGGAAATTACGTCGAGGTTTCATACTTCAACTTTTTTGGAAATTTTGAATTTTTGAATTTTTGTATTTTTTGAATTTTTTGAATTTTTTGAATTTTTGAATTTTTTGAAATTTTCCTAAGTATTTTTTTTTTGAAATTTTTTTTGAATTTTTGAATTTTTTTTAAATTTTTGAAATTATTTTGGCATTTTGAAACTTTTTCATTTTTTTTGAAATTAAGATTGCCCCTCGCCTGAATCGAACCACCCTCTAGAAACGGGTGGACATGGAACATACCCACTGAGCTACTAGCTCCTGAAAATGTTAGTTTCGACCTGTGCTTTATATCTCGAATGTTCAGATCTGCTATATATTCCTTTTATCGTCTACCTATCTACCCTCCTTAAAAAGCATGCCTTTTTCACGGGAGCGATCTGCTAAATCTTAATTCTTGGCCACTTGTTACCCTCGTTAAAAAGCATGACTTTTTCACGGGAGCGATTTTGCTATATATTGAATTTATTGACAAAGTTTTCAAATTTTAAATCTGCTATAGTGTCTTTTTTTCGGGTATAAAGTTTCTGATTTTTCGGGATAATTTCAGGACCGGATAGTCTAGTGGTAATGGTGAGTGCACGCACTACTACTACTAAGCTGAAGGTCCTAGGTTCAATTCCTGGCGGAAGCATTTAATTTCACATATCACTGCCCTTTGGCATGGTCTAGGCCCTTGGCAAGACCAACGTACGTCTCCGGAACTCAAATCGAGAAAAATGAGTTCCGATGCCGGTCTAAAAGGGACCGATGAGAAGGGTCGCAACCTTCGGAACCTTGAAAAAATACACCAGCTTCCGCCAAAATCAAGGTTTTTGCTTTTTTGAAAATTTTCAAAATTTTGCTTCAACTTGAAAGTTTGAAGTAACTGAACTCTGGAACAGGCCTTTCCAAAAAGTCTCCATAATTTGCGCGAGAATCAGTGACTCGCTGTTATTGGTGTGAATCAGGAAGAAATGGGATGGAAATGACCCAGGTATCCCGTGAGAAGTCTCATACTCCTATTTGATATCTTTCTGACATCAATGGAATGAAATAAAAAAGTCCAGGATTGATCGACTTTGTTTTGTGAATAATGGCTTATATGAGTAGTTGAATCCACAAAGATGTGCAAATTGTCTGTCTCCTCATTATTTTCTATATTATTGTTTGCGTCCCTCTTAATGCGCAGCCCTAAATGTCCATCCAATTTTAAATCTCCCCTGTTTTCCTCATGAACTGTATTCTCCTCTTCTGAGTATTGATTTCTCTCCAAAGTGCTCACACCTGGCGTAAATCGTTGTCAACGGACGATTACTCAAGAAAGGAGAGCGAAATGGAGATGATCCAATGTCAGTTCTTCAGAATCATTACTATATTCGCCATGTTCACAATCTGAAGAGGAACCTCGAACTAAACTTCGACCATCACTGGAACAATACACTGTCCTTCCGAACAAAGCAAGACTCTCGAGTTGGACAAGGATAGCAATTACAGAATCAGAAACCAGGGGATCAAAAGGCTTGGAAGATGTGTCTGCAGATCATCAAGAGGCATCTTCAGAAGAAGGAAGAAGTTCGAAGGATAAGTGTCCAATTTGGACAAAGAATTCGACGATGGCTTTGAATTGGTTTTCGACCGTTTTTTGCACCCATTCACACTCAGATTCGAATAAAAAGACAAAACAAAGAAGAGCGACGAGCACTGGGGATTGAGTATTTGTCAGTATCATTGCGGAAGGATTGTTTCTAGCTCAAGACACTCGTTCCACAAGATTTACTCCGAAACTAAAAAGAAACCAAGTCCAAATCTACATTGATGATTCAAAAAAAAGATGCCAACATCAGAAAGTTTTGTGCCATCGTTTGCCTCAACCATACTCTCGACAGACATGAACAAGATTGCATTCAGCACACTCACCCACACAACACTCCTTACCGTGACTTCCCCCGGCCTTTCTTTGTCAAATCTGGACAATTTTATTCCGAACCCTCGACAATCTCCTGAGTACCTGCAGAAAATCGCTTCAAAATCGCTGACAATCAGGAATCCCACGCAGCAATACTACCAGCAGATTATGCACGATTTGCATCAATCTCCCAACACCCCCCATCTCATCTCACATTCTCTCTGCCGTTCAAAGAAGCCAGTCGTTCAATCTCGTCCAATTCCGCCCAAACCACGCCTGAACGACAACATCGATTTCATTTCATCAACAGACCAGTCCGAGCAGAGGAAAACACGCTCACTGTCATTTCATTCGCATCACATCACTCTTCGCCAGATTTCTGTGCCCTCCTTCCACCAGTCGTCCTCAGGTCACAGCACCGACGATGGCTCCCTCAGCGCGAGCGAGAAACCAGATCCTCAGCTCGTCGCTGTGCGCCCGCTGCTGACAAGACAGTCATCGTTCTCGATGCACGGGCAGGGTTAGTTGATGTCGCATCCGAACGCGATGACGAGCCAGTTTGGGAACCGGCCTGCCCCACCGATTGTGCGGAAGAAGTCGAACATCGACTCGTCAGCCCTCCTCTCCGCGCCCCTCACCCGCACACATCTCTCCTCTCAGCTCAGCCTCGCTATTCACATCCACCCCTGTCATCTCCCACGCTGCCATCCGCTCCTTCTCCGAGGCGTTCGAGCAGGAGCAGGAACTCGAGGCGCAGAACGAGCTCCTCTTCGGATCAGACGCGTCGGAGTACGAAGACGAGACGGAGAGCGAGGGCAGCCTCAGCGCCCACGTCGAGTTTCAGAAAATCCCGTCGTACGAACTGATCAAAGCGATTCCGCAGCCAGTCAGCGCTGTCGTCCTCAGTCGCACGTTCCTCACCTTCCTCAACTTCAACCTCCTCAACATGCGCTCGCTCGCCCACTCTCTCTTCTGCACGCCGGCATTCTACACAACCGCATCAACCATCCCGCCAAACACGATCTGTTCGCGTCCGTCGCACGATTATTCGGATCCGCTGAAGCTTCACGAGCCACTGCAGCTGAACAACCCATATTCGCTGCTGCACTGGCCGTTCATCAACGAACACTACAAAGCATCAACCACGCAGACAGTCAGCAAGCACAGGCTGCGGGAAATCGAACGAGAGGCGATGGAGATCCAGAACGAGATGCTGAAGTTTCGAGCGCATCGACACGTTCATGCGGAAGACTCGGAAGCTGGTGCTGCCCGGAGAGGACCAGATGTTCGAAAGCACAACGTCATCCAATCTCAGCACTTCCTTACCTGTTGCTCAGATTGGCCACACGATAGAGATCCATCTGACTAAAATTTATCTCACTTCGGTCACGCGGAAGGCACATCTGAGCGAATTCGATCGAGTCCACAGGTTCAGGCAGAGCAAGACCATCCCAATCTCGATAGGCAAGGCAGGCAATCAAGAACCATTTACAGCGAATACAAAAGCGACTCTCAACCTCTCACCGTTCGAGCCGACACTCAACACCAAAATCGCATCCAGCCTGACCAAACTGGGCACGTTCTCGTCGGGCAACGTATTCAACAAGATCGAGCAGCTCCGAACGATCTTCCCACCGTGCTCTCAGCCAGGCAACTTGATGAGTGTGCTCGCCTCGTTCATCCCCATATCTGCTCTCGGCAACCACTCCTACCCCTTCGCCCTCAGCCTGTCCAATTCACGCGCCAGCTCGTCGTCCAGCTTTTATCGGAGCTGCATCCGCAGTGGACGTCGGTGAGCGACGAGATGGATGATGGGAGTGTGTATTCGGACGACATGGACGACATGCCCATGCCCAACCCATCCAGACACATTCCAATCAACTCCCTTCTCTTCTGCGCTCTTCTGAAGAAGCTAATCGAATCAAAGCCCTATCTCGCCCTGCGTCTCCACTCCACCAATCAGGCCTCACCTCACACGTCGCCCTTCCTTGTCGCGCAGGAAAGCCTCAACATCACCATTCTGAACAAGCTGCCAATCGCACCCAACCTCGTTCCCGACACCACGTCGATGGAGTACTCGACGAAGGTCACGCTGATCCAGACAAACAAGAATCACTCCCTCCCACACGGCGATGTGCTCGACTACACAGTCACGCCACCATCGAAGAACTCCGGCACTGGTTGGAAGCAGAGAAGAGAGGGATGATGTTTGGGGAGCTGGTCGAGTACATCAACTTGTACAACAATTACTCATTCTCGAACATCGACATCAACGACTTCATCGAAACGGGGTGAATCAGCGAGTTCAGGAAGGAGGTGCACGATGATGCGACGAAGGACTCGGAGGGGGCAGGAAGGCGGAACTGGAAGACTGGAACTGCCTCCTTCCGCTCCTCCTCTTCTTCGTCTCTCTGCTGTCCCGTCATTCGCTGCCTAGTTCGATCGGTGACATTGAGTACTGTGCGAGTCCGATGTATGCCAGACGAAACCTGCTCGTCCTTCTTGTTGTCTACAGCGTCATACTGCTGCAGAAGGACGAGGAGAAGAAGCGGCAGAGCACCAACACTCCCACCTCCACACTACCCCTCTCGCCGAACATGTCCTGTCTGTGGACGAGGTGGAGCGGGCGTTGGAGCTGTTCCGAAGGGCCGAGGAGGAGGTTGTTGTGCCGTTCATGTTAGAGTCTTGCTGTCGATGAGAGCCCAGTCGCTCCGCCCATCAAATCGCAGGCAATTAGCAAGACGAGAGTGGTTGAAGTGTATTCGCGGCTCTCTTCACTCGCCAACACGTGCTGATTGGTCTGTCTTCTCTTTATCTCATCTTCTTCAGTTCTCCCACAGCAACACTGTGCTCCTCAACCGCGTTCTGTCCACAGCCACCAACATCCCCCTCGTCCTCACAGCCATCGCCGCGTATTCGCAGTCTCTGAACTTTTGGGAGATGAACCAGACACGACTGATACTGCTCAACCTCAATGCGTCGCTCCCGTTCTTCGTCTGCCAGCACAGCCCGACTTCACCCAACTCTCACCCATCGGCTGTGTGTCAAAATGCGAGCTGCTGCTCGTTCAGCCTTCCCCCGCCGCGGCTATTCGATGTCTCGCTCCGATTCTGTGCACATCCGCACGACCGAAGAGATGCTGCTGTTCGACGTCTCGCTCGAAGGGTGGGGGGACAGCTATGTGGACTGGAGGACCAGTCTTCATCATCACATCACCATCACCCCGCAGTTCCATCTCACCACGTCCTCCCGCTCGGCCGTCGAAGACAGCGACGCTTCCCTTCGCATCATAGACAGCCTCGCCCTCCCCACTCCACACGCACATCACAGGCACACCTCGTCGCAAGTGCTTGTTGAGGTGGTCAATGCCAACGCTGTGGCCGTGCGGGAGGACACGCCCGTCCAGACAACATTCACGTCCACACAATCACCAGCCTGTTCGAGACAGCCGCCACACTCGTCGAGAAGGCACTCGACAAGCGTGCTTTGAACTTGAGCAGAGACAGCCGCAACGAGATGCGAATGGCTGCTCGGCAGAACAAGTCGCCCTCCCGATCCATCCTCACTTGCTCACACCACCCATCTCACCACACCCTCGTGTCTCTCTTCCAGCACCTCCTCTCCCACCTCATCTTCGTCCCTGCCCTCTCCCGACTCCAGTTCAGCTCCGTTACTGCCTTTCACGTCCAATCCGACGTTGAGTTCTTCCAGTTGATGATGAGCCAGAAGAACCTAGCCATCGCGCTGTTTGTTTCTGTTTCACTTTTTATTCTCTTCAGGGTTGCCTCACAGTTTTTGAAGGAGTATTCATTCATCCGGAAGGAAGAATTAGGAATTGATTCGACTTCAAACTCCCTGACAGTCGCCATCTCCTCTGATAACACACTCTCTCAGGACTGACATTAGTCTAATCTTCGTCGTTGTTGGATTCATTGAAGGGAGAAATCAAGAACTCTTGAGGATGTTCTATGCGGATGAAGGGTGAATGAAATGCGGATGAAGCGCAAACAGAGGGCGAACATTGCGAGAACGAAGGGAAAACGAATGAGATTCTTTGACAAGTTGAGTGAAGGGATAATTGATTATTTTAGACCTGCTTCATCTCATATCAGGATTTGATTGTGTGTATCGGAAGATCCTTCCTTTGTTTTGATGTCTCAAGTGGCATCTTCGATTATCCTCATTTCCCAATGTCGCTTTTGTGTCGGTACAATGGATATAGGAATATATTGTCGTCCCAACTCAATACGATGACTTCTGAACCTTGGTGTGAGAGTCGGAGTAAGTGATGGGTGTGATCACACAATCCAGGCCACTACGTGTTATTGGACCAAAAGCGACCAGAATTATCACTATTTGAATTTCATCATCCCGAATTCTAGCCAGCGACCTTTTTCTCCACCGAGCGGCCATTTTTGGAAAGCCCTGCTCTGGAAGAGAATATTTCTCTAAGATTGACAACTTTCTGAAATGAAAATGACTTTTACTCCAAGTATTTTCTGAATTGTCAATCGGTATGGAGAAAAAGCTATAGTAGTGGTGTCTAAGGAGCGGGGGTTCCCAAATCGCCTTCTATACTACTGGAGTTCCTGGAATCTGAACAGAAAAGCCAATTGGAGGTTCCATCTATTCTGAAAGACTTCTCGATTTTTGATCCAATGATCTCTCCTCCGCAACAACCATTGAATTTTGGCGTAGAATCACCCACCAATCTCCACACCTATTTTGCATCAACCATTCAGTGTGTTCAGTATGAAACACTCCTTTCGAGTGGGAATTCTTCCGTGGTGATCTCATATTGGCGTCACCAATACGTTCCATGTCAACAATTCGTGCTTTTTTCTGGAATTATCACATTTGGTCAAACTAAGAAAAAAACAAAATTGTAGAATTTTCCTCCCACTGGATCCCGAGAAAACCTCAAAAAACGCTATACAGTGGAACGCCATTCATTTTCCAAACTTTTCACGATCATTTTTCCAAAACCAGACATCCGTTTGAGACCGAAGAAAAAGCATTATTTTCGTAAACATATCGATAAAAGACACTCAAAAAAAAGAATTTTTTTTCCCATGAAATTTTTCTGGGCGAAAAACAGCCTTTATTCATATCTTCCCAGATACCCATAATTTTTTTGCCAAAACTTTTTCAAAATGTTCAATTCACCAAATAAACGTTTCTGTGGAAAATTTCATCAAAATCGGTTCACAGGTTGTGAAGTTATGACGAGAACACATGAAAAAAGTGGTTGAAAAGATCTATTGTGAGGATTTTTGGGGATTGCGTGGGAGGAAAAGTCCAAAATTTAAGTTTTTTCTTCGTTTGACCAAAAGTGATAATTCCAGAAAAAAAACACTCATTGTTGACATGGAACTAATTGGTGATGCCACTTTCATCTCACCCAAGTTGGATGATCTAACATTCACCGACATCTTTACATATTTGGGTACTCAGAAGGACTCATCTTTTGTGGGATTACGTATTTTGGCCAAGCTAGCTCGAACAGTCGTGATTTCGACTGTTCTTGTTGAGGCTAGTTTCAGCCGTATCAAGTGGATGAAGACGGTGCAGTGCTCTCGACTGCTCATTGTTCATCTTTCACAAGAATTGCGAGTGTAGGACAACAGCGACGAGTGTCATTCTCCTGATGACTTTGTACACTTGGCTGAAAAGTGGATTCGTCACTATTAAACCACACAAGAACGATATTCAACACAGCAATCAATGGATGACGTTAATTCTGACAGTGATTCTTCTGTCTGATTCTCATCTCACCCAGTTCTCCACTCTCTTTTCATTGACTTCATTTTGGCATCAATTTCCAGAATATCTCAGCGAACCATTTTCAAGATTCTTGTTGGTGGCAAAGTTATGAGTATTGCCTACAACGAAGCATACAACACCATCTTCAATTATGGTTTTTCGATTGACGTTTTAACAAGTCTGCACCTGAGCCGTCAGCCATCACCACTCTTGACTTTCCTGGTTTGATGTACTTCTTCAATCATCGCCAAATCAATTGAAATGTGGAAGCCACTGGACTGCACACTGACGATCCCTCAAAATGGGATTCCCTGAAGTGTACTGAATTACACACAGTTGGGTGTAGTTTTTATAAATCCCATACATGTTCGAATTCACATCTTCGAATCTATTTGAATCATTCAACCAAGACTTAAATCGTCCATCTTCAATCATTTATTGGAGACACCTTTCGATATCATTCTCGTGAAAATAGACCAGATACTGGCACGAGGATCTAGACTCATTTTCTGATTCGAGTCCACAAACGTTTCAGTGTGGAACAGTAGTGGACCAACTAATAGTTGTGTCACCAATATGTCCCATGTCACCAATCCGGCCTTTTTTCTGGAAAAAACAATATTGGTAAAACAAAGAAAAATTTAAAATTTTAGAATTATCTGCCGACGCAATCCAGAGAAAACCTCAAAAAACCCCCTTCTGCCTGATCATAAAAATAGATTCGGTAATATCTCAACAACCAGTGAATCGATTTCGATGATTTTTTTCAGAGAAACGTTTTTTTGGTGAAACGAACATTTTAAAGAAAAAATTGAGAAAAAATTCTGGGTCTTTGGGAAAAGGGAAAAAACCTATATTTTTCTCGACAAAAAATACTTAGAAAAAAATATCTTTTATTTATTGAGCAGCTTTTGTCGAGATCTTTACGATTGCAATGCCTTTAATTTGATTCAAGACGGATGGCTGGTTGTGGAGAAAAAATGGGAAAAAGTTGAGAAAAATATGAGGACGCCTAATGGAAACAGTATTTTGAGGTTTTCTCCCGACACAGGGGTTTCGGCGCGGAACCAAATTTGATTTTTCTTAGTTTGTCCAATAAATATTTGTCCAGCCCCATGTTACGGATTTTTGAATATGTACGGATTATTGACACTGCTATTTCAAGAAGTATCATCAGAGCTTAGATCGAGATCTCACGGATCTCACCCTTTTCTGATCTCACGAAATACTAACAATGCAAATCGATGATATTTTCACTTCACTTTATCAATTCATAAAACAAAGATTAGACGAAAAATGTGACACTCGAAAAATCCTTATTGAACGAGAAAAGTGAGGTGAGTTTTCAAAACGTTCATGGATGATGGTATTCGAGGTATGAATCTTGACGGTTTTTTTATTCAACTTCAGTCCCTATTTTGATTGTCTTCGGAACTCGAGAAGCCGTTCGATGTCTTCCAGGGGAAGGATGGCGGGGGAATTGTGAGATATTTTTGTCAGCAATTCGAGGTGAGGAGTGGAAAGACAGTTTCGTTCTTTTCTTTTGATGTAGTGGATGATGGAAAACTCGCGCTCTGTTTCAACTGTTGAACAGTGTATAGTTTTAATCACACCGATCAACGGGTGGAGAGCAGAAAGTGGACAAAACAGAACATCAGAGAGAATCATGTCAAGTATTTCGAGTTGGGTTCGATTCGAGTCGGCAAAGTGCAGTTGATAAGTTGACTTGAGTTGTCTCCAATGAATTAAAGTATGGCGACGAAGAAGTGGAGGTACGAACCGACTGAATTGATTCGCGATGGAGACGATGGCATTTTCGGATATCGTACTGTCAGGAGCAAGAAGATTTTCATGAGTGAACTGGTGAAGATGGCCTCCGTCGCTGGGTGCGGAGAATCTTGCTGATATGTTGGTCATCAGAGAAGTCGCCCATGAACAGCATTCATCTGCGATTTGGTCAATGTGTGAGAGACAACGATCGTAATTGTGTTTTGTGATCATATCGGCGAGATGTTTCTTGATAAAAGTTGATCTGACTTCTCTCAGTCTGTTGATCAAATCTTGTATGATCTGATCAGATTCGATGAGATTGAGGCTTCTGGTCTGAAGTAGAATGTTCGCTTCGTCTGCCCAACCGAGTAGAAGTGACAGGGCCCCGAGTCTGAGAAGATTGGTTGGGTCGGAGAAGAAAAGCAGAGCGTTTTGGATTTTGGCGGTTTCACAGCCTTGTAGGACGGAACAGATTTGAGTGTAATACCGAAAAAGTTGATCCACTGTTGTGAAGCAGGTGGACCATCGAACCTGCACAGGCTTCTTCAGTTTCCTCTGAGCAAGGCCTGACGAAGCCTGCTCTGCCGCAAATTTCTTTTTGTAGTGATGATTTCGTGTGATCGAGTTGATGAGGAGGGCAGAATTGTGGATTAATGTAGATGTTGGAGAATCTGTTGGGGTTTGGAAGGAGTCTTTTTGTGCCAGCTGAAACTTGTGAGCATGGCACTGATGGAACAAGATGTTTGGGAAATTGGATCGGATTTGGGCCAAGAATCCCGTTTTTGAACCAGACATGGCGGGATCGCCGTCGGTGGCGATGGACACAATTTGTGTGGGTTTGATCCCCACCCTTTCCAGGATCGACATAAAATGATGGAAGATTTGAACACCAGTTGTCCCATCGTTCATCTCACTTAGACCGACCAGAACATTTCTCGGCATCAAGCAATTAGCAAAAAAACGCATATTAACACAAAGCACTGAAACGGAAGATATGTCTGTCGAAATATCTAAAGTCAGCGACAATGGAGTTAATGATGTGATTTCTGCCAAAAGCCGATGTTCACAGTAGCGGTTCAGGTGGTGAGCGAGGTCCCAGAATTTGTGGAAGTTTGAATGGTTGGAGATTGAAATGTATGCTTCGTTTCCGATCGAGTTCAAGAGATTGGTCAGAGATTTGAATTCATTCACGGAGGAATGTTGATGACAAATTTGATTGACGGCTCGCACTTGGTTGATCTGATGGACGGTGTGCCCACTGCTGATTTCGATGAATTCTGTTTCATTTCTCCTTGTTTCGTTGCGTACCCACATTTTCAGAGCTTGAGCGTGGGTGTCTGAATCAAGATGACCCTTGACACTGTTGACGTGGGTCGGTTCAGCAGGTACAGATACATATTCATCTCTTGTTCGTTTGATGTGCCATCGGTAGATGTGGCATATTCGACAAAGAATTTTCCCCTCATGAAGCTGAAAAATGGATTCCCCATCGCTGTGGATACATTCTGGTCGGTTGATCCACTTTTGGTATTTCCCGTCACTTGTTTTTCTTTTGACTTTCCTTGGTTGTGAACAAGGAGAAGGGCAATTTGCATCGCTGATCGGATTCTCTGAGTCAGAAATCATTCCTTCTTCAATGTTGGAGAAGTTTTCGTCCAAGGGATCATCGTCGGTCAAAATTTCTGGATGACGAAGTCGTGCGTTCCTCAAAATCACGCGCTGCGAACATTGCTGGAGAGTGAGTTGAATACTCATTTCCGCACGAATCGAGAAAGAGCGTTGCGAGAAGGCACAAAGTTGAGAGAGATTTCGAAACGCCTGATTAGGCGAATTGATCTCAGGCCCAAAAGCGGTACCTGAGCTCAATTGATCTCACGTTTCAGCACAAAACGTCAGACGCCTCTAAGCCCTGAGTATCATTCTTTACTAGAATATTGGAATTATTATGGTTGAAGAGGAGATTTGGGTACGTCCTCCAAGTATCTGTCTGCCCTTGTCATCTCTTCACAACTTGTTGACCATTTTTGATGAAATTTTGCTCAGAATCATTTTTTTGTGAAATGATTTTTTTACCCAGACAAATTTCATGTGAATGATATCGAAAGGTGTCTCCAACGAATGATTGAAGATGGACGATTCAAGTCTTGGTTGTATGGTTCGACGACCTCCACATCTGGGCGATTCCAAATGAATTGTTTACAGCATCATGTTTCACGCCAAATATGGAATCAGTCACAGAAATATCAACAATGCAAATATTAGCCTTCTCTCGACACGCTGGAGGCTTTTCTGGTTATTTTGTCTCTTCATCGATACTTTTTCATAAAATTGCTTCATTCTGAGAGCTTTCTTCGCCAAGACTTGCATGTAGCTCTAAAATTGGACAAGCATCATGTTTTAACACATCGTATAAAGTGGACAAATCACAGTTTGCATAGTTTCTATCTTCTCATATTCACTATCACAGTCGGTTTTGCCACCAGCTCAGATCCTACCACGATACTAATAGTGGTGTCACCAATTAGTCCCATGCTCTATCGGGGGTGGCAGAAAAACTTTCCGGAGGTACCATGCCGTGTGGATCGCGATGTATGTTCTAATCTCCTCCACTTCACTTTTTCCATTCTTAAACCTTCAATTTTTGATAACAGAGAAAAACAAGTGTTTTTGAGAAGTCGGGAATGAGGTGATCGTGAGTGGGATCTCTCTCGGTATCATATATCATTTTCATCTCAAGGAAAAATTTGACACTTACTTCTCAATATTATCCATTGCTTAACTCTTTTCTGAAATTAGAGGAATATAGAATGAAAAATGAAGTGTTTTTGTGAGACAGCGTTTCTGAAGATATGTTCAACAGAAATATTCCTAACATACACAGTGAGGCTAAAAATGCCGGAAAAGAACGTTGAGGTTGTTATTTTTCTCGATCGTCTTGATGACCAGGACGAAGGGGCAAAACTCGGACTTGATCTGTGATCTCACCAACTAAACTCAAAATCCGCGTCACATGGATCAAATATTGTTGAAAGAGGCAGATACTTCGACAATGTGAATTGATGAATTTTTCAAGATTTGATGACAGGATCACGGATCAAGTCCGAGTTTTGCCCCTTCGTCCTGGTCATCAAGACGATCGAGAAAAATAACAACCTCAACGTTCTTTTCCGGCATTTTTAGCCTCACTGTGTATGTTAGGAATATTTCTGTTGAACATATCTTCAGAAACGCTGTCTCACAAAAACACTTCATTTTTCATTCTATATTCCTCTAATTTCAGAAAAGAGTTAAGCAATGGATAATATTGAGAAGTAAGTGTCAAATTTTTCCTTGAGATGAAAATGATATATGATACCGAGAGAGATCCCACTCACGATCACCTCATTCCCGACTTCTCAAAAACACTTGTTTTTCTCTGTTATCAAAAATTGAAGGTTTAAGAATGGAAAAAGTGAAGTGGAGGAGATTAGAACATACATCGCGATCCACACGGCATGGTACCTCCGGAAAGTTTTTCTGCCACCCCCGATATCCCATTTTGGCAATTGCGTGTCTGGGTATCGTTTATCTAAAAAAATAGTCACTCATCTCACAGATATTTCTTCTTTTGCGTGGTTTTTTGCGGGGAACTTATCGTTTGAGTGTGGATCCAGCTCACAATGTCAATGAGACATGTCAATAAAAATCACCAGCATCGACAAACTTTTCTCAAGATATATCAAGTCTATTCCAATTACCCATAGTTCTATTAAAATATCATCACTTTGTTTGAAAGACCATACTGCATTCAGTTTGAGTCTATTGTGAGTGTTGAAGGATCCGACCCAAAAGAAAATATTTCGGAAACACTTGAAATAGCCTCTATTCAGAAAAAATACCGGAGAAAACATCACAGAATACAGCTGAAATCAACATCTCAGAGAAAAATAACGTCAATCGAGATTATTGACGTAGATATTTACCATTTGATCAAGATCTCTCCCTCCAAGCAGACGAGATCATGATGTTCATGAAGGGGTGATGTATTGTTGGGCAGGTCAGTGTGTGAGGCTGTGGAGAAGTCCATTGAAGGTGGAGTCTGGATTCGCCTTCAGATTCTCGGGTGTGTCGAACTCGGCAACTGTCCCCTTGTCCATCACCAGAATCCGATCAGAGTCCAGAATCGTGTTCAGTCTGTGAGCAATCACAATCACTGTCTTGTCTCTGAACTGTTCTCGGATCGTTCGTTGGATCTTCGCATCTGTTTCAACATCGACACTCGCTGTCGCTTCGTCCAGCACAACGATCCGACAGTTGTTCAGAATCGCCCTCCCAAAGCACAACAGTTGTCGCTGTCCCGCCGAGAAGTTGCTTCCGCCCTCAGCCACTTCCGAGTCCAGCCCAGCTGCCATCGACGCCACCACAGACCGCATCTCAACCATCTCCAGCACCTCCCAAACGCGGTCGTCACTGCACTGCCCCGCAATGTCGAGGTTGTATCGCACAGTTCCAGTGAAGAGAGTGGGGTCTTGCGGGATAATCGCAATGGAGCGGCGAACACGTTGGATTTGGACTTTGGAGATGTCCACATCGTCGATCACAACGCGTCCTGAGTTGGGCTCCTCGTTGGGATCGACAGGGACTGGCATGCCAGTGTCCACATCGATCGAGAGAGGTGAGAGTGATGGGTCAAGTTCAATCAGTCTGAATAGCGCAAACAGAAGAGAGGACTTCCCAGCACCTGTTCTCCCACAAACTCCAATTGTCTCTCCACCTTTCACAGCGAACGAAACATTCCGCAGCACGAAAGGCAGGCCTGGTCTGTAGCGAAACGTCACGTTCTCAAAAATGACGTTCCCAACAGATGGCCATTCTTTCGGTGGAGAGATGGAGTTCACTGAAGTTTCCTGAGGAAGGTTGGTTGAATAGAATTGAACACGCTCGAAGCATGTCATCTTTGAGTCGAGGTCGACGAACTGCATGACGAGGAAGATCCCGAGTATGTTGAAGTTGAGGGAGGATGTGAGGGCGACGGACATCTGCGGAGGGTTCATGAAGAACCAGCCGAGGAGAACCACTCCAGCCATGTAGAACATCACAATGAGCGTGGTGTATGTCGTCCCCCAATTCTTCCCTTCCCAATACAGCAGAGTGCGCACAGTCCAGTCGTCCACTTTCTCTTCAAATCGCTTCTTCCATCGATCTTCTTGATGGAAGGCTCGGATGGTTGAGAGACCGGCTCCGTTAATCACTTCGGAGAAGATGGAGACAACAGGCGAGCGAGAGATGGAGTCGAGTCGCTGGAGGTCTCTCGCTGCTCTCGAATACAACACAAGAACGATTCCGAAGAGAAGAAGGATAGGAAGACCGATGGCGAGAAACGATGGAGTGGAAATCGCGATAATCACGATCTGTCCGACGAACCCGATGGCCATCAAATAGACGTCGTAAAGCAGAACGACCAGGTTCATGTCAGTCTGCGCGATATCTCCACCAAAGCGATTGATTACACGTCCGAGCGGGGTTGTGTCGAAGAACGAGACCGGGCAGCGCATCACGTGGCGAAGGAGCTTGTCATGGATGATTTTGTTCGAGCGGTGCATCGAGCAGCCGACGACACACGCGTACAGCATCAGAAAGATCATGGCCAGAATGGTGAGGAGTCCATAGATGCCCAGTTTCCAGTGGAATGAGAGAGGGAAGAACAGTGTTGGTTCAGGAACGACGCCCAGCCAGTAACTTTGGAACAACGTGATACTCTCAACAATGATTCCGAAAAGCATTGCAAAGGGAATAAGCCAGACAGGCATCATTGTGGCTACTAAACGGAAATACGTTTTGAAGGAGATTGAACCTGTCGACTGCTCTTCCTCTGTCATCATCTGGCGAGCGGCCTTCTCTGCCTTTTCCTGGTCTTCGAAGGGAGAGGCTGAGTTGGGTGGTGAGGGAGATGGAGTGGATGAGGATTGGTTTGTCGAGGAGAGATCGTTTTCGTTCCCATTTGCGACGAGATAATCACTGTTTGATTTGTTCTCGACATCCTCTTGGGGAGCAACAACTGGTTCGAGTTTCTTGAGTTCTTCTTCTTCTTCTTCTGTTGTGTTAGAAGTGGAGTATGGTTGGAGTTCTTCAGTTGGAGCGTGCTCTTTCTGCTGTTCCTCCTCTGTTTCCTCATTCTGATCATCTGCCTTCATTTCCTTCCTTTTCTGCTTGTTTTTCTTCTCACTCTGAATGATGAATTCATCAAAATTGATCCCTTGCTCTCTCAGCTCCTCATATCTCCCCTGTCCAATGATCTTTCCATCCTTCAACGCCACCACCTTGTCCGCTCTGTCCAAAAACTGGATCTGATTTGTCATCAGCACAATCGTCTTTCCTTTCAGTCTCCCCATCATGCACTCGTCGATCAGGAATCGCCCAACATGCGCATCGACAGCGGAGAGTGGATCATCCAACACGACAATGTCTCTGTCCGAGTACACCGCACGGGCAAGCTGGATGCGTGCCTTCTGCCCTCCACTCAGGTTCACTCCCTTCTCGCCGATCGCTGTCTGATCACCTGCTGCTAACATTTGAAGGTCTTTCTCCAACGCACACACGCGAATGACTTCAGAATACTTTGTTTCATCGAATGGCATCCCAAAGACGATGTTGCCGCGAACAGTGCTGTTGTTGATCCACGCAATCTGAGGGCAGAATGCGATTGACCCTCTGACGCAGACTGTTCCATTGACACGCTCGACATCGCCAGTGATAGCAGCGGCAAGAGATGACTTGCCACTTCCAACACCTCCCACGACCATTGTGAGGGAACCAGTTGGGATTTGGAGGTGGATATCGGTGAGGACAGAGACACGAGGTTTCTTGGACGAGGGGGCGGGCGATGGGGAGGGAGATGTGGACAGCCTGGTCGACTCAGTTGGGTATTCATCAACCATCTCAGTTTGTTCGTCGGTTGGTGTCTTCGTCTTGTTCTGTTTGGATTTCTTTTCTTCCTCCTTCTTCCTTGCATCAAGCTCTGCTTGTTCTGCTTCGGTGAGAGGAACTTCAGGTGCCTCTCCCCATTTGAACTCGCCTCCTTCGATTGTGATCGAAAGCGACGCATCGGAAGGTGCTGCCCGCTCCTCAATCTTCATTTCCGGCAGAAGAAGGAAATCTCGAATACGTCCAGCTGATATCGCCGTTATTTGCGTGGATTGGATGTAATAAGGAAGCTGTGTGGCCTCTCTTGTCATCAGCGTCAGAAAACCCAAATTAGGCATGACGAAGACTGCAAACTCAGATTCATCAAGTCCCCGAGTGGCAACGAGCAGGAAGATCACTGAAATGTTGACAGAGGCTGGGATGCTGCGGATGATTGCAGAGGAAATGTAGAGCCATGTTGCCATCCCGACAGAGGCTTTGACTTGCATATTGCGCTTGTTTTCTATCCGATCGATGAAGACATCTTCGAGGCCGGAGTATTTCACAACTCGAATTCCCTGGAGGGTTTCGTTGATGAGCTTGTTTCGCTCGTCGTTTGACCCGAGGTACTTCTGCATCGCGACACCCATCAGAAAAGTAGCAATCATCGATATTGGGATGAGGACGATCCAGACAGCAATCGAGATGAGAGCTGTTGCCCCAAAATCGATGAGAACGAAGACTAATGGGACGATGATTTGATACGGAAGAAGCAGAATGAAATAGGTCTGCCAAAAGAGATCTCCAACATTCCGCGTATCTGCAGTGATCAGAGACAGAAGACGCCCCGAGTCAACTTCTCCCTGAGTGTTCAGATTGAGCTTCATTGTCTTGTCGAAGATGAAGGCACACAACATCCCTCGCACGGACAACGTGCGATGGTAAAACAGACGGTAGCATATACCATCAGCTAATCCTTGAATATATGGAATTACAATCTGGACGATTGCTGAGGCAAATGGGAATGTGGGATTGGTGTCCTTGTCTGCAATGTCCTGTAGTAATAGTTTCATGATTAGAGGCATGATGAGATACAGTGCATTGCTGTGACAGTTACAAGTGATGATGTCTCATACCTGAAGAGATACCAGGCGACGTTCACAACCAGCGACCTCTTCGACACTTCGAACAGAATGTAGCTGAAGATGCTTGGCCGCTTCGGCGGCTTCCTGGAAGGATAAAGTGGAAAAAAGCAGACTCGATGGGCGGGTGTTCCGACAGGTCCCATTCAGCTCGAGTGTTCAGATATTCTTCCTGCTTTTTGAGCCATCGCTGTCCACTGCGCGGAATGTTGTATGAAACCTTGTCTTTCTTCCCACATTCAAAGATATCCTCATTTGTGATTGGTTTGCAACGGCACACGAACGGATAATAGAAGAAGAAGAACAGATTGAAGCAAAAGTTGTGTTTGTCTTCCGTATTCTTTCGCGGCTTAGTGGCGACGATATCAGATCCATCGAGTGACTGTTCAGTGCGAATAATTTCAGTTTGAGATTCAGGGAATCCGTTTTCCTCCATCACAAAAGTGGGCCCGTGAAAATAAAAATGGTCTATGGGTGGATCTGATTCCATCGTTCTGTCCTTCATATCGCTTCAAAAACTGCATCAGAGACAGAAACAACCAGAGACACCCATCTCCAGTATCTGTGAAATTCAGGCTTTCATTTCCCCTTCAATATACTTCCAGAAGTGTTCTGATTGATTGAGTCATCTCTCTTCCACTCAAGTGTGTTGGTATCTAATAAACTTTTTTTTACTTCACCATTTTTGACAAATTCCGAATTTTTGACCCTTTTTTCGCGGCCTCGGTAGCTCAATTGGTAGAGTGTCAGACTGAAGATCTGCAGGTAGCTGGATCGAAACCGGCCCGAGGCATCCTTTTTAACTTTTTTCCCTCACCGAGCTAGAAACACTGTTTCTGATGAAATGGAAGCTCTTCAATCAGATCCGACCACAAAGAACGCTCAACATCTTGATCGCAACTTTTCTCACGACACACCTCGCGAAACATTCTCAAAACAAGCTCTTCAACACTACTGTCATTCTTGCAATGATCACAATTCATTGTCTTTTGATAATCCGTCACCCACTTCACTAACAAGGCAAACTCTTCCCGAAGCCCGCTCAGCTTCGACTCATCCCCTATCCCGTTCACAACCCCAACTATCACACTCCCCTACTCATTTAATTTATTTCTCAATCAATCTCACTCCAACTCCCCGAGCGAAAACGGAAAGGGAACAGAACCCGACAACGGGAGCCACGACAAGAGCGGGAAAGGACAATCAATCGAGAAAATCGACGACAAGATAAGGACAAAGGAAGAAAAACATCCAAAAGACATGAACAGTGAAGAAGGCAAGGTTGTTACCGACAAAACGGGAGAAATAGAACGACATCGCCCGGACTCCAGCCAGACAATCGCGAGCAATCACCAACCCTCCTCTTTCTTCAGCTTTCACTCTCTCACCACTCTCCTTTAAAGACCGTGGGCACACAACCGAGAGGCAGAAGTCAAGAGGCAAGTCACCCAGCACGAAGACCCAAACGAGAACAATACACGCATCAACACCATCGAATAACTCATCATTGTAGTCTTCTTCTTCATTTTGACGTTCCACTTGTTCGGACCACTTCAGACGTACCACGTATAAAAAACTTTCGTCTGGTGGATAATTAGTTGTGGATGAGCATCATTCGGTGATTGATGACTTGTTTTGGTGCCTCTAGAGGAAATACCGCACTTTTCTTCTCTTATCATTTTCTCACTCTCTAGTCATGATATTGAGCGATCGGTGGATTTATTCTGAATAAAAAGGAATAATATGTTGAAGGTTTCGAATAGAAATCAGTTTTGTAACTTAGATCTAGTTTTCACCACTTTTTTTGATTTATGATCTATCCGAAAAAAATCACAGATTTATGTAGTCAGAGTCCTCCTCATTCACAAAGTTCACAAAAAAACTGAGATACTTCGTTTTTACGAGCAGGGGTACGCTCCCAAGTTTTCAAAAATTTTCTCACACATACTCCGAGTCATTCATGGAGCATCATGCACAAAGAAAGGCTGGCTGAACAGTTAACGTGATAGTGAGAATGCACGAAATGAGAATACTGGACAAATAGTCAAACTCAAATGAAAAGGATGCAAAGAACCAAAATCAATGTTCTCGAGCTGCTTTCCAATGGAAATCTCGAGGAAAAAGTTGATAATCGTCCATTTCTGCAATGAGTGACTAGTCACCCAACAATCCGGGAGTAAATAACTATGCGGGAGTTTTTTTATGTGTCTCAAAAGTTGGGAGTAACCTTGGATTTTTAATTTTTTCGACAATTTTTCACTAGAAATAACATATTTATGAATAAATGAAGTGTCGGCACGAGTGGACTTTCTGGGCCAAAGGTGATCGAGGTGTGTTGTGACATTGTAGTTCATCGAGGCTATTCTCTCGTAATAAATTGTCGAATATGGATGTGAACACGTTTTTTTTTCAAAATGTTGAGAATACTGTCGAGATCGTCTCAGAGAATGTCACGATCATTCGATCGTGTTTGATGAGGTCGATCGGCGAACTATATCACTTCATCTTTACGCTTTCTTGATTCATTTCAACTTTATGTCTCGAATTTTCTTACAATTTTTCAAAACATAGCGATTGATCATGATGTATCGTGAAGTGACAATCTACTGCAGTTCTCCCTTCAAGACACCAATTTTTGGGAAGTGAACGTGCGGCGCGTTTGGCCTAGCGGTAGCCAACCCCTCTGTCGACTGTTGTGCTCGGGGTTCGACTCCCGCCGAGCACAACTTTTTTGCCACTACATAGAGTTTTTTGGCCCAGAAAGTCCACCCTTGCCGAAGTGTCCTAGGTGGTTCAGAACAAATAGTTTTGATTACCCAGCACATATTTCTCATGACCTTGAAAAGTTGATCTCGTTGTATCTCCATAACCAGACAAAATTTTGACATGAAATTTTCGCGAAAATGAATGATTTGAGAAAAATAAACTTTTGATATTTTAACTTTTTAATTTTTTTCCCCACCTCTCGAGAAAGAATGTGTTGATTTTGACATCATCCCAAAATTGCTCTCTCGCTATGCATCAGAAGGGAATTTCGTTTTCAAAATTCCTACAAATGATGTCAACTCTGTCCTAATCGAGTTCAAATGATCAATTTTGCATGAAAGGCGAATCGTGAGTGACAAATCCGAAGACTCTTGGAGCATTCCTTGAAAATGATGAAAAACCTTGATTTTGGTGCCTTCGAAAAAAAGTTTGAAATGTCAAAAGTTTATTTTTCTCAAATCATTCATTTTCGCGAAAATTTCATGTCAAAATTTTGTCTGGTTATGGAGATACAACGAGATCAACTTTTCAAGGTCATGAGAAATATGTGCTGGGTAATCAAAACTATTTGTTCTGAACCACCTAGGACACTTCATTTATTCATAAATATGTTATTTCTAGTGAAAAATTGTCGAAAAAATTAAAAATCCAAGGTTACTCCCAACTTTTGAGACACATAAAAAAACTCCCGCATAGTTATTTACTCCCGGATTGTTGGGTGACTAACAAAGAAAGAAGATTTATCTCCGATATTAATAGGGAGTTCATTTCCATGAATGTGATGAGGATAAAAGGTACGAAAAGGTTCTCACGAAGAGACGGCAACGAGCTGGCTAAAGAAGAGAGAACTGAAAGAGTTAAGACACTAATATCGGTGTAAGAGAGAAAGAAAACAAGAACAATATTTCAAGCAACATTTCAGAACGAGGCAAGAACAACGGTAAAGATCAGAAATGCCGCGATTTTCGAGAGACTGAAAGCTGCACGAGAGAATGTTCCGACTCCATCCACATCCTGACGGATATAGTTCTCAGCAGCAATTGTTGATCGGACAAGCCATTTTCCAGCAGGCCATAAGTCAGATGATTTTGCTTCGGCAACAATTCGTTCCATGCCATCTTCTTCGATGATGGTCAGATATCGCCATGTTGGATTCGTCGGCGGTTGATCATTGAAATAAGGCGAAACACAGAACGCATTACTTCCACATCGATAAATGTTCGATCCCGATACCACCAGTCGCACTGTCGTCAGTTCTCGTGTTGCTCCTCGGACTGCTGAGAAAACGAACGATTGTGCGTTCGGGGGGAATTTGTCGGTGTCAGTTCGACAATAGTACCTGAGTAATTTGTGTACAGATCAACTCCTCGAGATATAATTTCAAGATGGCCTGACAAATCAAGTCCTCCATCATATCCATCGACTCCTGATTGTATGAGCGCCTGGGCACCGTCCGTATCTTCACTAAGCAAGAAGACATTGCGTTTCGGTGTGTAGGCTGATTTCCCTTCGACTGGTTGTGGATACCAGTTGTCTTTGAAGCGATAATAATCCAGGTTAAGAACCGGCCTTGGCAAGAGAGGGTCGAACGAATCGTGAGGATTGCAGTTTCGTAGCGACAGTCCTCCAAGGTGAAGCCCTGCCAGTGTTATGTTTTCGATTGTGGCCCAAGTATTTGCCAATCGAACGGCTGCAATTTGTCCATCCCAGATACACACAATGGAATCTCGTGCAGGCAAATCATCTGGTGCCTCGTCGGAGATATCTTCAATAACAACATTTATGAGGGAGATATTTGTGTTGTCGACACAGGCAATGATGGAGGTTTGATAGACATTGTCAACAAAATAATATGACCTGATTGTTAAGTCTGTGAAGGTAACATCCATCGAATTTGTTGAATTAGCATTGAAGCTGATCACCCCTCCTCCTTCCAATATTCCTCCTGTAGCTCCATCGAATTTGATTGCCATTTTTCCTGCTGGACCTGGTCCAATCAAAACCGATGATTTCAATTCTGCTTTTGCATCAATCGTGATAGTCACATCCTCTGTGTAGCTCACAGTTGGAGAGTCTCCTTCGGAGAGAGCTTGGAGGTGGTCGAGTGAAAGGCATGGTGCTGAGCTCGGGCAGTTTGAACCGTCGTCGTCAACACCAGTACTGCTCAAATAATAGGTTGCAGGAGCCGTATTCAGTGAGGACAACAAGAAGTAAATGAGGAACATTGAAGCTAAAATCAATTTTGAGTTGATCTGACCCTAAAATTGTTCTTGACGATATCGGTCGAAATGATAGTATTTGCCGGTCTTTGTTTCCCATTGACATGCGTCCACAATGCAGAAGGTTTATCTGAAACGAATCTCATCCAAGAGTGACATTCTGGAAAAAATAACTATTTTAGGGTCAGATCCGCTCAGCATTAATTTTAGCTTCAATGTTCCTCATTTACTTCTTGTTGTCCTCACTGAATACGGCTCCTGCAACCTATTATTTGAGCAGTACTGGTGTTGACGACGACGGTTCAAACTGCCCGAGCTCAGCACCATGCCTTTCACTTGACCACCTCCAAGCTCTCTCCGAAGGAGACTCTCCAACTGTGAGCTACACAGAGGATGTGACTATCACGATTGATGCAAAAGCAGAATTGAAATCATCGGTTTTGATTGGACCAGGTCCAGCAGGAAAAATGGCAATCAAATTCGATGGAGCTACAGGAGGAATATTGGAAGGAGGAGGGGTGATCAGCTTCAATGCTAATTCAACAAATTCGATGGATGTTACCTTCACAGACTTAACAATCAGGTCATATTATTTTGTTGACAATGTCTATCAAACCTCCATCATTGCCTGTGTCGACAACACAAATATCTCCCTCATAAATGTTGTTATTGAAGATATCTCCGACGAGGCACCAGATGATTTGCCTGCACGAGATTCCATTGTGTGTATCTGGGATGGACAAATTGCAGCCGTTCGATTGGCAAATACTTGGGCCACAATCGAAAACATAACACTGGCAGGGCTTCACCTTGGAGGACTGTCGCTACGAAACTGCAATCCTCACGATTCGTTCGACCCTCTCTTGCCAAGGCCGGTTCTTAACCTGGATTATTATCGCTTCAAAGACAACTGGTATCCACAACCAGTCGAAGGGAAATCAGCCTACACACCGAAACGCAATGTCTTCTTGCTTAGTGAAGATACGGACGGTGCCCAGGCGCTCATACAATCAGGAGTCGATGGATATGATGGAGGACTTGATTTGTCAGGCCATCTTGAAATTATATCTCGAGGAGTTGATCTGTACACAAATTACTCAGGTACTATTGTCGAACTGACACCGACA
Source organism: Blattamonas nauphoetae (assembly GCA_033064195.1). Classification (NCBI taxonomy): domain Eukaryota; phylum Preaxostyla; order Oxymonadida; genus Blattamonas; species Blattamonas nauphoetae. The sequence continues at coordinate 190,115 of JARBJD010000110.1, read as the reverse complement.
AATTCTCCCCCGAACGCACAATCGTTCGTTTTCTCAGCAGTCCGAGGAGCAACACGAGAACTGACGACAGTGCGACTGGTGGTATCGGGATCGAACATTTATCGATGTGGAAGTAATGCGTTCTGTGTTTCGCCTTATTTCAATGATCAACCGCCGACGAATCCAACATGGCGATATCTGACCATCATCGAAGAAGATGGCATGGAACGAATTGTTGCCGAAGCAAAATCATCTGACTTATGGCCTGCTGGAAAATGGCTTGTCCGATCGACCATCGCATCAGTTAACTATATCCGTCAAGATGTGGATGGAGTCGGAACATTCTATCAGTCGCCTTTCAGTCTTTATCAAATTGTCTTTTGCATTCTGTGCAGTGTGGTTTATGGTTTATATTGAGTGTCATTTTACTATTTACCGTCGCACCTTTCTTTCCTACTCGTTTTTGAGTCTTTTTCTTAGTCAGCCTACATTTATCCTTCGAACGTCAGCCTCATTTTCAATCACCCACTCTCTGTCATGATTCTCATTGCACTCAATGAGATTGGGTGCACATTTTCGTTTGTGGTTCGGCATATAGTTTCGTTTCTCGTGATTGATATCCTAAACACATTTTCACAGACTGTATTCTCAATTGCCCTCTTATGCAAATGGGGAATACCCGGTCAATTTATTATCATTATTCTTCCCTTCTTTTCCTACTTCTCAGCATACAGAACCATTTCGGCTATTTTCAGGCTAAAGCCAACTTCGAGCACTTTTGATGAAATTGGGTCGACGACTCGGCGCACAATGGGAGTTTTCGGAAATAATCTTCAAAATGATGATATTGGCTGCAAAGATGCCCAGAAAGCAGGATGAAAAGAAAAGTTGTCAAATTAAAAGTGTCGACTTCACTACTCCTTCCTCCTCTTCGTTCCTCGCTCCTTGGTTCGATGAGTTTGCCCAGTACCAGGAGAGACAGCGATGGACTCATTTTTGAGTGTCTTCTCTTTTCGTTGATCTTTCTCTTTGAGTCTCTTCTCCGAGATCCGTCTTTTCGATCCCTTCCCAGAAGTTGGAGATGGAGTGTTGCCCACTTCCTGTTGATGGATGTCCAGATCGAAATACGGTTGGAGCATGTGAGGCTCATGAACTCCGACTGGCCTCTGACCATCGTCCTCAACTTCTCCCCACCCGCCCTGTTCCCCCACTCTCCCAAACGAGACCCCCGTCCGCTGTGGATCAAACGAAGAATAGTGCGGCAGATGGTCAGAGGTCTGGAGTGTGTTCAGATGAGATGTGTTGTGGATGAAGGCAGATGTGTATGGAGACAGTGCTGGATGAGAGAGTGTTCCATCGAGAACTCCCCGTTCACCATCACGTGCAGACATTTCATGTCCAGCAGCATTTCGAGATTGTGTTGTGGATGAGTGGCGTGGCGCTTCTGAAATGATGAAAGGTGAGAGTGTGTGTTGAAAAGACGGCTGTGTGACGGGGCGAGTGTTCGGAGTGGAAAGGATGTTTGAATCTGACCTCGTTTGAGACGGCTGAGGGAGTAGTGACGAGGAAAGCAGGGATTGGTCATTCCACTGTCGCTCTCGCATTGTTTGACTCAATCTCTCATCCTGACGTTCACTGCGTGACGACAGCGGCTGAGTTTGAGAGAATCCTCGCTCGGTGGGCATCATCACACTTGCCCTGTCGTCGCGCTGGAACATCGTGTCGGATTCCTGCCTCCGAACAGAGCGGAGAAGTCTGTCGCGTTCTTCAACGAGCATGTCGATTTCATTCAGACGGCCCGATTCCATCCTTCCCAACTCCATCCCCAGCTCTGACTTGATTCGCTCAAAATCAGAGCGAGAGGCCTGTGCAGATTCGCGGAGATCAAGAATCATGTTTTCCTTCTGAGCAATGTCTTGTTTGAGCGAGATTATTACCTCGTCCCGCAACTGTTGCTCAGTTGCTGCCTGCTCCTTCAACTGTGCTACAATGGAAGAGTGGGATTCTCGCTCCACGATGAGCTGAGAGAGAAATGAAGAAGACGAGAAAGATTCAGACCTGTCTGTGGAGTTCGTCAGACTCCTTCTCAAGCCGTTGCCGCTCAATGCCATGTTCCTCCCTCTCCTTTCTCATTCGCTTCTCTCGTCGCTTCTCTTCCCGCTTCTTCTCCTCCTCTCGTTTCTCCTCTTTTAGCTTTTCTTCCATCCGCTCTCTCATCTGGCCCTTCTGGAACTCTTCCAACTCAGCCACAAGAATTCCATTCTCTTCTTTGTACTTGTCGAGTGTCTCGGCAACTTCTCTCAGCTGCTCCTCCTTCTCTTCGAGGCTCTTTCGAAGGCTCCTCTCCAATTCACGCCTCTCCTCTTCCTTTCTTTTCCAGTCCTCCCTTTCCCGCCGAAAGCGTTCCTCGTTTTCGCGTCCCTTCTCGTTCATCTTCTCCCTCCACCACTCGTCATTCCGCTCCAACTCTGCTCGCATCTCCTTCATTTCCATTTCACACTCCTCCTGCTTCTCCGCCCATTCTTCCTTCTCTCGTTCCCACTGCTCTCTCTCTCGCTGCATCTGTTTCCTCCAGACCTCGTCCTTCTCCTCCAGCTTCTCTTTCAGCAGCTGCTTCATTGCTGCTCGCTCCTCTTTCCCCTTCTGAATCCACTCCTCGTCCTTCTGCTGAAGGGCCTCCAGATGTCTCTCATGTTCTTCGTTTTGTTGGAACTTCCAGTTTTCTTCCGAGCGGTCCTGTTCTCGCCGGTGCTCCATTTTTGCTCGCTGAAGCTCTTCCTGGAGTCGTTCAATCTGGGCATCCTTCTTTCGGCTCTCGTCCTCCGCTTTCTCTGCCCTGTCTCGTTCCTCCGAAACCCTTCCATTCAGTCGATCCATAAGTTCTTGCTGCCTCGCCTCACTCTTCCCTCGCTCTTCTTCCAGATCCGACCTTTTCTCGTCCTTCTCCAGTTCGAGGGCGGTCTTCCATTGTTGGACTGTTGACTCTAACTTCTCCTCCTTCTTCCGAATTTCTCGGTCTTTCTTTTCAAGTTCGTTTTGGTAGTGTTGCTTGAGTTGTTGGAGCTTCATTTCGAGTTCGTTGGAGTGTAGTTGATCCTTCTTTGAATTCTCTTCGTTGATTTGGGCGAGGAAGGTCGTATACCGCTGTTGTTGCGTGTCCATGAGTTCCTGCTTCTCGGTTTCAAATTGACTTATCAGACGTTTTGTTGATTCAGCGTGCTCTTCTTCCTTCTTCGAAACGATCTCGTTGAGTTCAATTTGATGTTTCGTTGTCAATTCGTTCACAATTTTTTGGATCTCCTCTTGTTGCCGTTCTTGTAAATCAATCAAATTTTGCCGATTTTTTTCTTGTTCATCTTCTCTGATTTTTTCCTTTTCCTTTTCTTGTCGCTCGATTTCGCGTTTCAATTTCTCTCGCTCGCTGACAGTTTCCTGCTCTGTTACTAAAACTCTGTCGTTCAAAATTTGTGCTTGTGCTTTGAACTCCATTTCTTTTCCTTCGAGAGCTCTTCTTTCTTTGATTAATTCTGATGTGACTTTGTCCGTTTGAGATTTTTGATCTCCTAGCTCTAGGCTTAATTTTTCAACGAGACTTTCCAATGCACTAATGCGCTTCCGATTATTCATATTTTCTTCTTCAATCTGAGATATTTGGTCTGAGCGTTTCTTGAGGGCTGCTGTTGAGTCTCGGAACCGAACTAGCTGCGTTCTGAGTGTGTCCAATTCAAATTTTAGGCGTTCATTTTCTTTTTGAAGAGAAGTATTTTGATCTTTGAGTTGTGAATTGTTCTTGAGGAGCCATGCGTTTGTTTCACTTGGATGGTGAGAGAACAGAAAGCAGATTGGAGTAATGAGAGGAAAATGAGCATAATTGAGAATGACATGAAACATTAAACGTAGCTGTTAAAAAATAAGACAAATACCGTGTGGATGCGGTTTTGAATGAGAGATCATTGTTTACTTGACTGAGTTCCTGTACTTCGTCCTTAAGGACCCCAGATTCTTCTTGTGCTCTTTTCACTGCATCTTCCATTTCATGTACGTCAATATAACTCTGAACAAGTTGTGATTGGAGATTTTTATGAGATCTCGCCATGGATGCTGCTTCTTTCTGAATATCAGTGAGAATCTCTTCTCGTTGGGAACTTCGGGAAGACATCGTGCTGAGCTGAGGAAGGAGGGAGGCAAATGGTTCGGTTGCACTTCTTTTTGGTGTGAACTTGGAGAGTGTTGGTGTTGAACTAAACTGGCCTTGTTCAAATGGAGAGAGATGTGCTGATCGAAATGAATGAACAGATTCTTCCGTCGGTGAAGATGCTGAAGAAACTCGTTCATATGAAGAAGGGATAGATGTTTGAGCGAGAGGTGAAGATGTTTGGAAATCCAGCTTTATCGAAGAATCACTGATAGTATATTCATTTTGAGGAGAATAGGAAGGAGAGAGAAAGGAAGGAGAAAAGGATGTTGACATTCAGAGAAGAATGTCGATTCGAATACAAAATATGGTCACCAAAAATGTTATTCTTTTTTGCCTCCTTATACGCAAGTTCAATCGTAGATCAGATCAATCAGGATCCCTCCTCGACCTGGAAAGCAATTGATTATCCACGAGATGTGATGACAACTGCCCGCTTCCATGCATTACTCGGAACAAAAGTTCCGGAGTGGCAACCACGTAAAATGCAAGTCAGAAATGATGTCCCGGAAACATTCGATGCTCGAGAGCAATGGCCCAATCAAATGCTTCCAGTTCGCAACCAGGGCTCATGTGGTTCGTGCTGGGCATTCTCAATTTCCGAAACAGTCGAAGATCGCCTCGCTGTCAAAGGATGTGCCCGTGGCCAAATGTCACCACAACATCTCGTCTCATGTGACAAAGAAGACTATGCATGCAATGGAGGAGAGATGGACATCGCTTGGAATTGGGTTAAGAAGAATGGCATCGCAACTGAAGACTGTCTTCCATATACTTCCGGCGGAGGACGTGTCCCGGAGTGCCCAGCAAAATGCAAAAACGGAAGTGAAATTATTGTTACACCCGTCCCCGAATGGAAGTTGTTGAAGGCCGAGGAAATGCAGCAGGAACTCATGACTCACGGACCCCTCTCCGCTGGTTTTACTGTGTACCTCGATTTCCAGTTCTATTCCAAGGGTGTGTACAAGCACAAGCTCGGACCCAAGTCTGGTGGCCATGCTATTCTCATCATCGGGTGGGGTGTTGAGAAGGACACTCCTTACTGGCTTTGCCAGAACTCCTGGGGTGCATCTTGGGGGATGCAAGGACACTTCAAGATTCTCAGAGGTGAGAATCACTGCGGTATTGAGGAGATGGTTACCGTGGGATACGTCCAGTGTCTTTAAATCACATATTTTTCAAACAATATTCTCATCGTGTGTTTAGCAACTGTTTTTCAATCTGGGGATGATGAACTATGACGACATTGAAGTGAAGATCAAATGGCTAAAATGAAGAATCAGAAATGATGATATTCTGTTCGAAATAAAGGTCCTATTTGTACTCTGTGTCAGCGTAACGCTCTCTTGTGGTGGATGTATTGAAACCTGTTCCTCCCTAAAGAAAATAATGCTAAAATCTCAGTGAAAAACAAACTGCAAATCCTGTAAAACCTTTTGTAAAAGAGTTCGGTTTTCCACGATATCTGCACGAAAAAACAGTGATTAACCAAAAAATAGAGAAAAAAATGATGCAGACGTGGTTGGACATGATCGTTCAGTCGGTTTTTTGAGTCCATAGGAGTGGTTTGATGTTTGGTAGAGAGGGTTCTGTTTTTTTGGTTTGGTGTCGTAATTTCCTATTGAGAAGTCAAAAAGTGATAGAGAAAAGGAGAAACCCGGTTGATAACGATATGGAACATTCTTCCACATATAATCCTCATCATTCATGCTCCGTGCTTTAGTTTCACCAGGCCTGGGAATTTCCTCTTCTGGATTGGGAGTATCTGTAATATTGGGCTTTGGCACGTCGTAAAACGTCACAGACATGGAACCAGTTTCTGTACCCATTATTGTCAATTGTCCTTGAGTTGTCAGGACCCTCAACAATAGAACATATCTGTTCAAAAATGGGTGTCAGTTTCGAGAACACGAACATTCATGTATGTTCAGGTGAACCAGAGTCAGGAGCATGAATCAAATTGGATCAATGGGGTGATCAAACCCTTCACCGACTCCTGCATACATGACGGAGGACATTGATGCTCACATTCTCAGGTCTGAGCGAGGATCTCACTCTTCTTCGCCAACTGTTATTCCTTTTCATTTTGCACTCCAATGACAATTTCGCACCACCCGTTCCATCTGGAAAGATCCTTCCCTTCTGACTCATTCCTTTCTTCATTCTGGATCATATAACCTTAAAACGTTCTCCTATCTCTCATCCCTTCAGAAAATATGATATTATCAAGAAAATTGGGAAGGGGGCATACGGAATTGTGTGGAAAGTGATGGATCGTCGAACCCACGCCGTCTATGCACTCAAGAAGAGTTTTGATGCCTTCCAGAATCCTACTGATGCTCAGCGGACGTATCGAGAGGTTATGTTTTTGACAGAACTCGGCCGTCATGAGAACATTGTCCATTTGGCAAACGTCATAAAAGCAGATAATATCAAAGATATCTACCTTGTTTTCGAACTTCTCGGTATGTATACCTTGACTTGAACATCCCCACCTTTTCAAACTGACCTGTTATCAATCCTCCTGTCCATCCTTTATCCTTTCAACCACTTTTCACGAAATCTCAACATCCCTCTCAGACACGGACCTACATGTTGTCATTCGCTCCAACATTCTTGAACCTATTCATAAACAGTTTGTGATGTATCAGTGCTTCAAAGCATTGAAATACATGCACTCTGCCGGAATGCTCCATCGAGATTTAAAAGTTTGCGTGCATACACCTCTCTTTATTGAATAAATCCCATCCCCCCTTCACACTTCCTCTCTTTGGGTCCTTCATAATGTATTCTCCTCTTTTCCTTCTTTTTAGCCGAGTAACATTCTCCTCAATTCTGAATGCATCGCTCGTGTCTGCGATTTCGGTATGTTCACCATCTCCTCCAAACCTTCTCGTCTTCCTCCACTTCGCTTTCAGGCCTCGCCAGGTTGATCAACCAGAAAGAAGGGAAAGGTGCTCAAAATGCCCTCCTCACGGATTACGTTGCGACACGATGGTACCGCGCTCCCGAGATCTTGCTTGGATCACATCATTACACCCCAGCTGTGGACATGTGGAGTATGGGCTGCATCCTTGCGGAGATGTTGGGAGGCAGACCGATCTTCCCAGGTTCTGGCACATCCAACCAACTTGCAAGAATTTTGGAGGTTACTGGGGTTCCAGATGACGACGACATTGATAGTTTGAAGAGTCAATATGCAAAAGCCATGGTCGATAGTGTTCGAAGCTCAATCGGGTATTTTTCCAATACACAGACAGTCAATTTACAAAAACAATCTTACAACGATCTTCCCTCTCTCTTTTATCCTTTTCTTCCAATTGCACATTCTTATGTTTGAATATCTCTCTTATCCCGTTCAGAAGTCGTCACAAGGCTCTCAACGAACTCTTCCCCAATGCCCCAGCAGACGCCCTGGATCTTCTCGTCCATTTGCTTCAGTTCAACCCAAACAAGCGTTTAACAGCCGTCCAAGCCTTAGCTCATCCATACCTTTCACAATTCCACAGTGAGGAGGAAGAACCTGAATGCGACCATGAAATCAAACTTGAATTGGACGATGACACAAAGTATGCATCGTAATTTCTTCCACAACCATATTCACTCCCTCAACACCTTATCTCCTCTCTGCAATCATCTCTCCGTGCTCACTCTCAGGTTATCCATCAACGACTACCGAAACGCACTCTATCGCTTCATCCGCCAGCGCCATGAACAAACCCGTCAAGCCCGGCCTCACCGAAGTCTCCCATCCGTCCCTGGCAACACATCCCAATCAACAGACCAAACACGCACAGCCTCTCGCCAGTCATCCAACCGCACCTCGCAATCACGTGTCTCCACCACCAGCACGTCAAAAGACGACAAGTCGTCGAAGGAAGAGCGCCGCGCTGGTCGCGACACACGCGCCGAGAGCCGAATCGGTGCCCACCGTGCCAGCTCGCCATCTGCATCTCAATCCCGCATTGGCTCGGGCATTCCCTCACCTCACTCTCACTCCACTGTCGGAAGCAGACAGGGTGTTCGTCCCAACTCTCCCAGCCACTCCACCACTTCAAGCCAGGCCAAGTCTCGGCTGGAGTCGATGGGGTCATCAGGCTCTGGCCCACGCCGGAAGCCTCAGTTCACCCCGACGACGTCAAATCCACCGGCCCGAAGGCCCAATTCGCCGCTTCGGGCTTCACAGCATACCAACCAATAATTCTTCGTTTTCTTAGAAGTCATTGATACTTTTTCTTGATTCGTGCCATTCACCTTTGATTCTACAGACACCCAGTTTCTGTTCGTATCACTCTTTGGCAAATCGAGAGAATGAAAACTCTGTGTAAATTGGAAATGGATGAGGTGGACAAATGAACGAGAAAGAAAGATCGTGCGAGGTGTTGAAAGAGAACAGAAGAGATTACACAGGGGCTTGCCTAGAGAGTTTTTGCAATTCGATAGAATGAGTGTCTGCTTCGGTTTGTTTGATCAACTGGAAACGATGATGTAGTCTGTCGGGAAAATCGGGAAATTGCCAGAAAATGATTGATCGAGAAAAAAGAGCCGCATCCGAGAAATTGAAAAAAAACGCATGTGAAACACTTGAACAGAGAACATACTCTTGATAACTCGTATCTTTAACTTTCATCATTGCAGCGTGGTCCTCCTGGATCCGCCTTTCAAGTTCAATCATGCTTTGTTCTTGTTTGGCGATTTGCTGATCAATACGTCTTTGTAATCGAACATTTCGATCTGCTTCAAATTGTTTTTGCTCAGTATTTAACTGAGAGGTTAGAGGTTTTAAGGGAGAAAGATCCAATCAAAAACGATGATGGAAGGGTAGGAACACACAAGGTGATCATAATCCTTCTGAAGCTTCTCAGCAGCGACAAATTGATTCGCTTTAATGGACCGATCAAGCTTTGTAAAGATGGAGCGGAGAAAAAGAAGTGAATCGCATGAGAATAGAGAGAGTGATGATACTTTGACTTTCAATTCCAGTAAAGCTTTACTGGGGTGATACTTTGGCCCATTGTCAAAATCTTCTTGTTGGATGATTCGAATATCGTACTCTCCTTGGGCTTTCATTTGAATGCGAAGGTGCTCCGCCGTCTGAGTATGGCGTTGGAAGTTTCTCTTCCATTTCAGATCAAGGGCTTCCTTTTCCTTTGTATGTTCAGCCTGGAAAGTATGATGAAAAGAGTGTCAGACAGTGATTGTTTGCATTCGTTCCTGATATCGTGCTTCAACACTATCAACACGAGACTGAAGAAAATGATTCTAAACACGAAAATAAAACTTTTCCGATTGTTTCTTTGAGTTTTAAGATCGATTTTTGACACTTATCGGCACTTCGAAAGTCTTTCGTGGCTATTGCTTCGGCTTTCCGCTGCTCAAATGATGCAATCATTTTTCTTGCATCCTACACCATCGTACGAGAGGAGAAGAGGAAATCAAACCAAGAAACAAAAAAGGTGATGAATGACGAGAACTTGTGTCACAGACCTCTTCGTTGTCGATTTGCAGAGAAGCCAAGGAAGACATTGATGCTCTACCTGTTTTTACACTTCCAGATCTCTTTGTGCTCGCTCTTGTGGCGTTTACAGAGACAGAAAGACCCTTTGGAGTCTTCGATCGTGTCTGTGCGGACATTGACTGTCGTTCACGCTTTTGAGTCGGAAGTATGACTTCAGACTTTGTAACATGTGTCAATGAAGGACGAGATGTTTTTGATTGAAATGATTTTGTGCTTGTGAGAGGGTAAGGACTGATTGATGGGGCTGGCTTTGAAAGACGAGGAACTTCGATAAAATCGGGTTGGTTCATGCGGTGTTTGGGTTTTGAAACTTTTTGATCAGATCCGGAGCTAAATGGGCGTGTATTTGGAGGACGTTTTCTTGGAGATGGAGGAGTTGGATTTGGACCTTTGGACCCGTCATAGAAGGAGACCTTGTGATCAGTTTTCAATGATTTGGAAGTATCTGGCAGAGAAGGAAGAACTAGAGCTTCATCATCGTTCGACATTCCCCTTCAAGAGAGAAAGACAGATCGATCCAGAATCAAAACTTACTTTATTTAAAATGAAGAATTGTACAGTGAAATGAAGAGTAGAAATAAGACATATAGCTTATGATGTTTTTAAGAGATCCAACAACGTATTGATCGTTCCCAAGAGAGCCAATTCACGAGTCTTACTCTCCTCCTTCAAAACGAGTAATCGTTCTTTTTCTTCGTGGAGTTCATCGATTCTTTGTTGAGAAAGTGCAATTGTTTGAGCAAGGTCCGCTTTTTTATCTATATCGGAGCCACAGCAACAAAATAGAAGAAAAGAGATAGAAAGAACAAATAATAGGTTCAGGAATGTAAAAGAGACATACCCTTCAGTTTCTCATATTGTTCAACAAGGACTACCACATCTTCCTTGTCTTCGTCACTTGACGCCTTAACCAGTCGCACAAGTGGTGTATCGAGGTTAGGACGAGGAGAATGGAGTGAAGGGGTGGACGATGTCGATGAAACCGTTGGGTGAGGTGGGGTGACTGTTCGCTTCTGGGGATATGACAGAAAAACATGAGATACAAATGCACTCTGTATCTGCGTCAGTCTTTCCTTTACAATGACAAAAAGCATTGCAGCTTGTTCCATCCACGCATCCTAGAATGAGACATTGATGAAACGGAAAAATCACTCTTATGCAAGACAAAAAACGAACAATTTGTGTGAGTTCATTTTCCGAGATCATTTGAATCTCTAAGAGTTTTTGATTTGTTGATAACAACTTGGAATCATTTGGTTCAATTTTTAATGCAGATTCTAGATCTGTGAGGAGAGCTGTTTGAGAAAGAAGTTCGAGAAAGATGATGAAGTGTGTGGGGATGATAGGGGATAATGAGCCAAACGAGAACAATGAAGAGAATGGTAAATGACAAAATTGTCCATGAAGGTGAAATAAACCTTTGATTTCATCTTGCTGTTCAAGAATGACGGCTTTTGCGTTTACCATCTGATTCAAGAATTGGCTTAAAGAGTTATGTGTGTCTTTCATTCCATCAAGATATTCATCAAGAGAAATTTGTTTGTTGATAAACGATTCGTTGAGGTTTTCGACTTGTGTGACGAGCTAGACGATCATTGAGAAAAAGTGTTAGAAAGTCAACAGAGGAAACGTGTGATCATTAATTTGTACAAAGGAGCAAACAGTTATCAAAATCTCCTTGTTCTTGCTTAAAATCGATTGCTCACTCATTCGACTCCAGCATTAAGGGCATCTTTTAAAACTCCGCAAGCTTCATTTCTTTCTATCAATGCCACCAAAAGCAAAAAAGCAAAGTATTTTCGATAAGGTTTCTTCTCTCTTATGTATCTATTCATTCTTTACCCTCTCTCCCGTCTGTCAGCTCACTGATACGTTTGATTCATCTTTCATTCAACTGTTTACTTTTCATCTCAAACAAAACTGTGAATCTTTTCACTGTTTAATAGCTCACAATATACTGGAGCTCATAAACAACGGTTTTTTCTCATATCGTTTTTCATTTTCATCGCATTCCAAACTCAATCATCAGGTTTAACGAGGATGGAACTGGCCGTGGAAAAGCTGGCCGTGACCCAGGTGTTGATTCTCAAACAGGAGATTTGAGTCAAATGACCAGAGACAACCTCAACGTTGGACCAACTGCGAGCACAAAACCAAAAACAAAGACAGCCACAAAGACCACTCCAAAGAAGGCCCCAGTATCCCCGAAGAAAGAAGAAGCACCAGCGCCTGCTGATCAACCACCTCCCGCCGAGCATGAGGAAACTGGCGAAGCTGGCGAAGCCCCACCAGCAGCAAAACCAGCAGAAAAACCAGCAGAAGCTGCCCCAAAACCCAAGGCAAAGACCAAGGCTAAGGCAAAGAAAACTAGCATCTTTGATAAGCTGACCGACAGTAGTCAATATACAGGTGCCCATAAGCAGCGGTATCTTTCTTTTTTCGAAAAACCGTCTCAGATTCAATGCTGATGGAACAGGGAGAGGTAAGGCTGGCCGTGATGCGGGAATCGACTCACAGACAGCGGATCTTAGTCAAATGACACGCACTTAATTTTTACTAGTTCCTCCTCTTTTATTCCCAACAATTCTCACCCGATAGATAGCTATCTTTCTGTTTATTCTTTGCTTTAATTCAAATATAAACTCGCCATATTTTTGGCGATGGGAAATTGAGAATCCATTCTTCATTTGATCAGGTACGACTACCTCTCGCTATTTTTCTAGATCATCCCCATACTCAAAATCAGACAATGTCAGCCAGCGGAAGACAAGGAGATTGGACATGCAAGGTGCGTTCCCCTCGTCTATTGTTTCATAATAATCTCATTTTGTTTTTGATACATTCTTCTGAATTGTACATACCAAACATTCTCTTTCACCCTCTCCTGAGATTCAAAACCTCATCTCTCATCCTTTTCATATGTCACCGACAACCTCTCCTATAGATGTGTGGGTATTTAAACTACTCCCGTAATCACTCATGTAAGCGTTGTGGTCAACAAAAACCGTTCCGCCCGTCAACGAGAGAAGCAAGTCGGAGCGAGTTTGTTCCCATCAGAGGAGAATGGTATGATAACAGTCTATCCTGCTCACATTTTTTTTCTTTCGCTTTGATTCATCTTCGGGAAATCTTCCTTCATCACAAATATTTCGTCACCAGGGTTTGCCTTCACTGCCGAGCATTGAATTATGGAATTCGAACGGAATGTGTGAGTTGTGCAATTCCTCGCAAGGGTGGTCGTCAATCACAAACATCCTACTGTATTATTTCCCATTCATCATCATCACCATATCTTCATTTTCTTAGCGGGAAATGAGCGCCCAGGTGATTGGTATTGTTCTGAATGCAACGCACATAATTTCGCTTCACGTGCTGTCTGTCGCTTGTGTTCTGCACAGAAAACGGATGCATGCAAGGTTGTTGGTGATCGACCATCTCGAGGCGGCCGTGGGAGGGACGGTGATTGGACGTGCTCGAACTGTCAATATGTCTGATTTTTTTGATGTTGATTATGGCTTATCAGCTGAATTATGCGTTCAGAACAGACTGCAAACAGTGTGGCAGCGGCAAGTAAGATTCATCCTCATTATTTACACCACCTCATTAGAGTGTAAAGGCACACTTCTCACAATTATGATTCCCTTCAATAAGCTACAAAACGAACACCACAGCATCGTGAAATGATTGAGGGGACGATGCAGGAGAGACGTAATTAGGAGATGAGTGAGGTGCGATAACAATGAAAAGTGATGTCCTCTCCACCAACACTCGAGGATATCCATCCACTGCCTTACTTCGATTCGCTGCATTGCTTGCAGGTATCGCGGAATGAATAGTTGTACTGAGAGAGAATAAGGAAGAAAAAGCAGACAAATCCGCATGATTTGCATTCCCAATCACCTTCCTTCTGAACAACAGGGCGATTTGCTTCTTGAGCCGTGACGACATGACTGTTGGCAGACTTCTCTGCGTTGCAACGACGGCACGATGTGCGGCTAGCGAAATTGTGTGTATTGCAATCAGAACATATCCAGTCACCTTCTCTTTGTTGATTGTTGACTCTGTTGGGAGGACGACGTTGGAATTGGTTGATTCCACCTTTCAGGAATCCACAGACGAAGCACTCAGTCCTTCATGTCACAATGAAACAAAATCGAATAGATGAGCAAAATTTCACACCTACGATTGTAATTAAATGCACGGCAGTTGGGACATTTCCTGATTTGTTAACAGCAATAAAAGGAGGCGTGAGAGGTGAGTAAAATCAAGAGATACCATCCTTGATCTTCAGGAATACGCCTTCGCTCGGTAGTTTGACTGGGCTTTCCATCCTTTCCCTGATGGCAACGGAAACATTCCTCACGAAAGGCAAAGTTGTTGGTACTGCAGTTCTATCCAAAAAAAGAAATGATTGACGTGAAAAATGCGCTTTATATGACGAGAGTACACAAACAGGGCAGATCCAATCACCGTCTCTTTGTTCTTGGCTCATTTGTTTTGATCACAAAGTCCACTTTTGCCTAAAATGGGGATCAAACCGCGGTATTTGCCTTTCACGCATGAATCGCTTTGTTCACCTTGATTATGCCGAATGTTGGAAACAGTATTCTTTCTTTGTCATATCTTAGTATACTTTGATTAGTACTCCTTCTGGAATCGAAGATAAAGGCTCCCTCTCAATTTCTATCGAAACATCCACAAATACTGATACTATCTCTTTTGTAATTTCCTCCTCACCTTATCCTTCAAATGCTGAATCGATTAGAGCAAAATTTTCATACCATCATCCAGTTGTCAGTGTTTGATTCATATTTTTCATCATTTGTCCCCTTCCTGAACAAGACTCTCAAAGATTCTACTTTTTCGATTGAATTTGATCAATATTCATCTTGGACTTTACGTTTTCAAACTCCTGAAGCAGCCCAAACACTCCACACCCTCACACAAACGATCAGGGAGGCTTTTTTCATTGCCCACGAAAGAACTCTCTTCCAAATCTCAAAGAAACATCCCATACCTGACAAATTACTCATGTCTGGAACGGGCAAATCAATCATCCTTCCCAAAGATCGTGTTCGTGCCGACCTCATTTTCTCGGTTTGGGACCCTGAAACACACACAAAAGGAAACACTATCAATCATATCATCGCCGATGAAGATACACTTCCAAGTACTCTGTTCATTGTGACAATCGATAAAGACGATAGTTTCCCACTTCTGGAACTCCTCCTTCTCGGAAAAAAGAAGCATGAACGTCATGAATGTCTCGTTCCGTCGGTCCTTTTGAGAGGAACTAAACTTCCAGACACTCTCTCACAATATCTTCAAGCCCATGATGATGTTGTTTTCCATCTTGAGTACTCTGTCGATGCCATCAAGAAAGATGAACACACAAAGAACTGGACTGAGGAAAAAACCAACAACTTTCTCTTGACTGAAATCCCTAAACGCTCCAGAAAACAATTTCGTATATTTTTAGACTATTTAAAGGAACATCCTTCCGTCGAACAACAATTTGCTCCGAACACGGAAATGGACCTTACACGGCAATTTTTACCCAAATTTAAAAGATTTTCAGTGCCTTTGATTGATCTCCCTCCTATGCAAACTCGAATTCTCTCTCATGTTCACGAAATTTCACAGGAATTAAGCAAACCACTTTCTGGTCCCAGTATCTCTCTCCTTCATTCTCATAGTATCTTTCAGTCTCCCTTTCATCGTCACTGAACTTCGGAAATGTCCAGGGTGCTCTCCTCCACACTGTACAACGCACACACACTCTCACAGCATCGATCCAAGCCTCCAACGCCGACAGGGAGAACGTGATGAAGGAACTGCTGGCTCGGAAACGCGAACTGGGCAGACTCCGAGAAACAGACAAGCCAGGCCAGTATCAAGACGAGCTGGAGAAGAAATACTCAGCCGAAAACATTGCGATGGAGGAGGAGGTCAGAGAACTGAGGCAGAGTTTGGAGGAGCTGAAGAAGAAGCATGCAGTTTGGATGGAAGAGAAGACACGAAGAGCAGATGAGGAAGAAAGCGAGAGACAGGACAGGCTTTCTGCAATCAGTGCGCAGGAGACACATGAAAGGCAAGAGAAGACAGAGAAGGACAGCGTCAACAGAAGACATACTCGGACCACAACCACTTTTGAGGTTTCTGTTCAGTTTTTCTCATCTCACTCAGACAACATCAGCCTTCTCGGCAGCCCTTTCTTCGTTCCTCTCACGACATACAGCGAAACAAGAAGCTGAATTTGATGAAGACGAAGACGATGCTTCGACTCTGACTGATGCGCTGTCAGACGTCATCGAAGATGTATGCTCATCCCATTCAATCACGTTCTCTGTTTTTTCAACGCTCAGCGTATCGAAGGAGTGAAAGACAATCTCCCCGTTCTTCTTTCCCTCCAAAAAACAGACTTCGACGCCGATCCTGTCGAGCTCCAGGAGAGGTTCCTCACCCTCCTCGACAACCTGCAGGGGACGATGCTGAGTGCCATGCCGAAGACTGTCCGGACGGAATGGCGGAAGGAATCCAAAACGTACGACAATTATCGGAAGAAGGAGAGATGGACACGCGAGCAGATTGAAGAGAAGGTTGTGGAGAAGAGGGCAGAAATCGAAGGACGAGTGCTGATGGAAGAGGAGGAGGCCGCACGAAGGATTGCTGCTGAACTCGAGTCTCAGGAGGATGAGAGGAAGCGTCTTGAGGCAGAACAGCTCAAACAGGAAGAGGAGGAGAGGCGAGCGTTTGCAGAAGAAGAGCAGCTGGAGAGAGACAGAATCCAGAGGACCAACGAAGAAGCAGAGAATCAGTTTATGAAAGAAGAGGATGCCCGTCAACAACTGGTCATCCACCACTTCCTGAAAGAGAAGGAGCAGAAGGAGAAAGAACAGGCAGAAAGAGACGCGATGTGTGAGGAGGAGGAGAGAGTTGCACGAGAGAAAGTAGAAGAGGAGGAGAGATTGAACATGGAAGACGAAGAACGAGTGTCCCAAGAAAGAGCAGAGGAACAGGAGAGGCTGCATGCTGAAGAAGAGACACAGAAGGTGGATGACGAAGAGGGAAAACAAGAAGATGATGAAGAGCCAGTTTCCAAAGACAGAGCCGATATGGAAGAGGGACACCGAACGGAAGAGGAAGAAAGGGCGGAAAGAGAAGAAGAAACATTTACTCAAGAAACGACCAACGAATACGAAGATCTTCCTCAGGAGAATATGGAGAGAGAGAAAGAGGAAGAGATCATTGTAGATCAGAGAACAGAAGACGAGCAGAAGTGTCAGGAAGAAGAAGATATGTTGAGGACGGAAGAAGAAGAGAACATCACGAACTCGGCAGTTGAGGAGGAATCAAGGTTGAATTCACAGGGAGAAGAGAAACTCGAGAGGGAGGAGGAAGAGACGAAACAGAAAGATGATGAAGAGAAGAGACAAGAAGACGAAGAAGAAAGGAAGCAAAAAGAGGAGGAAGAACGAATCGCAAAGGAGAAAGCTGATGAGGAAGAACGAGTGAGAAGGGAGGAAGAGGAGAGAAACCAAAAAGAAGAAGAGGAACGAATCGCAAAGGAGAAAGCTGACGAAGAAGAGAGACTGAAGAAAGAGGAGGAAGAAAAGAGACAAAAGGAAGAAGAGGAAAGATTGGCCAGAGAGAAAGCTGAGGAGGAAGAACGAGTTGCTCGTGAAAAGGCTGAGGAAGAGGAGAGATTGAAGAAAGAGGAGGAGGAACGAATCGCAAAAGAGAAAGCTGAAGAAGAAGAGAGACATAAGATAGAGGAGGAGGAAAGGAGACAAAAGGAAGAAGAGGAGAGACTGGCCAGAGAGAAAGCTGATGAGGAAGAACGTGTGAGAAAAGAAGAAGAGGAAAGAAAACAGAAAGAGGAAGAGGAACGAATCGCAAAGGAGAAAGCTGACGAAGAGAGATTTGAAAGAGAGGAAGAGGAACGAAGACAGAAAGAAGAAGAAGAAAGACTCGAGAAAGAGACGGCTGAGAAAGAAGAAGAAGAGAGAAAGGAGGAAGAAGAGAGAAAGCAGAAGGAAGAGGAGGCACATGCGAAAGGGGAAGAAGAGGAGATACAACAAAACGAAGAAGATGGATTGAAGAAAGACGAGGACAACAAAATAGATGACGAAGCCAAAGATGAACCAACTGTTCAAAAAGAGCTGTCTGAAACTCAAAACGAGACGGAGCAAACTGAGAACCAGCTTGGACCGACGGACACATCTCAGCAAGATGAGGACCATCCGACCACCGCAGAAACAAACGAGCAAGAAGGGGAGGCAGCCGAAGATGATCAAGAGGAAGAAGCTCCCTCTTCACAGGCCGCTCAACCAAAGAAGAAAAATAAGAAAAGAAACAAAAGAAAGAAATGAGACAGCAGTCAGTGTTTCAATTTGAGCCATCTTCTTCTCTCCACCCACGCTCCTTTTCATCTGTTTGTCTTTTCACAAAGAGTCTCCGAGACGGACAAAATAATAGACATTCCATGAATTGTTCTGGAACTGTTGCACAATTACCTGGTGCCGAAAGAGGACAAATCGACAAAAGAAGAACATGTTAACCAAACTGTGTCTACTCCGCTGCTTCTCTCAAAGTAACTTTTTTCTCAAGACGCATCATCGCCTCAGTGGCATCCCGCCCTCCAGAAGTGTCGAAGGATGTGGAGTCAACAACACTGGGAAGCGATTGCCCGAGGATTTTGGCAAGCCTGGCCTGAGCGGGGGATGGAGCTGACGTGGAGAGGCGCTGAGGAAAGAATAATGAGAACGAAAACAACAGACTGGTGGAGTGAGGGGATGGGGAGTGTATGAGCCAGTGGCAGAGGAGGGGTGATTTGGTGTGTGGGCCTTCAGAGTTGTGCTGTACAGGCGACCGTCTTTGGCGTCTCCATCGCGAGCCGGCGCGGATGGGGCGATGCTCGAGTCAAACCGGACCTTTCGTTGCCCCGCCGTTGTGCCCACCATCGACGGGAGGGTGGAGGAGTACATTGTGGCGGAGGGGGAGTACGGCCGTGCTTGGAGTGATGGGGAGATTGTGGTGAATGGTTTGGTCTCTTCCAAAGCGGCAATGAGCGATGTCTTCCGTTCCAGAGTTTTCTCAAGCTCTCGCCTCTCGGACTCTCGCTTCCGTTGCTCGTTCTTGTTCATCTCTTCTTTCAGCCTCTTGTCCTCTTCCAGATCCTTCAATGTTTCCCTCATTCTCCTCTCCTCCTCCGATTTCTTGGCCAACTCTTCCTCCGCTGCTTTCAACGACCTTCGCATCTCTTCAGACCGT
Source organism: Blattamonas nauphoetae (assembly GCA_033064195.1). Classification (NCBI taxonomy): domain Eukaryota; phylum Preaxostyla; order Oxymonadida; genus Blattamonas; species Blattamonas nauphoetae. The sequence continues at coordinate 171,150 of JARBJD010000110.1, read as the reverse complement.
TTCTCCGTCTCCTTCATGTTCTCATGGCACAGATCGACTTCGTTTCTGAGTTTTCGAATATCTGTCCTCAACTTATCGTTCTCTTCGCGAAGGTCCTTCAGCTGTGCTTCCGTGTTTTCGAGCAGGATTCGTGTTCGGTCGAGTTCAGTTGTCAGAGACGACGATTTTCCGTTCTTCTCAGCTTCGAGTTTCACGATTGTAAGCTCAGCCTCGTCCAGCTGCTCCTCCAACGACCGAAGCTTGTCCTCCATTTCTCGAACATTGTCTTGCGTGATCTTGCTTGTGGTTTGTCGGATGGTTTCGTTCATCTCGGTTGTACCCTTCAGATTCTCAAGTTCCTCTCGGAATTGCTTGATTCGCTCTCGCTCTTCTTCAACCTGTCCAAATTCGTTTGCGATGCGTTCCTGCTCTTCCTTCAGCTCGTTCCGCTCTCGCTCCAACATCCCCCGCTCTTCTTCGACTTGCTTCAACCGCTTCTCAAGTTCTTCCTTCTCCCTTCTGAACTGATCGACTGTTCGACGCAGACTGACAATCTCGCTCTGATTCACTTTCCGCTCGACTTCAGCTGTCTTCTTTGCTGTCTCCTCTCCCTTCGTCCTCTGAGCAAGGTCGAACTGGGCCTGCTTCAGTTCGTCCTTCAGCTGGGAGATTGTCTGATCGAGGTCGTTCAGGTTGCGTGCGAGCACTTCCCGCTCTGCTCTCATCTTCTGCACTCTGCGGATTCTCGGTGTTGTTCCCGGTGCCTGGCTTCTGAAAGTGGAGGAGAGAGGCTGTTCGGAGAGTGCCTGTGTGTCTGCGAGATGACTTGTTGATTGTGGAGAACCAGGCGATGGGTCGAGTGTCCCCGCGAAATCGTCGTCGTCGATCACATTCAGCTCGAGACGATAGACTTCATTCCGCTCGTGTTCCTCCGCCAGATCTCGCTCGATTCGTTCTTTTTCAAGGCGCAGTGCCTCGATCGTTCTGTCTTTCGATCGGATGGCGTCTTCTTTGTCCTTTGTCGCCTGGGCGGCCGTGTTCTGAAGTTCAGAAAGAGTTGCCCGGAGTGCCTCGATGATTTTGTCTCGTTCGTCGATCTTTGCTTTGTTTTTCTCTTCTGCTTCCCGGATTTTGGTGAGGAGGACTCGGTTCTCGGTGGAGGACGACCGAAGAAGAACGGACACCTTCGACGAGAGCTCACTGATCTGTGCTTCTGACGTTTGATGGTATGCCCTTTTTTCTTCCAGTTCTTCCGTGGCTTGCTTGAGAGCTTCGGTTGCCTCAGCAAGGTCAGTTTTCAATGTTGAGTTCAGTTGCTTCTGTGTGGCAAGTGATTCTTGAGTTTCCTGGAGAAGTGCTTGAGTTCTCTTCAGATCCAAGCTGAGTGTCTGAACGTCTTCCGCAGTTTTAGACATTTTTGACTTTAGGCCATCGCTTTCTGATGATGATTTTGTGTGTTCTTTGAGGACTGAATCCTTCTCGTGAGTGATTCGATCAAGAGTTTCTTTCAGTCGCGAAATTTCATTGTCTTTATTCACTCGTTCAATTCTCCATTCTTCTCGTTGTTGGATAAATGTTTTTTCGAGATCTTCCTTTTCCTGTCGAACAGTTGATTCCAACTCCAGAACATGATGAACCTGTTCAGTCAAGATCTCTGAACGAATTTCCCAGTCATCTTTTTCTTTTTTCAGTTGTTCAGCGAGACTTTGGTTTTCTTTACGAGCTGAAAGGAGGCTTCCTTCAGCTTCCTGTTGTTTTTGTTGAGCTTCGAGCATTGTCGCGTTGGCAACTTTCATCTCTTCTTCATATTTCTCCAGCTTCGCTTCAATTTTCCGATATTCGTCCTCAGCCCTCTTTTTATCTGCTTCTGCCTTTGAAAGGTGGATCTTCATCTCGGACATTTCCTGGCGATCGTTTTGTGAAGATGTTGATGCCTGCTGTTCTCGTTTGATTGCTTCGGCGGCTTCTTTTTGGAGATCTGCAACCTTTCGTTCAGCGTCGCTTTTCTCTTGTTCTCTCATTTGTTGGATGCTTTTTTCGGTCTCAATTGTCTTCATCCTTTCTTTCTGAAGCTCTTGTCGAAGCATAGAAATGATGCCCTCTTGGTCATTTTTTCGTGATGAAAGTTCAGTGAGGGCTCTTCGATTTTGGGTTAGTTCTTCTTCGGCCTTATCGAGAGCAGTTTTTGTTGTCCGAAGTTCTGTCGCAAGATCTTCTTGAATCGCCACCATTTCTTCGAACTTGATAAGAGTCAATGTATTTGAGCCAAAATCCTGTGTATTGTCCATTCTGTCTGGTTGAGGAGAACTGAAGTCTGGACCAGTTTGAAATGTGGTGTGCGCATGCAACTATAGGAAAGAAAACAAAATAGATTTTGAGAAAGGAGATCAGGGAGAGATCGATTGAGTGATTTCAAAACGAGATCGAGGATAGTCGATGATGATGAAGATGCGATCGAATGAGAGAACTACATACAATATCAGAATCATCATCTTGTTCGTCATCAAAGAGTTCTTCGTCTTGTGTTCGATTTGGTTGACTTCTTTTGTTTGGTGAGAGACGTCGGGATGGTGACGAGAGAGATGCATTGAGAGAATCTGAGAGCGGTTGATTTGATGATTCATTCATCACAGACTCCCGTATTTGCATCTTTTCCTTGGTTGAGACTTCTTCGAGTTTATCACGGAGGATGAGGTTTTCTGTTTGCAGTTGAGAGTTCAAATTTTGTGTGGTTTCCATCTCGGCAGTAAGAGCATCGATGAGCTACATACAAGAAAATATTATGATAAATGAAAGGTAAATTTCACAGAATGACTCAAATACACTAGAATCAGCATCAATCGAGATTGAATTGAACTGTTGTTGTGAGCTGTGCTCTTTTCTGATAGGATTTTTGCGAGAATCCTAAAAATTGTAGGAATACAGAAGAAATGGAAGAAGGTCTTCAGTGAAGAGAGATATTAAAGCATACAGAATTTCTTGTGGATGAATTCATTGTTGTTTCTGAATTGTGAAGAGAGAGGGAAAAGGAATAATGATGCCTGAAATGATTTAAATTTGAAAAGATTTGGAAAAAACAGATGAAACCAACAAGTTGGAATCATTATATCCGAAAACGTGCAAATCAAACCGATGAACTCTGTCAATCCCATAAAGCCTTTGGTTCATATGACACTTCTCGAAATTGGTCTCGTACAAAAGCCATTAAAGTACATGATTTATGATCAACCGAAATTGTGGATTTATTCGGCTGTCAATGCGACATTTTCATTTGACAGCAAAATCTGTGATAAAAGGGTAGATCAGAGCAACCTCTCTTCTTTTCGCTCCATATCCATTCTTCGCATCTCCCTTGCCATTTTATGGTCTTGGATGCCCGATATAGTCCCAGTAGTTTCGAGTTAAACCCACAATCACCTCCATCCGTCAAATTCACTGGGCACCAAGGAATGGCTCAAAACTTTTCTTTCAAACACAACTCCCTCTCAACCACCTCCTTTCAAGATGATTCATTTATTCCTTTTTTGGATGATGATGGACCAGCGGCTATTCCTCACCCATCGCAAGATCGTCACTCAAGTACTGTACTACCTCAGCAAGCTTCTCTTAACATCTCCATATCTAATCTCCTCAAACCAGTCAAGCGGACACATCTCGATTTGACAGTCGATTCAACTTCTTCACCACTCACTAAACAGATCCCACCTCACCACACCTCAACCATCGCAGCAAACCTTCATTCGACTACGCTGGAGATGTTCAGGCTTCATTCTGAGTTTGGACTCAACAGCGATGATATGAAACTTCGGTATCAATTTATTGAATGGATGGAACACACTCTCAATGACGAAATAAGTAGACGAGGACTTAGCTTCGATCAGTCAGATCTAACGACTGCACCCTCAGCAGATGTCGTTGTTAAACGCATATCCCACTATGTTCGAAATCCTATAGATTACACAACTCGAGCAAATCAAGAAAGACAATTCTCACAAAATCAAAGCAATTCTTTTGCATTTATCGCAAAAGTCAAGTGTCATCTCTTCGGATCTGGGCTAACTGGACTTGGAACTAAGTATAGTGATGTGGATATTCATGTTGAATGTGGTGTTCCGGTCGGAATTCCTCTCCCATTCGCCCTCAACGTCTCTCCAGCCCCTTCCATCTCCCCGATGAGTCAGCTGACACCAGACGGCCAAAATCAACAAACACAATACCTAAATTCTGTTTCCAGGATCTCTCGAGCCCAGACATCTCCAAAACGCTCGACAAAGAAGCCGGTGCCTCTGAAAGAGACAGGGGAGTACAAACGGACAATGGCAATCCTTAGACTTTTCAGGTCGTGCTTGCAGAGACGGATGAGAGAGAACTCCAAACAACAGTGGAAACACCGCCACGAAACACCGAAAGAACAATCGACATCTCAGTTTGATCTTCCAACGTCGATTTCTCGTTTCGACAATGCCTCCACACCATCCCCCTCCCCTCCTCTCACCTCTTCCCCATTTCCCACCTCGAATCATTCCAATCCATTTGATATCCAACTCATCCCCGCCAGAGTCCCAATCCTCCGCTTCACTCCACCACCCCCCTTCAGCACCCCAACCAGACAACCCGCCTCCTCCCTTCCACAACCCCACCCCTCGTCCTCACTCCCACCATCCATCCCTCAATGCGACATCAACCTGAGCGGCTTCAACTCCCTCTCCACATCGCAGGCTGTCTCATCAGCCATCAGCACGTCACACTCCTTCACCAACCCGATATCGCCCTCCGACTCCCCTGCCAAGTCTCCAATGTTCATTTATCTCTTCATTCTCAAAATGTGGGCCAAGGAGCGACAGATTAACGATGGAGCGAACGGCTATCCGTCGTCGTTCACTCTGTCTGTCCTCGCCATCTTCTTTGCTCGAGTCTGGCGGGACGAGTTTGTTTGGAGGACAAACAGAGCACGCCGCAGAAATGAGGAAACACCGACCACGGCGATTCCGGTGACAGTTCAAGACGAATCTTCCTCATCACCGCCAGTCGGGTTGGAGTTGATATCCTCTCAATTCCAATCGCAGTCCCCATTTCTCTCCTCCGACACATTCATCCCAATTGACCCTCCCTCGTCAACCCCTCCCTCTCCGCCAATCTCTCCCTCATCCGCCCTCCCGCTGTCCATCTCTGCCATCTCAGACAGTCTCCCAAGCTTGCTTCTGTACGGCTTCTTCCTGTACTACGGCTGGCTCCACCCGTATTCATCGAGCAGCTCGAACGAGGTCGTCACTACCTCACTCTCGTTCTCGTCGGTAACCACAGGCTGTGTTTGTGATGCCCGCGGTTTCTCGAACGACGACTTGGTGAGTGCTCTCCTCGGGACGAGCATTGACCTCCCACACTCCTTCGTCCCTCTCCTCAGCCGGATCGACCGTCCGTCCAACGACGACCAATTTGACGAGCAGTTCGATTCTCCGCCTGCTCTTGTCTGCCTGTCACTCGACGAGGGGGGAGCACGCCTCCAACCCATCACTGATTACCAACTCGCCCATTTTGTGAACGAATGTCGTTTGGGTGAGCGGTTTCTGAGAGAGCGGCTGTGGGAGGGGAAGGGAGCACAGACGGCACTCGGACAGCAATCGTTCTCTCCGCCGATGCCTTATGTGGCTGTGCCTCCCCTCACCCTCCTCCAATTCCAGCAGAAGAACTCCAAAAACTCGATTATATCAGAGGAGGTCCTCTCCACGAATCTCCCGCTCAACACAAAACGCGAGTTGTGGAACAGGCTCTTTGATCCACAGTTGCTTGTCCCAAAAAATGACAAGACAAAAGAAGCTGTTCATCTCCACTTTTTGCTCTCATCTCGCTTCTCCGACTCCATCCCACAGCGGCTCAGCCGAACTGCGCGTTGGCAACGAGAGCTGCTAGCAACGTCGAAAGAGAAGAAGAAACAGCGGGATAAAGCACGATCCCAACACAAATCGGACATCGATTCACACTCCTCTCAGCTGAAACTGACGCGTGTGATCTTAGCCCACTCTGGAATGACCATCGAACGCGACGACGACAGCGACAACACAAAATCCGGGCCGTCACCAACTTCTGCGAAAATCCGCCGCATTGCGAAGATAAAAGAGACACATCAGGAGCGGAAGAGAAACAAGCGACGACAGAAAGCAGAGCGGAAACGAGTGATGAAGAAGGAAGCAATGGAAAGGCAGGCACGCGAACAGGAGACCGTCGAAGCTGAGATAAAAGAACTAGACAGCGCGGAGAAAGACTACCTCCACTCGCACGGCACTCGCTTCTCTCAGATCGACCTGGACGCTTTGGACGAGTCTGCAGAGGATGCTCCCAAACCCCTCTCCGTCACTCGGACGAGACGCCAGTCGCAATACAAACAAGCAGCCCTCTACAAACTGGACACGGTGGAAGTGAGTGACTCTAGCGAGAGTTCGACGCAACCCAAGAAGAAACCGAAGCAGGAGGCCAGTGCCAGTGAATGGCAGGAGAATGCGACGGAGGAAGACGAGGAGTCGGTGTCCACTTTTGATGATCAACCCCAGTCAGAAACGATGCATCATCCAAAACCGTTTGCTTTTCACTCAAAAAGGCATAAAAAAGGTTGGATATCTCGACTGCGACGAGGGATCACACCACACAATCCGGACCGAACGGAAAACGACACTTCTCGAAGAAGTGAAATGAAAGCCTCCAAGAAGTGGAGAAAACGGAAAAATCGAGAAACTATTATGAAAAAGAAATTACAAAAAGCAGGGAGAAAGAAAGGAAATTGATTTTGATGAGAAAACATTTCACCGCAATATTTTTGAATGATCGAACCACAGTCTTTTTTTCCTAAATGAATCTCAAACGAGCCCCCACACTGCTTGGGGATCCTCGATACTCCGGCAGTACCTCGCTTGCATCCAAACCACTTGAGGTTTAGCTCATTTCATCTTCTCAACTCACTAGGCTCTACCAATTTATCCTTTCGTTGAAGCTGAAAGATTCAAGTCTGCTTTCGAGTTTTCTAACCTTTTCAGATCATTAAAAAGGATAATTAAGAGCCTTTATTCTTCTTCATTCAGTTCACCATTCCGTGATGAATTGAACACAACATCCCCGAAGTTTCGGACTTATCTCGCACGAATACGACATCCAGTCGATCTTTCTACGGTTCTTTCTCGAATTCCCGTTTTCAAACAACTCAGAAAAGCTCGAAATACAGTTATTCTTCAGACAAATCCCACCAATCTCAACCTCACACCATACAAAAGTACCACTGAAGCTCTCGAAAACATACGCCTCATCTGGGATAATGCTCTTGTTTTTTTTGGGAATAACCATCCAATTTCGGACAAAGCTCGAAAATTTCAACAAGAATTTGTTCGAATGCTCCGGGAAGATGCAACCAAACTCAATTGGGATCACAACCTCATTAATTCTCTAACTATTACATCTGACATTGATCTTTGGATGGCTAAGACAGATTCAGAACGACTCCGATCAACAGCCGCACCAACAGTCAATACATACAAAATCATGAATCTATCATCATCAGAACTGCCTTCACCATCCCTTTCGCCCACTTTGGAAAACAAACAACAAGATCACATCCAATTTGAGCAACAACCCTCACCTGTTACTGAGGTTACACAATTCATGGAATTTGGAACTTTCCTGCAAGATGACAAGAAAAATTGCGAACCTTTCTTCCAGCTTCGATTCGTGTCATGTCACCACTAGACCATAATAGTCGTCGAGATGTTGAGAATCGTCCGTGAGGAGGACTGGTCATCAGATGTTGATCTCGCGTTTGAATCTGCGTTCGACTGTCAACCCGACGGAAATGGTCGTTTCAATGAGATGGAATTTTGCAGAGCGTGCTGACAACGATATTGAACTGTAGTTTGTGGATGACGTGACTCGGTCTCGTAACAGGATGTGATGGTGGAAAGAGCAGATCAATCAATCCAATAATAAACAGAGTATCAACAAGTTTCAAACAAAGTTCCAAATTCCCTGAGCCATGTAACCTCAGTATTACTATTCTTGAAACCCCTCCACCCGACACTGAGAGTCCACCTCACACCAATCCAGCATTCTCAAACCCCCCTCCAGTTGTCTCTGCATACTCTCCTCGAGTCCCGCCTCCCCATCCCCTTCCAAACAGTTCCATTTCCTTCCCTTGTGAACAACCCAACGGTTTACGGCCGTCTCTTCAGTCAGCCATGGACCAGCCTCCTCGGAACAGCAACTTTCACACCCCGCCCATCGCCCCACCCATTCACAACCAGGATCCATTCCCCTTGCCTCTCAAGATGTCGTCCGAGCGTGTGACCGAGGCGGAGAAGGAGTGGATCCAAAGTGCTGTCGAGAGACTGGACCCGCTCCAGGCGCGTTCGCTGGAGATGCTTCTCTTTTCGTTCAAACAAAACGATTACAGGGTTTGTTCGTTTGTTGCTCCATTCCTTCAGTTCCAGTCTGATGACGACCTCATCGTCTTCTCTCTCTCTGAATTCGACGAATCCCAGCTCATGCTCATCCGTGATAACCTTTGGTTCTCCTTTGCCAGCTCAACGTTAGGAGGATAATTATTTCAACAGTATACTGTTGTTACTCGGGAGCATCCGAGGATTTAAGCGTGAAAATTCTGTTCTTCGTCAGATTTCATCCAGTTTGGATGAAAAATCCATCCAGTTTGGATGAAAAATCCATCCAGTTTGGATGAAAAATCCATCCGTTAAACACTTTTCATATGTTCGTGTGCATTTTTGTGAGTATTTTTGGGAAATTATACAGTGCGGAAGATAAAACTGCAACGCCGAGGTAAGAAAGCTAGGGAGATCAAACGAGGGTTTTCTTCTTCTTTTGAGAGTTGGTAAGTGCCCCTTTGGACGCTCGCTGCCAAAACAGCCTGGTTGGTCTGTGAGGACCCCAAATGACCACTTGGGGGAGAGATCGGATCTCAGTAGTTCAAACTCATTTCAATTACTCAATTCGACTTCCGCAGACACTTTCGGTGATAATACAGATAACAGTGAAATAAATGTTGAAATGGAGAGATAAACTGAGAAAAGAGTGAAAAAAGAAACGCGTGATGCCACAACAGCTTTATCCTTTCTAATTGTGTGAAAATAGTAAAACGAACAAATAGACATTGGTATCGGAATAAAATATTTCGTCACGTTTTGCCTTTCTTCGAGGTTAAGAGTGATGAACACTCGCTTTGTTTTTCGAATGAAGATTCCAACCTGTATGTTGAAGTTTGTGCTTTGTCGGTCTGCGAAATCTCCAGTATTTGATAATGTGAACAGAAATCAAAGCCGAATGAACCGGCGACTGAAGGATCGAGACATCCAAATCGGATCTCTAATCACAGAAATTTCTTCCGTCGTGAACCGCATGGACCTCCAAATCAACATCGAATATTATCTTTCTGTGATTTGACGGAACAATCGTTTAATCAAGTCCGACAATGAACACATTAGGCTTTAGTGGTTCGAAAGTGAGAAACCACCTGAAAAAAACGACCAGATAGAATCGATAAGTCTGTTAAAGTTGAAGAAAATTGAAGATGTACCATGAAAACGTTGATCGATGTTTGGTTTCATCGAAAAGCAACTTGATGGGAACTGTCGGCAAGAGTCTTTGTCAATTCAGTATGACAGCTATACTTGTCTAGAGGGAGAGAAATTCTGAAAAAAGCAGGATTGTTGTCGGATGTTCAAAACAAAGTTGAACACAAAAACAATAAACACCTTGAATTGGCTGAACAGTAACATTTGATGAATCTGGCTGAATCACTTGTCTAATTGTGGAAAAAATATGATGAACAGTTTGAAAGAGCGAATTAAGTTAAACCGTGAAAGGAAACGCGACTGGACGCGATGGGAGGAGAATGAAAGGAAGATCAAACCATGTTGTTTCTTTTTCTCGTCACGTCAACAAGATTGTTTTACAGCGTTTATTTTCAGAAACGATCAGATGGATAAAAAGCGTGAAATGGAGGCAAAACGGAAAAAGGACGCTTCTGTCAGTGTTGCAGTTTTGCCTTCCCCACTGTAGGATCGACCCAAATTGATTTGCTGTCATAGTACTCCAACATGTTCGGTGGCAATCTTGGATATCCTGGCTACCCCAACAATCCCCAAGTATATCCTCAAAATGCATTTCTTCAACCTAATCCTCTTCCGGGACTCATTCCTCAAACAATTCAACAAGGATATCCTCCAGTATACCAACAACAATTCGGCACATTATCACAATCGTCCATCCGTTTGTCCAGTTTTTTCTTCATTTTTTTGATAGACTACGGACTTCTGAATGATATTAGCACTTTTTCAGACACTTATGCAAAAAACGGAAAGCGTTTGGAGGAGACAGAAAAAGCAACAAATCTACCAAAAATCAGATCTCTTATCGACCTTTGTCAGCAATTTCAAAGGTTTTTGTGTTTTCTCGCTTTCTATCTCCAGTAACAAGATGGAACAAGACTTCCAAACGTTCATGGGAATCCTTGTCAAGGCCACAATCCCCCTCTCCCTCCTCCGATTACAATATCCCGATGATAACACGATTTCAACGACCTACAAGAGTGTAGTAGATTACCCATGGATGAATTTCAATTCGATGAAATTCCCGACTCCAGAACAAGTAAAGGCGGACATATCCTCCAGAATTATTCAACATAGATTGTATCAACATGTGCAAATCAATTTAAATTGCCAACAGACCAATTTTGAGCATTTTTCCAGAGCGCATCAATCCATCGCTCTCCTCGAAGTCTGTCTCATACGCTTCTCTCACTCATTCAGGAAGTGCATACATCAAGCAAACTAACGTCGGTATCCAATCCCACCGATCCAACTGAATTCATCGAATTCTGCAAAAATATTGCCACGCAAATCGTGAAATGGATCCAATCAATCCAAACATACCAATTTCTCAATAAATTTACAGGAACAGACACTGCCAATGAACAAGAGAAGCGACTGAAAGTATCACTGACGGGACTTGATCAGTTTGTCAAAATTGGTCTGGGACACACAACATCGATCTACCCAGATCTGTTTATCAGTATTGCCAAAACCATCCCTCCATGGAACGTTGTCCACCGAGATAAGCTGGAACAAAGGAAGAACATTCTCCGTTTCCTCGAGATATTGGTCCGTCAAATGTGCCATCAAAAGCCCATTCACAGAGTCATTCGTGATCGACTTGAAGATGACCCGAAACTGAGTCTGGATCCGGACCTGTTCAACATAATCGACGGCGCCATTCAAGGGCGACCTCAGTCAAAGTACCACGAATTGAAAATCGAAGACAAAATCGATTTCAGACACATCAAAAATACCCCTCGCCAAAATGCTCCACCACCTCCAGCCGCCGGACCAGTTCCTGTCCAACCGAAGATTACTCAGATTCCACAGAACGCTGCAACTTCTCAGACACTGCCGCCGAGTGCCAACAAACAACCTGACCCTCCAATCTCTGACGGAGTTAGAAAATTCAGAAGAAAAAAGACATGATCGATTCTTTTCCAATTCAAACTCAAAACGTTCTCCACCCATATCGACACATCAAAACATCGTACAATGCCTTTCTCTGCCGATCTGCACTTTTTTGTTGCTTCCCAGGGTGTTATGTTAAAGTAACCGTCCACTTTGTGAAGATCTCGATCGATTTCAACTCGCAATGATGATCTCAACACTCCAAACATTTATTTCCATCGGATTCATTGATTAAACCAAATAAATGTGTTTATGTGTTGAAAATTGTGAAAACTCAATACAATTTGAGAGGTCAGACGTCGTTCACGAAATGTTCAAGATCGGAACCTAACAAAATTTTCATTCAGACTGCTTCAATGAATCCTGAGACATTAGAGAAGACTATTCTGCAAACAACGTCAAATGATATTAATCTGGTGAATGCTGCAAATGCAGATCTTCTCTCATACTTTTCTGCACATACAACGGAATCCATCGCCACTATCTTAGAATTATTCCAGAAAACCTCACACGACTATGTATCAGCCAACTGTCGCTTATTCTCTCCCTTTACTTGTTTTTTCCGGAATTCTTTCATCAGGTTTCTCAATATCTCTCGACGATCGTTGAGAGTCGCCTTCGCCACTTTTCTGGGAGATCCAACTCCACAGATTTCTTTGAAGCAGATACTTTCCCTCGCTTTTTCAAAATATTTCTTGGTTCGTTCTTGAATCCACGTTCTCAAGCAATTCATCGAAGCCTCACTTTTTGCCTCGCCCAGCTCATCTTATATGTCTTTTCAAACCGTTTCCTTTCTTTCACTTGTTCTCAACATTGTTTTTTCTTCCATTTCTAGAACAGTTACAATCAGAAATCCCAGGACTTCTCACAGATATCTTTCAATGGCCAATGCATCAAAATCCCCTCATTCGAGCACATTCATTCATCATTATTCAGCAACTTCTCAATAATTATCCCAAAAAGTTTCGGTCGTATCTTGAATCTCTCTGTCAAATCATCCAGTTCGGCTTGGACGATGAGATCTTACCAAAAGTCTGTTATGTCCTTCTTAACATTGTCTAGATAAATTACAACGCTCTCTGTTGTTTATTAGTCATGATACAGAATTTTGAAACAGACGTTCCAATGTTTCAGAAACTTATTCCCTCGATCTTGCAGGTATCATTTCACTTCATTTATGTCCGTAGGCAATCACACGTGCATTGTCAAAGGACGACCAAAGACATACATCTGATATGATGTCTGTTCTCACGTGTATTTGCAACAAATCACACAAATTCTTCTCAGAAAACCGCCTTTCAATCTTGAACAGCCTTGACCTTGTGGTTTCCAATCCTCTCGTCACAAGTCATACCGAAATCTCAAACGAAACCTCGACTAAACATCAATACACTCATCTTTTACGACTTCGATCGCTGGAATTTATGGTTGAACTTGGAAAACCAGAATTTCGTGGCAGTGCCGAAGCTTCCGATGATCCTTGTCTCAGTCCTGAGATGATCACCCAGATCTTCCGCATTATTCTCCAATTTTCTTTTGAATTCATTGCGGCAGACCCGGAAAATTGGGAAAATCGAACCGAAGAAGATGACCCAAACGAGATCCTTTCGGATTCGCTGAACTACATCGTTGAATACATACACCGAGTCGGATGGAAATGCATGACCAATTTTCTGTTCCCGCTGATTGGAAACCTCCTCAATGATCCAGACGTTCTGTGGCGACAACAATACGTCGCCCTCCTCGCTCTCTCCAGCACTCTCAAGAAGCTTCCGAAAGCAACCGATCCAGCCATTATCTCATCAGTCTTTGAGCTTGTGTCTCCCATCTTCACGCTGTATTCCAAATGGAAGCCAGAAGGGACTCCTGACTCGTCAGCAGAGTCCCACAGGAGACATCGTCTCGTGTGGGGAGCGTTGCGTGTGCTGACTTCGGCTGTCCACTGGTTTGAGGGTCGTGTGGCTGGTCAATTCACAGAGACCCTGATCAGCATCTTCACAAACTGTCTGCAGCATCCACTCTCATGTGCTGTTGTTCGCCTCGAAGCATTGAAAGGGATAACAAACTGGGTGCGCACTGTCCCACAGCAGATTCTGTTTGAGAAAATGGAATCTCTCCTCTCATTCTTGGTGAACATTGTCATCCACCGTGGCACTCTCTTCGATGGAGTGTATCTTTCACTCAGCGCCATGCGGACCATCCGACTTGTCTCGTCGAAAATGGATCAAACTTTCTCTCCGCTCGCCGTCCGTCTCATCGACTCGTTCCTCAACATCATCAAAACAGAAGACAACACAGATGAGTCGTTTTGGGAGTTCCAAGCCGTCACACTCGACGCCATCAACTCACTCGTCAACTTCGTCCAACCCGACGAGCGTCAGATTGTTGATGTTCTGATTGATGCTCTCCACAAGTTCTCGACCATTGTCACCAATTCACACGTACCATCTTTTAACATCTCTTCGACAAGGATCCTGATGGACAGTCGGCCAAATGTGATTGAGTACACGTGGAAGGTGATTGCGGAGCTCGTTCCTGAGCGCTTTGTCGCCGAACAATCCGGAATTCTGGAACAATACTACATCATCGCCAGACAAACACCGCCAATCTTCGATTCGTCGATGACGACAAGCGAGGAAGAAGCCAATCGACTCAAAGTGGCAGCCCACGACGCTCAGAGAAAGCGTGAGTCTGCCATCAACACACTCGAAATGTTTGCATCTGCGTTGGGAAGACATTTTCATCCATTTGTCAACGATTGCTGGACAATGTCTTTGGAGATTCTTCAGTCGGTGACATACCCACTCTCTAACAACACTCGCAACACCCTCCACGCACTCTCTCCCCTTCTGACCTCGCTGCAGAATGATCTCTGTCTCCATCTTCAGTTCCTCGCAGGAGAGAACACCTCTAGCCTCGTCACGACTCCCATCGAAGAGATAATCCAGCAAGGAAACACGCTGAACCCAGTCTCGATCGCCCTCTATTTCTACGAGTTTACGGCCATGTTCTTCCGGTCAGCAGAAGACGAGTCTCACCTGTTCGTCGATCTCCTTGATTGCCTGATCACACTCTTCGAAGCCCTCAAACCGTTTGTCGGTCGCATCCGCCATTTTCCACCAGAATCTCCACGACGGACAGAGCCTCTCTTCGACGGCGACCCAATTGCACAGTTCATCGGAAGCGTCATCCACAGAACCATCCAAACCAAGCACGTCAAACTGGCAGAGGAGATCAGCCAGTGCCTCAATGATGAGGATTACGATGACGACGAACGGAAAAGCTTTGTCGAAGATTTGTGGGAGGAGACTTCGGTCTTGCAGGAAGATGAAGTCCTCCAGAAAATCGCATCCGTTAACGAAATGTGCTTCGCTCTCCTCGGCCCGCATTACTTCAGCTCTTTCGAGACGCATATCCTCAATCTAACCATGTTCCTCGTCAGCAGTGTTCCCACAGCCTTCACCGACAATGAACGAACATGGTTCAGTGTTCCGACACAACCCGACAGAGACACGGGTGTCTTCATTCTGTTTGATGCGCTGTTCTATGGAGGGGAGTACGCACTCTCATCCGCAACGAGGCTGATCCCCATTCTTTTGCATCTTGCAAATGGACATGTGGCCCATTGGAAGGCGTTTGAGGATCACTTAAAGGACCATGCAGTGGACATCTCTCTGACAGAAGGCCAGCGGCACAAATCGCAAACCCACCTTCACGACGAAGCTCTGCAGGAACAGGCGAACATTCAGCGACTTAATACGTACAAACACCTTCTCTCTCTATCACCACTCACAGATCAGCCATCCCATGCTCCTCTCCCCCTTTCTCTTCTGATCGAACACAGCGACATGGCCCCTCTGCGAAACATCATCACCATCTTTTCCAACCTGATTCGACAGGACACAGCCTGGATCCAACTTCAGCTGAGCCAGAGCCCACAAGATAACGTCGTCGTCATCGCTTCTGCCGTTCAGCCACTATTTAGTTGTCTTGTGAGGTATCAACCAGCAATCCAACAGCTCCAACCCTCCGACAGTACAAATTTCTTCACAAAACTCCCTGAAACTCAACTTCTCATTCCCCGATCCATTGTCGCTCCTCATTTGTGTGACATGATGGTATTGGCGAAGGTAATTTCCAGACTCCGAATTGACTGCCAATCACAACAGTTCTATAGCGCGCTCGACGAGCTTTCGTCAAGCGCTGCCGACTGTGTTGTCAGCGGAATTAAGTGGGTTGAAGTTCTTATC
Source organism: Blattamonas nauphoetae (assembly GCA_033064195.1). Taxonomy (NCBI): domain Eukaryota; phylum Preaxostyla; order Oxymonadida; genus Blattamonas; species Blattamonas nauphoetae. The sequence continues at coordinate 155,423 of JARBJD010000110.1, read as the reverse complement.
AGCCTGATGACCAATCTCAGACAGCTGAGTGAAGCGGAGTATCAAGCTCTCCTCACTCCCGAGCTCGCTCCCATCGTTCCGTCTGTTGCTCTCCAGACGATCCTCATGGCGCTGTACCAATTTCTCAAAGTTCTCAAGATCATCTGGGTTTCACTCCTTCCCTTTCGAGACCGCGATGGGTCAGCTGACCTCTATCACCAATACTTCTTGGCCATCCGTCGCTTTGATGTGACCATCGCTGGAATGGGGACAGGCGACGAAGTTGGAAGACACGTTCTTGCAATTCTCTTTCCTCAGGATCAGCCCCATCAAATTGATGATCCTGCTCTCCACCAAAAGGTCTCCCAAGCACTCCAACGTTTGGTGAGAATGGTTTTCCAAATCATCGGGACAGACTATACACACGCAGAAACAAATGCACTCATGCTGCAGATGGTGAAACCACTTTTATCTCAGTTTCCACAAGACCTTTTGATGAATATCATATCTAAACTTGACAAGACACAACAAGAAACTGTCAAAACCCTTTTTTTTAGTTGAATCGCAACTTTTCACATGTTTATATCCTTGCATAATATTTCCTCTATCCCTTTTCTCGGAACACTTCCCCACTGATCATCAAAATCAGCTTGTTTTCTTGAACCATAACTTTTCCACAATTCATGAGTGATCCCATCTTTCTCCAAGATTATGCTGAAAACCTTGAAGAACTTAAAGGTGCAGATCGTGGAACGATATCTGCTCTGACAAATATTGCAATGGAACACCCACAAGACGCCCAAAGTATCCTGAGACTCATCACCTCAAGAATCATCGGAGGGCCTCTGCAATTCCGTCTTGCAACTTTCTACCTTCTAGATAGCCTGGCTAAAAATGGAGGAGAGTTTTGGATAGCACGAATTACTCCAATTCTCAAAAACCTTTTCCTAGAAACATATCAGCAACTTCCAGACCAACAGGCCAAACTCGACCATCTCCTCAACTCATGGAATGGATTCTTTGCTCCAGAGTTACTTCAAGACATTCGCATTGGTCTAGACCGGAATTCAGTCATGAACAACTTTCTCAATCAACTGCCAACAGAAGAATTACAGAACGTCTACAGCCAGTTGAATCGTTCAGTCTCACCTTCTCAAAATTATACTCCGACACCATCATTTCCTCCACCCCAGCGAACTACGCCTTCCCCACCGCCAGAGACTTTTAAACGAAGATCCACAATTCGTACACGTCCAAGACTCCCAAAAATTGATCTGGAAAGTCTTCCCACCAATGCTGTCTTCGTCAGTATACCAGCCGGTCGTTCAAATCGAACCCAAGAAGTCCCAGCATATATTTTTTTGTTCGAGGTGGACCGAGTCGCTTGCTCAAAGTGCTGCATGCGATTTGAGGATGAAGATGAACATGAATCTTTCCGAACACATCATCCACATGAGAAAGAAACGAACCAAGAGTCACTTTCAGATATTGGAGACCTTCGTGGCTGGGAAACCCAGGAAACAATGTGGATTGATCGCTATAAACCAGAACCTCCACGAACGGAGGATCAAACTGAAGAAATACAACATAAAATGGTTTGTGAAGTTCCTTTTGATCGAGAGCAACGGAGTTGTTCCCATTGCGGTGAACAATTTGAGGTCAAAAGTCGATCATCTGGGAAAGTCTTTCTTGACTGTGTAGTCGCTCTTGATCCTCATTGCACCCCAAAATCTCTTCTTTCTAATGATCATACTGATAAAAGTCGCTTCTATTTCAACACTTCACCATCATATCCGTCGTCAACAGAAAAAGGTCTCATCGGAAGCGAAGGTGGCTTTTCAAAGATCAAACGACAAGGTACTTCCGAACAAAAACCTCGACTTTACCATCTAGCGTGCTGGCAGGAGCTTATAAAGAATTCAATCGATTAGTTTTCGACATCGTCCACCACTTTAGACATGCTATTTTTTCTACAATACTGGGAAAATATTCATCATTTCATCGATTGGGATTAATCTCTACAATTTTATAATGAATAACTCACATATATCCATCTTTATTCCAGTGATGGTGAAAAAACACGCTCACGAGAACAATGCTGAGTATCCAGAAGAGGTACTGAAGAGTTCGAGGATCTCTGCTCGGAGCTGTTCTGCACCGAAACCAGACTTCCGAGATTCCAAGTACTCCTTGTATTTAGCTTCTTTAAGTTGGAGGAGTAGTCGATTTCCCTCGAATCTCCCATCAACGAACCCTTCTTGGCCCGACGATGTTCCATTCATGACAGCCTCCCTGAACTCTCCCTCAGCAGCAAGAAGACAGTACTTGATTGTCCCGTATAAAATCCTGTGTGATTCACCGATGTGTTCCGGATGTTCTGAGTTGTAGTACACATCCAGTGCTCGACTGAACACAGCAGGAACAAGCGAAGCGTTGAGCACAAGACCGACTGTCTCATCAGTGATGGACAGATTGAACACGATCGATTGGAGGTCCAGTAGATTCTCCGAAGTCGACAGAGGAAGAACTTCGAGGATGAACCGAGGCAGTCCTGTCCCGTCAGGGTGTTGCGGGAATGTTGCGAGTACGAGTCGGTGTCTGATATCTGCTGAACCAATGAGACAGTTCGACAACGTGCAGAACACATTCTTCATGCACTCTCCAGAGAACTGCAAGAGTTGGTATTGGGCCTTTTGAATGTAGTGTTCGTATCCAACACTCCTGTCTCCATCCTGCGCGGATGCCACAGTGTCGATGTCAATCGGAGCAAGAGAATGTTCGAACTGCAGGACAGACGTGAACGGAGCAAATTGAGGAGGAATGCTCGACGTTTGACCATTTCGGAGGGATTCAAGGATGGAATTTGCTGAAGATAGGGCGGGTGATGAGGCGGGTTTCGGCAGCAAAAGCTGGCAGATGTCCAGGACGCCATGAACGAGAGAGGAGAGAAGCTGAATGTGGGTTGCCTCCTGAAAAGTGGAAATGAACAAAAATGGAAAATACTCCAAAAACATCATCGTCCCGAGTTGAAAATATCATCACAAGGCGGGCACAGTTTGTGATGATGGTGATCACCGACTGGATGTCTCGGCCGATAGCCTGAAAAAGACTTCGCTCAGCACGAACTTGCTCAACTGAAATGGAAGAATCATTCACAAGCGACCTCCTGCGTCTGAGGAAGACCTGGAAGATGTCGAGATGATGAAAAGAAGCCCCGATTTGTGGGAAGAAGTTGGAAACGATGCTGCACACGATGCCGACAAAGGATGTTTGGGTGTCGGCATCGAAGAACGGGGCTAACTGTGCCAAGAAGCTATTGAGGAACGGTGAGTGTGTTGAGATCAACGTAAAAATGACAGAGATGTCAATTGCGATGATTTCTTGGTTGTTTGACGCGAGAAGACAGACAAGTAGTCGAAAGAGAGGAGAGGTGTGAGGAACGGCCGAGAGCAGAATCTCGATATCCGAGACAGAATGGAGCAAGTATTCGAGGCACCGAAAGCACTGAAGAATAGCCGGTTCAAATGTTTCGAATGCCATGGCAAGGTGCTGTTGGTGAGGGACCGCCGTGTGAATGTCCAATTGGAGGACAAGCGAGAGAAAATGGACGACTGCCGAGATGATTCCGTTCTCAAAGAGGAAATCAGACATATCAGGATTATCGTAAGAGCAGTTGGCAAGAAGCCACCAGGTCTGGCGGAGTGAGATTGGAGAGAGAACGACAAACCTCCCTCGAGACGGCAGAATCCGGACTTCGACTCAATCTCAGCAGAATGTCCAAGCTGCCAGATAAAAGAATACTGTCAGAATATGTGTCAATAGTTGCTAAAGAGATCAGAATGCAGTTAGACAAAGACGCACACAGATATTGATGAGCGAATAAAGGATTTGTTGCTGATGATGGGGAAAGAGCGAAGTCGATGCAGAAGAGAGAAAAATGTTCATACGATAATATTATTATCATCAGTTTTGGAAAGGATCGCTAATAAGGCATCAATTCCACTAGCTGCGACGAAGCTGTTGATGAAATTTTGGATGACAGTTTCTGAATCTATTTGCAAAAGAAGTCAATCAAACCTTCACCGCGGGACAAAAGTAGTTTTAATTGTCCAATGACTGATGATATTGCGTCAATGTCATCGCCACGCATTGTGTCAAGGAGATGAGAGAGAGTTTCGTCCTTGATCATCGTAAAAAAGATGATAACGGAACAATATTAGGGAAAACCGCATCTAATAGTATGTTTTGTTGAGTGACGGTATCGTCGTTTTGAATCTGCCTCTGGACTTGATAAGGCGTGAATTGGGTTCGTTTTGATCCTCTCAGTGAAATTGATGTATTCTGATCGTCTTGAGTTGTTTGTTCATTATCAAAGGAGTATGCTCGCTGTGAGTTGTCCGTGTTCATATCTTTTGTGAGTCTGTGACGTTGATCGCACCCAAGACTCTCAACTACAATTATGACGGTCGTACCACAGCAAGATATTGTGGAAGAAACAAGCGAACTTCCTTCATTAGAAGTTGATGGTACGATATTCCTGCTTTTATTGCCTTTTTTCCCTGCATAATGAACAGTCGAAACATTCAAGGAACTCTTTCAACTCCAACAAAGTATAGACAAAATATCAAGCAGCTTTAGATCACAAATTAGCCAAGCAGATCAACTCTTTCGAGAAAAAACGAAACAAGTTGTTAAAAACCGAAATTCTTCACTTTCTCGCATTCCGCAATTTTGGGCTGTTGTACTGCAGAGCCACCCCATTTTTTCCCAATTTCTTCTGGATGAGCAAACAAACGACGCAATGATGTCATGCACTGATATTGTTTTCAATGACATTGACCAAGATTCGCCATCATTCTCGATGAAATTCGTTTGAGACCTACTGCATTTTCCATGCTGACTTCTCTCCTTTAGCTGTTTTCAGAGAATCCATACTTCGAAAATCATTCAATTGAGAAAAAGTTCATGATTTCATCAGACGGAAACACAGTCACAGTCCAAGCAACTCCAATCCTGTGGAAGAAAGACCATGTTTCCCCCTCGTTTTCATCACCATTCCCAGAATATCATCGAGAATTTAATCGCAGAGGCAGGCGAGGGCCAGGAACGACTATTTTCCATTTTCGAGCTCTTCGATGAGCAGGACATCGATCCACAATTTGCTTTCCTCCTTCGAGAGGAGGTTTATCTTGATCCACTCCGACATTTTGAAGATGCAACAGGACTGTTAGGTGACGGGGGACTTATGGGAGATATTCCTCGGTCTCAGACGAGTCCCTAATCCAACACTTCACCCTCATTCGGAGAATATTCTTCTGATCGTTCCATTTTTAATTCTTTCTTCATTCTTGTCTTCTTTGCGAATGATTACATACTTTTGTTTTTGTTTTCACATGTTTTTTTCCTAAACCGTCAGATCAATGTCTCATCATGGGTTCGATCATGTCATTCCAGATTCTGAAGTGCTATTCGTGTGGAACATTTCAAATTCAACAAAAGAAGAAAGTAAACAAATGGACATGCACCATGTGTGGAGAGAAGCAGTCTATCATCAAAGTCATCGCAGAGTCATCATCTGCCAAAGGTACGCTTGATTCATACTCTTAATCAAACAGACCTTCGTCCACTGGTTCAGACGATGAATTTAGCGCGTGGGCAAAGTGAAGAATCTCACTCCTTTTCTATTAAGGACCAGATTCCATCTCACCCTCAACCTGTGATTGTTCCACCTCAACAATCCGAATGGAATGAATTCGATGATAGTGGTCATGAGGATGATCCTGATGAAGGTCAGTATCATCAAGAATATAACCCTGATTCATCTGATCTTAATCTCGTCTTCCCCGAAGTACTAGCATCATCCATTCGAAAACAAAAACGACCATCCGCACAAAAATCATCAAAAAAGACACGTACTCTACAAGAAAATTCAATAGAGCTTTCAGAAGATGATTTCGAAGCAGGTCACGTCACAAAGACACCAATTTCGAAATTTCAGAATTCAAAACATCATGATCAACCACAACCACATTTTTCGACTCCTTCTCTGCTCAATTCATCCAATCCAAAACCACCTAATCGAAATTCAGAATGGGATGACATTGGCGATTTTGATGACGATTTCTGAGCATACTATTCCAGTTTTGGACTCAAAGCTTCTGCATCTGCCACATTTTTCTTGTTATTCGAAAAACATTCAACCCATATTCAGTGAAAATTCGTTCAAACTGAAGATTTCGTTCACCACAGAATCTTTCATCTATTCGAATGATAACGTATCGTCATAACCGGAGCAGACTTTCATCGCCACAACACTTGTTTGAATTTCCTCGTTTCCAGATCCTCTCCTCGAAAACAGTTCACATCTTTCAAAATCATGAAATGAAACATTGCCCAGACTCTGTTCTTCTGAGATACTCAACATATTGGGCTCGAATTTTCTAAGTATTTCGTGAATAGCTTGTTTGTTCGCCTAAACCAACACGAATTGTGTGTGTAGATAAGCCTGTTCATGAATGGCGGAGGGATGCGGATGATTCTGTCGTAGAATGATTGATACCATCGACGTGATCCCCCTACAGAGAAGAACAAGAGAGATGAATAGCGACGAGATAACGACATAAAAACACAATCAGTCTGACACGGAAGAGGAGGACAAACTGATGTCGTTGTAGATCCGTTGAACAGTTGTCTGGTCTGTCAGAACAAGGAAGATTTGGTATCCTGCAAACCACAGGACAGGTAGGGAAACAAGAAAGTCCATCATCATCATGAAGATGATGAGAGGGAATGAAATCTGAGTGATTATGGACAGTGAATGGGATGAACGAAAGAGATACCGAATGAGTGAACCACTCTTTGTCTGTCTTTGCCTTCTTCACAAACACAAACACCGCAATCACACAATATCCAATCAGAGACACGCCACACCAGAGCAGGAAGAAAGAGAAGTAGCCCTGGTTCCTCATTCCAATGCAATTGTTGACAAATGGACAATGATGGTCGAATCTAAAGAATCCGTGAGTCTGAAAACAAAGCCAGACTCCATCACACAGTTGTCACACTCATAACAATGCTTGCAGCCTTTCGGACGATATATCCCACAAACCTGACAGAAGCGGAGACCAACCGTCTGGATGAGAGTGGAAAAGCGTGATGAGAAGTGAAAATGTGTGATTATATTGAAAGATCAGGTACCTTTCGCATCATAGGTTGAGGGGGATTGTTGTTTGGAGGATTAACAGAATCAGCAGGAGGCTGAAGGAGGGGATGGCCTTCAGGGAGTTGGCTTGCTTTAGGAAAAATTCCTAGAATCCAATAATGGATACATAAATGATATAGATTGCTGTTTTCAAGGATGATACCATAAAGAAAGCTTTACAGAAGGAGAAAGATGGATTGATGTGTTCAGACCTGGATCTGAGGTTTCCGTTTTCCAGAGAAAATATGCAGTAAGTCCAAAGAAGGAAATGAACGACCAAAATCTACCGCTCATGGACAAGTGTGGAAACAAGATTGCCGACGATCTATCACAATGAGAAAAATTGGACATCGTCGTTCGGAATGAAATTGAGAAACTGTGTTAAAGGAGAATTAGAAATCACACCCCAAACCAAATAGTGCAATAATAATGAACATTGCCCATCCTGCACATAGATTTGGCCCCCACATGATTCGGCCCTGGTTCGGTTCATAAATGTGGAAGTTGACTGAATAAATCAAAGTAGTATACCCAACAACAAGAGAAATTCTTCCCATTTATCACAGGTCTCTCGATTATTTCATGTTGTGGCGAAAGATGAGAAGAAGGGAGCTGAACAAAGTGAGAACAGATTCCTGCACGACAGAGAAAGGTAATACAAGTGTTTCTTTGTCAGAAGCAAAATGAGAACGAATGAATTCCTCTGAGTGAGATAATGGATCTGGGGCTTGTTGAATGTGGTTCTGAATCATTCTCAACCATAACAGTGGAAATCTGGGTCCACCAATGATATATTCTCTCGAATTTTCATCAGTTTGGAAGTCTCACATGAACATAACACATAAATACATGATTTTATGTCCAAATAGATTTATTGTAAGAGAAGGATGACATTTCCCCACCAGATGATCTCCGATTCCCATGTCGAAGATGCATGTGTCTCCAGAATGGATCCAATCTCACTCTTCCAATGCATTGATCTTCGTCAACTGATCAAAGACATTGACGAGTTCAAAGTGGAATTGATTGGAGTATCGTGGTTGCAGAGATAGCCGAAGGATGCCAAAGACAGAGTACAGGCTGTGCAGCAGGTGATAAGTTTCTCCAATTTGAAGTGTTTCAGACACCTTCCATTCGCTCCTCTCAAATGAAATAAATAATTAACAGGCATAAGACAATCAGCGAAGTTGTGGTATTGCTCGCTGCTTTAAAGCGACCGTCGAGTGATCCACTCTCCGTCGCCCAAATGAAGAGCAGTTGAGTTCTATCATAGTGACAGATAGTCAGTCGGTCAAATTCTCAGGGGTGTCGAATTGCTGTTGCTGGCTGAGTGGAGGCGTCTGTTTGGTGATGATCCATCGCCTCAATTCTTTGCTGCATTTCCACGAGCTGTGTGTTCATATTTGCCAACCTTTCCTTCACAGCACGAGTCGTATTCAGCGCGTGGATTATCTTCTCCTTCTTGCTCTCCATCTCCTCAGTTGCTGACAAAACCACTCTCTTCATCTCCTCTTCTTCCCGCAATGTCTCTCTCCCAATCCATCCACTCTGAAAGAGTGACCAATCCATGGGGAAGTAAGAAGGTGTCAGTGAGTGTGTCTCGTATCGCAGATGGCACAACACGAGAGCTTCTGTTCCCGTCATAAACACTTCGCGTTGTGGATTCTCGTTGTTCGCCAGAAGTGTCATGATGAAGGCGAAGTACCTGTGAGTGTCGTGTTTCTTCTCCACGTGCGTTTGGAAGTCAATTCCTGCCATTTCAAGGTTGTTCCGTTCCTGTCCACACACGAAGCATTCGTTGATCTGTCTGTTCGTGATTTCAGCCTCATTGTCCTGCTGATCCCCCACACTGTCGTTGATCACGGCGAGGAACAGATTGATCGCCACACTTCCAATCACAACAAAGAACGCAAGGATAATTATCACATCCCAAACATTCGTCATTGTCATCCAATCAGGAAAGTTCTGCCCGCTCGCTGGGGTCGCCCACACAGCCAGCTGGAAACACTCTGCGATTGTGCTGCAGATGTTCGTTCCGTCTGAGATAATCCGGTTCGTGTAGAACGATGACAGGAACACCCCAAACACACCCAGCAGAAGTACAACCAGAACCAGCGTCAGAAGAAGGAATTGTAGGTTCAGTGAGAGAGCAGTCGCGATAGTTCCGATGATCGGAATGTCTTGGATCAGAATGATCACAAGAAAGCCAATGAAGTTCGGTTTCCAGAACGCAAGTCCATTGAACACCAGACAGATCACAGCTGACAAAATCGACCAGTTCAGTGCCCACAACCAACGACGCCCCACATTTCCGATGCCGGCTCGTTTCTGCTTCCAACTCCGGTTCTTCCGAAGTTGCTCGATTCGATACAATGCGGCCTTCTTCTGTGTCGTCGTCGAGTTCCCAATGATGATGGAACGAACCAGTTTGAACAAACACAATACGAACTGAACCGCATTCAGAATCAGAAGCACTACTTCCATTCCCTTCGGGTTGGACAGGAAATCTTTGAAGACCAGCAGGATCAGCGATACAACCATAACCACGATGCTTGTGACATACACACTTCGATGAAGAATATTGTTCAAAGTGAACTGCACAAACGGGTTTCTGTCGTATTTCCGGCTCAACATCTCACCTTCGTGTGTCCCTATCGAGAGTGTCTGGAACTTCTCCATCCGATCGATCGTGTTTGGGACCTCCCAACACTTCTGAATGATTGACCTGTGAGCTGACGATGGAAGAGTAGTGACGTGTTGGTCGATAGGGAATATTACCAGTTCCACCACTTCGTGTTCCTCCTCACCGCTCTGAATCGTCACCTTTGTCTCATTCTTCCTCCTCTCCAACTCCTTTCGCACCATCTTCCCAACCACTCTCTCCCCATCGTCCTCCAAACTTGCATATGTCCGCACAACCTCCACTTTCCCTATTTCCTTCAAAGGCGACCTGTGTTTCAGTGAGTCGTATGCTTCCAGTTGATCGTTTCCATTTTTCACCCCGCTCTCCACTTCGTGAAGATACGCGTCCAGACACATCAATCGAAGTTCTGTATCTCGCACAGTGGATGGTTTGTTCTCCCATTCCTGCTCCTCTTCAAAGCTCAGACCATCAGACTTCTTTTCTTCGATTGCCTTCTCCCAGAATTGTTCATAATTTTGGACTTTCTTCACCAATAGCGGTTTGATCTCGGCATTCAAAAGCAGTTCACAAATCTGTATTCTCTTCGGCCCTTCAATCAGGGCAAAGCAGACATTCAGAATATGTGTGTCCATTTTCAGACACTTCTCTTCGATCTTTCTCTTCTCTTCGTTCACTTCTCTGTCAACGTTGATCACTGGTTCGAGCGAGAGGAGTGTGTACAGTAACAACACGATTCCCGAATCAATTGCTCGCTGCTGGTTGGCCAGGCAGGGTCCTGAGATGAGATCGGTGAGTGTTGTGAGGAGCATGTTGATGTGTTCAAAGTCCACATTCTCTGCCCAGTTCGCTGTCGATGCGTTGGGGACAAGAGAAGTGAGTAGTCGGATCATCGACCCGATGCTGTCGAAATGTTGTTCGGGCGATGGGAAGAACGGGTGTATCGCCTCGTCCTGAAGAATCTGCGCCACAACCGAAGCTTTTAGAGGTGTTAGTTTCATCTCTGTCGTCAGCTTCCGATCCACCCGGGTCTGTTCGTCTGATGTCTCCAGCTGCAGAAACTTTTTGTATTTCAGATGAATCAGCCGCAGCTTTGCAGAGAACAGGCGGATCGCGCACTTCTCGCTCACAGCGTCGCCTGCGTTGTCTTCTGAACGTGTTCGGGTGGAAGGCTTGGCTGTGTACAGCCCTCCAAAGACGCACTGAGCGATGTTGTTGTGGCTGGATGTGAGGTGAGAGATGAGGGAGAGAGCTGACTCGATGTACGCTTTTAACACTTTCTTCGTCGAGAGTGAGTTGTTCCCCTTCTTCCACTTGATTTCTGTGGCGACGACGAATGGATCTGATATTTCTGCTGCTAATTCGTTCAGTTGTTCGCAGAAACGTGGGAGGAACAGCCATTCCTGTCGTTCCATCAGAGCGACGATGAGCGAGAGACATATCAGAGTGATTTCTATCTCAACTTCAGACGACATTTGATCATCTGGGCTTTTTGAGAGTTTGTTCCCGACAGTCACTGAGAGCAACTCGGTTTTGTTTTGACTTGGTGGCAAGACGATGGAGACAACTGTTTGTAGGGCTGCTCCAGCAACTTCCAATGAAGAGGAAGCGATTTGGATGAGTGCTCGGTGAAGGAGACCGTTTCGTGAGGAGTTGAGCCGAAGCTGGTTGGATCCTTTCGCCCAATGGACGCAACACAGAACATTGAGAATAACACAGACCGTTCTGGCGTTCTCTCTACAGGGCATCCACGGAAGAGTCTTGTGGAGTGTGTTTCCCAGTTCTGAAGTTTCGTGATCAAATCTTGTTTTCTGCTTTGCCCAACCATCAAACAGCTTTGTCAGTGCATTACCAATCTCCTTTTCCAACTCTCGTTCGATGGTATTCATCGTTAGCGTCAGGTTTTTTGTTTTTGTGTCGATTGTGTCCCGCCATTCCGCTTCGAGGGCTTCTCTCTGCTGCCACATTGCCATGTTCACAACGAACGGATGTGCAGCCGAGTCCGTCCCGAGTTTAGGGAATAAGTCTGTGATTGTCTTCACATTCGATTTTTGATGAGCAACGAAGAATTTGGCATCAACTGATCCGAATTGGCTCACGTCTGACTGGATGTGTGATCGGTCTTCTGCTGGTTTCGGTGTGTCCGGGGTTGGTGGTGTCGGGGTCGGCGGATGGTCCTCTTCTACATGATTGAGAATATTGTTTTGTTTGGGCGACTTTTCGTGATGGGCTTTTCGGATGAATGAGTTGATCTGTCCAACAGCTGTGCAGAATGTTGATAAATACTGAATCTGCTTCACCCTCCCCTTATCATCAATCGTCATTGGTGTGCGGATGCACGACGGGCAGAGTGTGGTCGATCTGAGTTGGGCGTTCTGAGAGGACGTGTCGAAGTGATCGACGAACGTTTTGTAAGCCGTGCCAGGATTAAGTGCGATAGTGCGGGGTTTGAGTTTGGCGAGGGTGTTGTAAAAGTGAGAAGTGGTTATGTCGTCCAAACAGACGAACGGAGAGATGAGAAGAACACGTATGGAGCGGATGAGCGCATGTGGGAAAGATTTGGATGGTGGGTGGGCAGCGAGGCGGGTGTGTGGGAGAACGGACATGTCTCGGAACAGGCTTGAATTATATCCCAACACGATGGGCCAGTCTTTCAGCTGGTTGAGAGAATTCTGGACAGAATTGAGAGGATTCGAGGCTGCTTCAGGAGACCATGCTGATTCTGAATCGAAAAGAGCTTCTCGGATGACTGAGGATGTGTTTGTGGGTTTGGAGGTGGGTGGAGTGGGTTGTTGCTGTTCTACCTCTGTGTCGATTGGAAACAGGAAGTCTGGACTGATTGTGACATTCACAGAATGAGAAGGATCGAACATGTCGCTAGCTAGGACGATCAGAGTGGAGAGAGTTTGCAGAGGAACGACGAGTCGTTCGATGAGTGCGAGAGCGAGACGAGACGCGAGTGATTCTTCGCTTTTGTGGAAGGAATAGATTGGTGACTTGATGGTGTCTTGAGAAGTTGGAGACATCAGTTCAAACGGATCTTGTCTCTTTTTCTGCAAGTTCAATTCTTTCTTCCCTTTCTTCACATCCATGAACACAACATCCTTCCGAAACATGGCCAAGAACTGGTTGAATGTGAGTGGATATTCGCTTTGAACAGGTCTCGCTAGCCAGGTTGCAGGATCGGCCTTGTTTTGAGGGTAGTGACTCTGCAAGACTTGTTTGAATCCCACATCCCACTTGTCCAGCACTTGGAGTTTGGTCAGGACATCCTGGTTGAGGCCGTCTGTCTTTGGGAGGGTGATGGCGGTGTTGGTGTCTGGTAGCTGGGTGGAGATATTAGAGTTCGGAGGAATGGGAGTGGATGCGAGGAAGGTCTCAAGCTGGTTGACGGAGAGAGTAAGTTTGAGTTGTGAGCGGAGGGCAGTGAGAAGGAATTGGGTTGTGGGTTGGTAGCATTCAAAGAGGAGATAAAACAAATACTGCCCACACACTCGGATGGAGAGGAGGAGAGAGATTTCGTTGACTTTTGGGTGGTCGATGGAGTTGAGAGTGTGAGATGCCGCATCAGGCTCATTCTGTTTCATCGAATCAATGGTTGTGTTTGGTGATTGTGGTTCCATCGGATGGATGAGGGGGTCGAGAGGGGGTTGGTTCATGTCAGGCCTGTTTGGGTCGATCGTATCGACAATGCTCTCGACGAGTGATTTGTGGTTTAAGTCGACTTGTTGATAAAGACGAAGGTTCTTCATCTTTGGATCGTCTTCCAGTACCCTCGATGAGCTCAGAAGCGCCAGAGCATTCAATGAATGAGTGTAACTCGTCAGAAGCGTGTTTGTGAGTGAGTGGAGACTTGCAGCAGCGACAGAAGTGTTCATACTTGACAGAGGAAATGCCAGATGGCCATGCATGATCGCCTTGTGGAAGATCTTGACGACAGACGCAGGAAGGACAATTCGGAGCTCTGGTGAAATGGCACGGACAAGAGAAGTGAACGGGAGGTATGTGTTGATGTAATGGCGAGATTCTGCGGAAAGTCCAAAGCTGAGTGAGGTCAGAAGTTCGACAGAGGAGAGGCGGATGGCCAGGTCGGAGTGTCCTTGCAGTTCGACGTTGGACGCGTTGTCGACTGTCGATCGATGATAGAAACACAGACTCGCCAACACTTCTTCGCCAATATGCCACGGTGCTGTGCTGGGTAGTGTGTTCTCTCCTCTGATGCTGTACAAATAACGCACAATATGAAGAACGAGGTCTTCTCCACAATTCTCGGTGTCGTCCTCGCGTTTGAGCTGGGCAGCGGCGTCCCAAAGATAGTTCTCCTGTTCGCGAAGCTCGTCCCATGCTGTCTTGCGATCACTGGTCCCATTTGTCTCTTTGCGAGGGAAGAGAATCTTGTGTATGTGAGGAATTCCATCCTTTATGATTGTTGATTGGTTGTTCCGGAGTGGGTGAGTAGGCGTCCCACATGCCAGAACAAGAATTCGAATGAGATTATTCTGTTCTTCTGTCTTCAGCTTCTCTCCCAATCGCAGACACACCATTTTGACCTGTTTTGGTGTAACAACTGCTGACACGGTTTGGACTTGGAGAAGGCGCACGAGAAGAGCTGATGCCAACACTATCGATGATTGATCTTGATCTTCGTTTGTGTGGAGCGAGAGGAAGAGTCGATCGAGAAGAATGTCTGCTGCAATGTGAGACATTGAAGTGGGATGTTCAGCGTCAACCAGTGACTCCCCATTCAGAATGAGGAGCAGAAGACGGTAGAAACGACATCGATCAGCGATTTTAGAGTGTGGGTGATGTGTGGCAAGACTGAGAAACCGAACCAGATCCAATTGTCGAACGAGGGAGACAAGAGCAGGTCGGATTCGGACTGATTGGAGGGGAGGGAGGGACTGCTTGCTGCGCTCTGCAAGAGCGATGAGAACTTCGTCAGGTGGAGCGTGGTAGCCAAGAAGATCGTCAAGTTGATGATGTGATGTGACTGATATTCCAGAAATTGATTCAAAGATCTCGGCAGAATGGGGGGAGGGAGGTGGTGTGTGGGAGAGAGAGGGAGCCTCGATGAAATGGGCATTCGTCCCGTCCTTCTTCTCACGAATGTCGAACAGCTCTGACGCACTGCCATGTACGACCAACGATTCGATAAAATTGAGCAATCCCTGCAAATGTCCCTCTGCCACATGGTCTGAAAGGAGTAGTGAGCGCATCTTCCCTTCTGCCCAATCCAATCTCTCTCTGATTCCTGTGTCATCTGGTTCGAGCACTGGTTTCCACGATGCAAGCTCTGCCTTCACGATTGGTTCGATTGCCTGGCTGATGTTTCTGTCCAACAGAGCAATCAGATCCGAAGTGTCTCCGACTCTCGCCTTCTTATCCGCTTGTTCTGGTTTGGACTTTAGGAAGTTGTTCCAGTGAGTCTGGACGGTGTCCAGCGCTTCTCTCGTCTTCATCATCTCCCTGATCCTCTGCGCTGATGTCCGAATCTCTCGGCACAATATTCTCACCTCAGCTGGAGGGAGCGTTGACTTTAACTCGCCTCGCTCTGTCAGAATGTTCAACACTTCGTTGAACGTGTTGCTGTGTTGGATGATGACGAGCGGTTCTCGCAAGCGGATGGGACTGGTGACGAGATAAGAGAGAGTCAGCTTGAGTCCACTTTGATGTCTAATTTCAATGTTCTCAGCTTTGCCATTTCGCCTGACTTTCATTTTTTGAACCTCGGCTTCTTCAAAGTACTGCGACTCGAACGAGTTGTTTTCTCGTGTTGACAGACAGCAGTGCAAGCAGAGGACGAATTGGTTGAGAAACTGGAATTGTTGGGAGAGGGTGAGATGTCCGAGAAAGTGCAAGTTCGGATTGAGAGCAATTGCTGCCAGGTACTCTTTTGTCACAAGACGCTTGCTGGGTGCACGGGACGAATTAGACTGAGCAATGAGGAGTGCGTTGAGGATGAGAGAGACAGCACGGATGGCTCGGAAAAGACTCATTTTCGTCTTACGGATTCTCTTCTCCGATTTGGTCAGAAACGTGTCGGTGGGTGGGCCTGGTTGTTTGAGAGATTCTGTGATCGACTCCGCATGTGGCGTGAGGAAGAGAACTCTCAGCAATCGGAACGCTTCGATTCGGACAAAGCCAGGAATGGCTGGCGTGAAGACCATCGCGAAGAGTGAGATGTGAGGGAAAAGTTGTCGTGCTTCAATCACACTTTCCTGTCTCGCCTGGTGTGTCAGAATTGTGAACATTCTCAGCGACAGCGCCAGATGCATCCACAGCTCAGGTTCTCTTTTCAGACTGAATTCTTTTCCGGTCTTGTTTGTTCGATAATCTTTCTCTCGAACGTAATCTTTTGTCAAATCAATCGGTTTTTGATTGTCCGAAGGAGGGAAGTTGAGAGAATCAACACTCTTCAAGAACTCTGGCCTTGTAAACCCAATATAGCCTTCCAGTGATTCAAAGAGGATCGAGTGAGTTGGTGGGGAATCTGTCTCCGATGTTGATTGGTCTGTGTGTTCACTTGGTGTGGTCTCAATGAGAATGGTGTTGTGTTGAGCGAATAAACGTGTTGCGCTCCGATGTTTCTTCAGAATCTCCGCCAGTCTGTTCTGCATTGATTTGAACACAACAACTTTAATTGCTGTCCCAGAATCACTTTTCTCGGTCTGGTCGTCAATCTTTTTCGGTTGGGTCAGAAAACTGTCTTCATCACTAACGGTGTCTGCTTCTTTCCGAAGAGTGTTTCTGAGAATCGAGAGAGGACTCATCTCACTCGTGTCTTTCTTCCACGTTTTGAGAATCTGGATGTCTGCAAAGTCAGCTTCAAATGTGGAAACTCCGAGGAACTTGGTGAGTGGCAAGAGAACAACATGATCCGGTCTGAATTCGGTTAGACTGTTCAAGAACACGATGCATCGAGACTTGTTTAGAATGAGTTGGGTCTCGTTCTCGGTTTGTTGTGTCGATGCGGCGATTGCTTCTTCGAGATATTCTTTGCTGATCGTATCTGTGAAGCGAGCATTCGAACAGAAGACTGTGTGGAAGAGAACAAGCGCGTTCACAAAGTTTGTCGAAAACAACCATTTCAGATCCCTGCGTTTCACAACTGACGCACAATACGAGTTCTTGAAGCAGAGAGTGGAAAGAATGAAGAGGCATGTGTTTCGGAGTGAGTTGACGGCTTGGCGGAGTTGTGGCTGCTTTGAGCGAGCGAGGTGAGATGAAGGCGACAACTGATCCAAAATGTCCAAACACGATCGAAGAAATCCAGCTTGGGCGATCGTGTTTTGAAGAGTTTCTGAGTTCGTTAGGGGAACAACGTCAAACTCTGTGTCCTGTCTCGGCGAGGGGAGAGAATTGAAAGTATGGATGAATGACACCATGTACAGCACAGCAGCAGGGTCTGTCGAGTCCACAAGTGGAAAGAGGAGATTTGTGAGCATTGTCAACACACGATCAAGTTTGGTGATTGTTGAGAGGTCAAACCCCGTTTGTTGGTCGGTCTCGTTGATGAGTTCAGTGACGATGCGAGAGGAGCTAAGGAGGAAGCAGACGAGAGAGCTGGCTTTGTCCCCTTTTCTTGAAATCACACATTCTTCGTCGTTCTCCTCGTCTGTCATCAACCTGAACACTTGAGACATCGATTCCTTCTTCTTGTCTTCATTCATCTCCTCCATCTTCTCATCTTCTCCCGTGAATTCCTTTTTCTCGTCTGCTCTCATCAGTTCCTTCTTCACATCTTCTCTCGTCAACTCCTTCATACCAAGCGCCTTCAGATTTCCCCAGATGCATCTCGTGTTCAGTTTCATACATTCTGAGAAAGGTTCAATTGGATTGTCCCTTTCTTCCTTTGTTCGAAAGAATTGCGCTCCAAACTGGCTCGAAAAGTCACTTCCATGCGACGATTTCGATCTGAGTGATCCATAACTTTTTCCTCTTGATCGAGAAAGTGAATGACCGAGTGATTTTGGTCCATCGCCGGATGCTCTTGAGAGACCGATGGAACCATCCATTGGGACTGAGTTGTCTTCGTTGTGAATTTTGGCGATGTCGAGTTCGTGTTGGAGTCGTTTTTTGACTTCCGCAGCTTCGATGAAGAAGGGCTGTCCACGTGTGAGTCTGGAGAGAGTGGAGATATGCACGATTGAGAAAGGGTGAGTGTTAGAAACGAGGTTGGTGGTTGTAGACTCTTTGAGGGGGACACACGCGAATAGAGTGGTGTCGAGATCATCCTGGTCTGAACTCCAGACAATCTCTCCACGAGTAATGTTTTCTGCGTCGTCTTCTGATTTCGGCTTTTCTAAGAGGGAGTCTGGAGGGTGGGAGGATTCGGTCAGATCAAGGGATATACTCGATTTTTTAACAGGTTGCAGAATTTTAACTACTGTTTCTCGAGCAGATTCATCCTTTTCTTTGATGTTTGTGCCTGAGTCCGTGTTGACAGAGAGATGTTTGCCAGTCAGTAGAGATCTCACTCGAAATGGTGTATTCCAACGAAGGCGAACGTTAGTCTTGCTTAAATCAGACAAAAAGGTGTTGTAGTCTAAAAAACGTCCTGATACAAGGTCCAGCTCCCACATTTCGGGAAGATCAACGAAATCTTGAGTGATGGCGTCCATTACAATACCGCGTTCAAACGCACTGGTTTTGGAGAGTTGATGCAGTTCATTCGAAATAGAATCGATTTTCACTGGCTTTGTCGGCAGAATACGGAAGAGTGGTGAATGTTCCTTCGAGGTCTCCAAATAGCTATCACACAATGGACTGAAGCCAGAAAGAAACGTCGTGTGTTGTGTATCTCCGATCGATACAATGCTTCCACTCACAAATTCTTGTTTGTTTTGATCTGAACAATTACGACGTATATCTTTATTTGTGTTGTCTTTCAATCCGTATTCTGAGCGTCGTGCCCAAATTCCAACACCAAACGTTGAAATAGTCCATTGTGAAGTCTCAGTTCCGGTGAGAGGCAACCATTGAGGTTTTGAGAGTGGGGATCCAAAGGTATGGATTGTAGAAGGATCATAGCTCACACAGAGTCCAGTAGAGTTATCAATAACCACCACGTGATCTCCATTTTCGACAATATCTCCTTTCTTTCGATAAACTGAAGGTGAGAGAATCTCCAGTTCTGTTCGCCCTCTTGTTTCATCTTCATGTCGAAAATCAGTCAAAAAATCTTGCGAAAAACGAAATATTTGACGAGTTAGCAGATTTCTGAGAACGAATTTGTCTCCGTAATGCAGTTGATATCCAAAGAGATCTTCAGACGCCTCCGTCAAAGCAGAGGGGGTTGTATCTGTAGAAAACTTCGACAATCCAATTATCTCCCAGCAATTTCGTCCAAATTGACTCATAAATTGTCGATCATCCTTGAAGAGTTCCTCATCAAACAGAAAACATGTAGTGACGATTCTGTCACAGAGGAGAACTGTTCTGTCGAAAATTGTTGAGCTGAGGATTACGATATCTCCAAAGCATATCGGCATTCGATTTAGGTTTGTGAATTGATCACAACAGAGGACTTGGTTCGATCAGTGTCACTTCACTTTTCCTCTAAGGGTCAGTTTCAGTGAGATTTCAGAAAAGCGATTGAAACCTAACAAAATATTGTTGTATTCACTGAAAGATGGAAAAGAAACTTGATACCACTCTTCCTTTCTCCTCAGATAATACAATTCCGTCAGTGCGCATCAAAGTCGAGATCCAACCATCAGTTTCTTTTTGAGTCGAACAGTTTCTGACATGTCCGGAGTTAGCCCAGCAGAAAACGCTCTTCTTGCTTTGCAGTCACGAATGAAATATGTTTCAGAGACAGAAGGTTGGGAGCGTTAATTCTTCTCATTTGTGCTATCATTCTTTTGTTTAGGATTTTCGGTGAGTACCAGTAGTTATCGATCTGAACTCACTGATAAAATTGCATTTGGACCAGATTGTCCCGTTTATCCGATCCCTGATGCTGTAGCATCTCTTGTCGCTGACGACAACCCCAATACAACAATGGACAAACATTGTGCCCAGATTCCTTTCACATTCGTCAGCAAAGCTAAAGCTGAACAGGCAGTATGCTTTATTTTCTTTGAATCTTCTGTATTGTAGGGTAAATATCGTCGATATCGATAGTATTTCGCCTTTTTTTCTCTTGATGCGTCTCAGTATTGTTAAACACTCTGAAGAAGACCTCGCAAAAGCAAACTCCACAGATGTCGTTAAAGCAGAGGTTGCTAAGATCGAATCAACACCATCATCTCTGAAGAATCCAGAAGCAGCTCTGACTGGACAGACACAGTCAATGACATTTGCTCCGAGGACGCTCAACTTAGACGATATCCCAACCTTCGTCAAAAAGTTGTGCTTGTTCAATTTTCACTTTTTGAAGTACAATTCCTCCTGGAACAATGCTTCGGTGTACGATCACAAGGAAAAAGGGAATGTTTCCGACATACGAAATAACAACCGATGACACCAAGAAATTCTTGCTTGCAGCAAAAAGGAGACCAAATGATGGATATCTTATTTCTCTAAACGCAACAGATATTAGCAAAACATCAAAACATTATCAAGGAAAATTGAAAACTCTCTCTACAAACTCATTTATACTTTATTCAACCGGGAAGAAACCAAGTGAACTAACGGAAGAAATGAGACAGGCAGGACAGAAGTTTAGAATGCGTGAAGAATACGTACACATCGAATTTGTTTGTTCTTCTTTTTCTCTTATTTCTTACAGCCCCGCGAGAAAGCATATCGTTCAGTATGATACTTGATTGATCAATATGTGTTACCCCTTCATTTCTTAGATGTATGTTCACCTCGGAAAGGTTGATGAGGCTTCTCTAAAACGTGCCGAAATTCGCCCATCGACCAAACGCCAAGACATTGAACACCTTATCAAGACTCAAGATCCCAATCTTGTCAAACTTTCCACCAGGATTCCAAGAAAAGACCCCAGTATGTTGCACATCCATCCTCACTCTCGTCTCCCTCAGACACGGGTGTTCTTCGAATCGAGTTTCATGGTCGAGCTGCAGTTGCATCCGTCAAGAATCATCAGTTGGTCCTCGGTGAGCAAACAAGCCAACCAGATTGTTTCCTTTCTTTCTTTTCTGACCCTCTCTAGCAATCATCCCAACAATCTTTTTATTTGGCAAAATGGGGGATAATAAGTTCTCATGTGACTTCACCTTCCCTCTTTGCCCATTGCAGGCGTTCGGCATTGCTCTCTCTTTGTTTGAATATGAATAGTCATTCTTTCATTTCCCGTCTTATTTTGATGAACAGAAACACCTGAAAAGGGCTGACTTGCCCAAATCAATATAATGACACCGACATCTGGAGATCTCATGACTGACGACAATAGTAGCTGGATGAAGTAAAGTTCACAGTTGGTTCAAGAATCATCAATTTTTGTGAAATGACAAAAAAAGAGTTATTGTTTCCGTCTTTGTTCTAGGAGTGCACGAATTTGTGCTTGAAGAAGTGCTCTCTGTTCAGGCGGGAGATTTTGAAAAGTTTCTGGAGTGAGAGCGCCAGTCGTTGTTGGTGCGGGCTGCTGCTGATACTGTTGCTGAGTGTGATACATTCCTTGTCCGGAGCTCGCCCCGTATTGCGAGTGGTGCTGTGTGGACGAATACGGGTTGCTGTACTGCTGCGGATGACTGTGCTGATACGGCGTGTGCTGAGGAGGATACTGTGATGGGTGGCTGTACCCTTGCTGTGGCGGTTGGGCGTAGTGTGTTGGTGGCGGCTGGTTGTACGAGTTCTGTGGAGGCTGGTATGGCGCTGACTGGGCAAAAGAGAACGGGTTCCCTCGACCATACGGCTGCTGCTGTGGAGGTGGCTGTTGAGGTGGGAGGCCCTGTCGTCCGAGTGTGTTCTCCACCATTCGATCGACAGCGTTTGGTCGGTGTGGTCCGTCGGTGTAGCGGTCGCGGTATCGTCCTTCGCTCTGACTTGGCGGTCGATACGAACCTCTGTCGTTCCTTCTCTCGCCATACTGGTCATCTCGCCTCTCGCCAGACCTGCCGTACGAATCCTGCGAATAGCGACTGTCCTGGTTCGGATATCTCCGATCGTCCCGTCGATCGTCCCGCCGAGAGGAGTCGTTGTATCGTCGGTAGTCGTTGTCCGATCCCCCCCTCCGCCCATCGTTCCTCCACCGATCCTGTCCCCGCTGGGAGTAGTCCGACCGATCATTGTTTTGTCGACTTCTGTAATCGTTCTGCTCTGAGTAGCTGTTGAGCTGGCCGTCGTTTGAGTAAGAATGCGAAGGTGAAGGAGAAGGCGACTCGTGCGAGAACGAATAGCTGTCCTTGTCAGAGACATACCCCACTCCGTACCCACGATGTCCCCGCTCTCCGCCAGCATCCGAGAAGCGGGCAAAGCTCGGCCAATTCTTCGCGTTTCGTTCGTATTCGGCATTCTCCGCTGACAACTGGAGTAGTTTTCCTGATTCTCTCAATTTCGCTTTTTCTTTTCTTTTCTCCTCGTGTTGTTGCTTCCTCTCCTCTCTCACTTTGAGGTCCTGTGACTTCCGCAATTCTCTGTCCTTCTGAACTTCCTCCTCATTCACACTTGTCCATTCGGCTCCCATCTCCGCCTTCTTCTTCTCCTCCCCGAGCATGAGGATGACTTCCTGTTCATGCCACTTTTCGGCGATCTTCCGCTCGTTCGCCTCGTCCAGCATTTCCTCGATCCGATCCTGATCGTTCTCCCAATCCAGATCTGATCGCTCATGCATCTCGATGACATGTCGAGAAAGTGATGCTTGTTCGATGTCTGGGAAGAGCAGGACGACCGTTCCGGGAAGGAGAGACGACGAATGCTCAAACTGTTTTGGGACAGGAAGGTCGGTTGTTGGTTCCTGGCCATGAATGTGCATCGAGAGCAGCTCATCAAAGTAGAAGGACGGAATCGGAAGTTCACTCGTCCCAACACAGATCACTCGCTGCTGGTTGCCTGACACTGTTTTGCAGGCAGTTGGAGTGTATCCTGTCTTTCCTCCATTTTCGTCGATGAATGACGTGAAGAAGAGAGGAATGGTGTCGCCGGGAAGGATTCTGTGAGAGAACGGAAGGATGGCGGGAAGATCAAATGAAGAGCGTGTGGCTTTGGGATGAGTTGGGTTGTCGACAGGAGCGAGAGCGGAGAGACCAACAGAAATTCCAGTTTTCGCACACTCGATCTTTGTCTGAGCCTCGTTCGGGTTGGTCTGAAGAGGGAATTTGTTCTCAGTAAAGTCTTCCTCAGTGAACCTGTACACTTCATCTTTGACAACCCGACACATCTCACGCATCTCCTCCTGATCGGAGTGGGAGTAGAAGAAGAGGCGCTTCTGGTCTTTCTGAGGGGGTGTTCTTTCAAAGTCCAACCGATCCTTCTCAGAAGCTGAGATCTCTTTTTCCCATTCGCTTTCTGTGCGGTATCGGAACAAGATCATGTCATGATCGTGGTTTTCCCTTCGCCATTCTCGTTCATTCATTCTGTTCTCGTTTTCATCATCAATAGCTTCCTGCTCATCAAGGGCTTCCTCCTCTCTGTCCTCCACCTCTTCCAACAAATTCAATTCATCGCTCACAGTCGCCTCCGCTCTCCTCTTCGCATTCTCAGCTCGGGCGACTGCCCTCTGTTCACGCTCCAACTTTCTCATCTGTCGAGCTTGAACACGATTCATTCGGAGCTGAGTTCCAGCAGTCACAGCCTCCACAACCACACTCTCGGGGACGAAGGGAAGGAGGATGACGCCTTGGTACGCATGCTGCCTGCCGTTCAGATCGAGGCGAACGATGGACGGAGTGTAAGCGTGGAGAGGAGACTCTTTGCATGGAGCACAGTGTGTCTGCACATGATCCTGCGGATAATCATCTCTCGCCCGAAGACTTCTCCTCTCAAGCATCTGGTTCTTTCGTGTTTGTCGAGTTTGAGTGCGGGATGAAAGGAACTTCTTCTTGAGTTCAGGGTCTGAGAGTTGTTCAGGCGTTGCGATTGGTGTGGGTGGATACACGGGATCGACATTCTTGTATGATCCGTCGATGAGCCATCGCAAATCGAGAGGAAGAAGATGAGACGACACAGCTGGGAGGATTGATGAGAGCTGAAGAAACGCCGTGAAAGGTGTGCGAAGATTCCACTCTGATTTTAGCTGAACAGCTGTTCTCTGTTCAGCCGGCTTTTTTTTGTTTGCGATGACCTGCTCGAGTGTTTTTGCAAGGTCTGACGCGAAGCAGGCGTAGTGTCTCGGATAGTACCATCGCCAATCAGCCACTCCTCTGAAGTAGTAATGCAGGGTCCACTGCATACCCTGCAGATAGTGCAACGCAGCCACAACTTCGGGAGGAGGGTCAACGAGTCCCTTCGACCGGTCTTCGTCGCTGAGCCAGTCGCTGTTCTCAAGCATGCCCTCCTTCAGAACGTAGTACCTCTTCTTCCACCCCTTCTCCCACAACTTCACTTTGTCCGCTGAACTGAAGTAGCTCGTAAAGCCCTGTGGTGTCTCATACTGGAACGATGCTTCCGGTTCTGGTTCTTCCGTCACATCTTCTGAAACGGCGGGGGCTGGTTTTGTTGGATGAACAGTTTCGTCCTCACTTGATGTCGAATCTTCATCTTCAATCTTCATTTTCTTCTTTGTTTCGAGAATTGTCTCCTGATCAGCAGAATCTCGCTTGATTTTCTGGATTGGTTCCTCCTCCACTTCCTTGACTGACTGTTTCAGTTGTTGTTTGAGTGCGAGAGCCGCACTTTTGTTGTCGATTGCTACCTTCGGCAGAGTTGGAAGGATCGACATGGGCGGCCTGTTTGTCAATCCCGTCATCACCGGAATCGGAACAGGAGCTTGTGCCTGTGTCTCGTTCTGTGTCGGGGTCGACTGTGGAGTGGACGATGCCGGTGACTGCGACAATCGAGCTGACGATGGCGATTGACGATTCGATTTCGACGAGAGGAGTTGGGCCGATGGCTGATCCATGTTTCGATAGTAGCTGCGAAGGAAATTGGGGGCGGTCTTGCCGATGTTCTCCTGGAGAGCAAGAATCTCTTCGTCTTCCTCCTCCTCCTTTGCTTTCATCCATTCTTCAAAAGTGATTTTGGATGGATTCCTTTCGATCCCATCCTCACTCACCACTTCGTTCAGGAGATCCGAATCATCTTCCTCCTCTCTCAGCATCTCTTTTGTGTCTTCCGATTCTCTCTTTTTCTTCATTTCCCTCCGCCGTTCAATTTTGAAGAGCCGCTTGGATTCTTTTGTGATGGCGAGATGTCGGCTCCATTCCACGTTGAACTCGCGCTTCTTTGCTTCCAGTTCATCCTTCCTCTGTGATCTGTTTCGCTTGAGATAATCAAGTTCTTTCAAGCGCCGAATTCGGAACACATCGTCTTCTTGTTCTCCCAAACGCTTCAGGAATGGAAGGAGATGTTCAAAGTTGATGTCACCAGCATCAGTGAGGTATCCTGTAATCGGTAGAGAGATAAAGTGTGATGATAACATCGAAAAAAGCATGCCATTGACATTCATCATTATATCAGAGTACATCTGCATCAATTTCTCGAGAGCAGCTTCGTGGATAAGTAGTGAGGGAAGATGAGGGAGAAAATCATTCCCAACGAAGAAAAAGAGAAATACAACATCATCGAGAACTCGCTCTAATGATTTCTCAATTGGTACTTCTCCGGGAGCAAGATTGGATAAAGACCTGTTCGCTTGGGAATACTGGCCAGATGGCTGAACCTTTTCCTTCCAATAATTGCGATGCATTGTTTTGCTATGCTGGAGCAACTGATTAAATTGGAGGCGCATGTACTCTCGGAGAATGGGGATATGGATGAGTTGGAGGGCGATTTGTGTGCTTTCAAGAGGATCTTCAACTGGTTGTGCAGTTGAAAATTCGGAAATAAGAGATTGTTGACGTTCTTCTTTTGATTCTTTTGCAGTGTCTTTAGTTTCTTTCTTGTTTATGAATGTTGCCTCATCACGAAGGATCCAAAAGAACGGCTCGTGAGATGCGAGTGCAAGCATAATCAAATCAGCATCCATTCCATAGAGAATGTGATGAGTGTTTGGGTTGTAAGAGGTTGGAGTGACCGTATAATCTGGATCTCCTTCATGAGCTAAATTCTCGTAGAAGGACGCGCGTTCGTGACGGATAAACGACATAACCTTATGTTCTCCTTCACCTGGAACGGATCCTGGTGAGAGGAAGACACGAAGCTGTAAAAGTAGAGAAAAAGAAGGGACACAAACATTTCGCCAGGCAGGATTGGTATTCAAGCGAGAAGCAACATATTCCTTCAATGAAGCAGTAACCTTGTCCATAAATGGAGTTCCAGGTGTGATTGCATTGTGATCCCACACACCTGTCGCTGATGACGGTGGAAATATAGTTTTGCCAATGAGAGGGGCCAATTCAGGATCCTGAGAGACAATAAATGAGAAATGAGAAAGATAAACGGCTGTAATTTCTTCCCAGCGCTTTTGTTCCTCTGATCGTTCAAATGCTGAGCGAAATCGACGGCTTCGTTGTTGGTTGATTTTTGCCCGAGGTGCAACACCATCTGAGAGAATGAATACGTAATGGCATAGAAAGACAAGTGTGTGCGTGAATAACAAGAGATAAATCATACCAACTGCAAGAAATAGGACTTTTCTTGGGCGGGCAACAAGCATGAGCCTGTCCAGGGCCTTCCAGACTTCGAGAAGCATATCCTCCTCAGTTGGGGGAGCAGGAGCTCCCTGTGGATGACAGCAGTTGTGGACACTAAGATATTGAGACGAAGAATGAGAGAGAAGAGAGTGGCCGGTTTGGTAGAGACGTGAAAGTGTGAACGACAGAAAAGTCGTGCAAACATATTGTTCATATCAAGATAGAGATTATCGAATTCAATTCCATTTGGATTTTCTTCAGTTGCATCTGGTGGAATCTCCACACCAGCAACTGTTTTGGATGGAATTTCTACTGCATAAGTCAAAATCCGAGGCCATTTTCTTGTGATTCTTGCAAAAAAACTCAGAACACCCATTGAGTGTTCAAATGATCCAACAGAAAAATCTTTGTGAGTTTCACAATGACGATCGTCCCTGACTTTTTTATCTTCGAACTCAAACAACATTCCTTGTTCTCCATGGAAACGCTATATTTTTCTGTGGAAGAGTTGGATTCTCTAACAATGGAATACATTATTGAGATTGCTGCGCATTTTGGACTTGATACATCGCTACCCCGCGAAGAACTCACTTCGATGATCGTTGAGCAAAATATCTATCTAAATGATCTCAATGATGAATCAACTGACTTTTCTCATCCAATGTCACCTGTTATGATGGATAGCAGACTTACAAATGTAGAACAGCACCTATTTTCGTCTCCAGCCCCGAAAAGAAAAACACTCTTTTTCTTCGGTTCACCTGAAGTTGAGGATGAAATACAATCTGAAGTAAATTTATTGTCCCCACAGAAATCGGATGAAAGTCAAGTTTCAAGTCCCGTGCAAATGTCGACACCACAGAGGACACCAATCCGCTCTTTGAAAGAAGCTCGTTCAGAAAAGAAGGCTCGTCGTCGAACAACCAGAATTGGCTCAGACGAAATAAGTGATTCTATTCTTGAGAATAAACTTCAAATTCTCGAACAACAATGGACAAGTCACAAAGAAACAGTGTGCTTTCTCATTTTCCCTTCACACTCCAATAGTATGAATGTGAGGAACATAAACAAAGTGCACGTACTGAACGCTGCATCTCTTTACTCATGAACTCTCCTCTTTCGTCCAAATTGATGTCTCCAAGAGTCCTGAAAACTCCTCTTCAGCCAGTCACTGAACTTGAAATCATTGCCGAGGAACTTCCATCACCTCAACAATCCAACGAAAGAGCTACTTCCAACTGCCTTGATTCTCCAATCGAATCTCGAATGCTCCAGGATAACGAAGAGATGATGAAGGATGAAATTCAAACTCCAAAACAGAAGACACCGAAGGCAAAGACACCGATCAATAAAGTTGAACAAACTCAACAAAAAATGCTTCAGAAGATTGAACATCGGAAAATTGTGAATGAAAAAGCGCCAATCACGAGTTCTCTGACGAAACCAGCCAAGAAGCAGTTGTTTGATTCGTCACAAATCAAGAGCAGCATTCCTCCACCATCAAAGTCTCGACCTCCCCAAGCCACAAAGAAAATCAACTTCCTTGAGCTTAATAAACAAAAGTTAAAATCAATTTCTGCAGCTAAAACGCAACAAAAATCAGTTCAGGTGGAGAAGCCAAAGACTGCGATTCCTGCCAGAAAACCAACAACAAAGACAAATAAGAATAACAATCTTCCAAACGCATCTGTTGTGTCAGCCCAGAAGAAGGATAATGGCCAGAAACAGAACATCAAGATGATTCCTCAGAATCAGATTAGGCCAACCTCAAAGGGAAAGTTCGAATCAAAGCTCCCAAAGCCAAAGTGGAGAACGTCTCCTAAACCGAGTTAAACGATTTCTTTTGGACACTTCACCCATTGCACGGTCATTGTTTCGTGGAGGAGATTTCTCGATGAAAACGAAGACAAATAATGGATTAAACTAATGAAAGAAAGAACATCAGAAAAAGAAGAATGAAGAAAATTATGAGCTAGATTGGGTGGAAAACTAAGCCGATGATTACGTTATCGTTTTCTGGTGAGAACAGTTCTTTTTGGAGCAGCTGTCACACGCGTTCGCGTTGCAGGAGCCGGAGCTCCATAAAGAGAATGTGGAGTCATGAGCAACGCGTAGGCATCGACTGGTTGAGACGATTTTGGACTGGGGCTTCGTGGTTTTTGGGCATCAGCAATCATTTTTGATCTTTCCTTGTCTTCAATGCTTAACTCCCCACCTCCAAGCATTGATGCAAAAGTTAGACCCCCAGATCTTCCGGCAACAGCTCGTTCTGTCGTCTGGATGATGATGAGAAATAGGTTGGACAAAACCGTTTCGATGATAGTTTTATGTTGGTCATACGGTCTTTTACATTCGCATACATATGTAGTGTTAAATTTAGGGCAATTGCACTGGTGTTGTGAGAATTGTGAGAAGAATAAGACTGACTTTTCGGCATTTTCGAGTTCCGTCAGGAATATGATCCATAGGATCATGATGGCACTGACATTTCGCCACCCAATTTGACTGAGATGGTACATAGTTGAAACATTTGCTATGGAAGTCGAGATTATTAAAGAAGTGCGTGGAGTGTGAATACCATTTGCACCCTGGTTCTGTACATGGGATAATCTTTGTACCAGGCTTTAATTTGTGGCTTCTCATTGTATGTCCACAGAAACCTGATAATAAACGAAATACAGAAGGTATAAGAATGTAAACATCTTGCCGAAGGACCACAGTACTTACAGTCCTTAGATGATTCTGGAACTCTCCAGACACAATGCACTTGTTCACTTCTGGGGCCAGTTGTTCGTATTTGGTCTTGTGCGATCGTTTCTGTGAAAAAAAGAAGTCATGACGACTGACGAGTCAAACCATTGATATACGCATCTAAGTGCGCAACATCTAGAAGGAGGCATGATACAAAGTAAGAAAATCACGAGACCAGATCCAGAAACACGAATATGTTCCGACATCGATCGAAGGTTACGATTTTGATTTTGGGTGAATTGTTCAGATAAATGGTAAATATAGTGTGAAAAAGAAGAAATCATAAATCAATGATATCTTTTTCAGAGTGAAAGCCCTTAGGATTCATAGATTGCCATTTCCAGGCTGATTCGCACATGTCGTCTAATGAACGTGAGGTTTCCCATTTCAGGAGATTCTTTGCTTTTTCTGCCGATGCATAACATTCAGCTACATCACCTGCCCTTCGATCAACCACTTTATAAGGAATATCTTTCTTGCACGCCTTCCCAAAGGCAGCAATGATTTCGAGGACGCTTGTGCTTTTTCCTGTTCCAAGATTGAATGCCTCACAGCTGTATTCATCAATATGCTTCAGTGCGGCAATGTGTCCTTCTGCCAAATCCATGACGTGGATATAATCACGTTTGCCAGTTCCATCAGGGGTTGGGTAGTCGTTACCAAAGACTCGGACATGGTCATGCCTTCCGATGGCAACCTGAGCAACATAGGGGAGGAGGTT
The DNA here is from genome assembly GCA_033064195.1 of Blattamonas nauphoetae. NCBI lineage: Eukaryota > Preaxostyla > Oxymonadida > Blattamonas > Blattamonas nauphoetae. The sequence goes on along the minus strand of JARBJD010000110.1, from coordinate 125,490 downwards.
GTTTGGAATGCCAAGTGGGTCTTCACCGATGAGTCCTGATGGATGGGCACCGATCGGATTAAAATACCTGAGAAGAACAACATGCCACTCTGGGTCAATGGCGGCAACACTTGCAAGCATCTGTTCAATGACCACTTTAGTATGTCCGTATGGGTTTACAGCAGCTGTGGGGAGAGTCTCGACGAGTGGGAGTGTTTGTTGCATTCCATACACACAGGCAGAAGAACTGAAAACAATCCGTTTGACGTTGTGAGAACGCATAACTTTTAGAAGAGCTACAGTCCCACCAACGTTGTTTTCGTAGTATTCCAGTGGTTTTTGCACGCTTTCTCCGACTGCTTTTAAGCCTGCGAAATGGATGACTGCATAGATCTTATAATGTGAAAATATCTGTTCCAAATCGTTGCTGTTGCATATATCTCCCTTGACAAACTTCAGAGTCTTTCCAGTGATTGTCTGGACGTGTTTGAGGCTTTCTTCAGATGCATTTGACAGATTATCAACGACAACGACATCAAATCCTTGTTCGAGCAAGGTAACACAAGTGTGGCTTCCAATGTATCCAGCACCTCCCGTGACAAGAATTGTAAGTCCTGCTGAAATCATTGTTGGCAGATCTGCCCGTAAAGTGTAGAATTGATAGTTTGAGTGGTGTACATGTCACTGATCAACATTAAAGGAGAAGCATTCGTTGAAAATTTGAACCATTATTGGGAAATGAATAAGAAAAAATAGATAAACCAAAAGAAAACAAGATGCCGATGAAAGTTGAAAACAAACCATCGAAGGAGAAACAAAAAGAGTCAGGTCTCAACCTTCGGTTCAATAACGAGTGAGTGAGCCATCAATTCCTCCTCGCCCATGCCAGCCACGTTGAGGAGGTATCCCCATAGTTCGCTGACGACGTTCAAAGCGTACGGCTGCAGTGCGGTCTTCTTGATGTCCGCGATGACCTTCCATTCCACACTCAGCTTTTTGAGGTGGACGCGACCGCTTGGACCGACGTTCTGAGACTCGTTGATATACACAAGGTCCGTCAGGTACAGACCGAAGTACGGCACAAGAGGCGGCTGAGACTGCTGCATGCGCTGACGGAGATTGCGAAAGCGTCCACGCAGTTCAGTCAGCAGCACAATCCGTTCCCACTCTTCCCGTCTGCTTCTGGAGACCAGTGCCCAGGTGGATGTGAGTCGGCGGATTGACTTTCGCTGAAGCCCTGTGACGACTTCCATGATTCCAACGAAGTTGTTCAGTTTGAGGAAGTGGGTGGAGAGGGAGATGAAGTACTCAACCACTTTCGCGCGGAGATAGGGGAGTGTCGGTGAGAGAACGCAAGTCGAAATCCACAGAGACATTCGATTGAAATGAAGAATGAGCGAGCGAAGGTTGGACGAAGGTGTTGGGTTCAGAAACGGAGTGTGGGATGGGTTTGGGGGAGCGAAGGAGGAGCGAGGTCCCTTCTGGTCGTGGTGAGCGAAGGGTGACGGTGAGGGGGAGTGTTGAGAATCAGTTGGGGTGGTGGAGGACGTGCAAAGTGGAGATGGTTCGAGAGTTGTGCTACGATCTGATTTTGACTTAGTTTTCATCCAACCAAGTTCGACAAACTCGACACTCTCGATTTTCACAAACAGATTCGACTCAATCAGCGTGATCTGTCTGGCCAGTTCCTTTGGATCAATCTCAATCAGTTCCACTTGCCATGTGCTGTTCAGTGCGTCTTTCAACTGCTGATCGCATCTCTTCTTCTCCTCGCTTCCTTCTTTAGCTTCCAAGGAGCGGATGAAGATAGATGTTGGCCATGTCTTTGGAATGTTGGGTGGTGGAGCGTTGTGCACATTGAACCACGAGTATCCCTTTCTGGACGAGACAGTGGTGAGGGTGTTGAGGAGAGAGGAGAGGTGATGCTCGGAGTCGATGAGATGCAGAAATGTGTTGAGGAGGGAGAAGAACGGCGAAACTGAAGTCAGGCGAGTAGTTGATGTTGTCCCGTCAGATGACTTGACCTCGGTGTCCACGTCTTTCCCACTCTCCCCGTTCACCCCATTCACACGCATCTCTTCCAGTCTCCTCATCTCGCCCTCCTCGAGCAGGAAGTCAGAAGGGTATGTTTTGACCCACAATTGGAGACAGCTGCAGACGTTGTGTCGAATGACAAGAGAACTCTGCTGACAGCGCTGGAGCTGAGAAACGTAATTTGTGTGAAAGGCGTCGATTGCAGCATCGACCCTCCTCTGTTCCTCTTCTTCCTTCCTCAATCTTTCTTCTTCTGCCTCCTTTCTCACACGCTCTTCCTCTTCTTGTCTTTTCCTTTCCTCTTCTTCCTTCCTCAATCTTTCTTCTTCCTCTGCCTTTTCACGAGCAATGCGCTCTTCCTCTTCTTGTCTTTTCCTTTCCTCTTCTTCTTTGTGAAGCCTTTCCTCTTCCTCCTTCTGCCGTCTCTCTGTTTCTTCTTTCAGTTTCTTTTCTTCGTCATCCTTCCGTTTTTGCTCTTCTTCATCTTTCTCTCCAATAATCACATCATCTTCCTCCTTTTTCTGTTCTTTCTCCTCTTCAATCCTTGTTTCCTCCTCGTTCTCTGTTTTCTTCTCTTTGTCTTTGATTGCTTTCTCGTCTCCAGTCTCCTTATTCACAGTATCACTGTTGCTCGAATTCTGCTCGTCTGACTCTTTCAACGATTCCTCACTTTGCACCTCCTTCGTTTCCTTGTCCAGATCATCTTTGGTTGTCTCGTCCGGTTTCCCTTCATTCTGTTTCCGGACCTCTTCATGGTTGTCCGTTTCTTGGATCGGAAAATACATTAGCGATTCATCGTCTGACTCGTGCAACGAAAGAACAGCTGTTCGACGTCGTCTGAGTGCGTTCCCTGACGTGTCTCCTTTCGGCGTTGTGGGAATGAAAGATGAAGTGTTTTGAGGAGGTGACTCGGTCGACGTGGCGAGAGAGATATCGATCGAAGACAGAGACGCAGAGGCATTGGTGTAGAATGCATTTGCTCCGATCTTCCGCAAGTCCTTCTGACTGGTTGAGAGAGACAGTGGCGCCAGTTTTCTTCTGAGGTCGTTTTTGTAGTTCGATGAAATGGACATCTGTGGCGGAGAGGGCGGTGGTGTGGCGGACTTTTGCCGAAATCGGTTGAGAAACATCTCGCTGAGCGTTTTAGTGGATGGCATGTGAAATTTGCGGTGTGAGATGTGATCTGAAGACTGAAATGGTGTTGAGGAATGTGATGACGATGTGGATGGTGAATAATCGTTTGAGCTTTCCATGTCTTCCACATCCAGGAGGATCCAGTCCGATATAATCGAGGGATCGTCCTCTTTGGGTTGTGAATTCGTTCTCTCAATATCTTGCCAAGAAGAAACTTCTGCCCAGATATATCGTTCAAGGAGAAGCCTTAGAAGGATATCTCTGGTGGTTACTTCGCGGTAACACATGAAGAGAATGCGTAAATATTGATGAGATGAGGAATGTGGAGACGTCGCCAATTCGACAAAATCACTCAACCAGATCATCTCTTCAAAGTTTTCTTCTTCTTCATCGAAGTGTGCTTTGTTTCCATGCTCGTCTAAGAGATATTCACGGGGATAACAGAATGGAGGAGAGAAGGAACGATTGAGTTGGAATGATGACTCTGGGATTGGTTCTCCAGTTTTCTTGCGGTTATAAAGTGAAGTGATGGTTTGACTCTCATTGGCTAGTTGTTCAGTCATGGTCTGCGCATTCCGAATTGATTCTTGAAGAGAAAGAAAGTGGGGGTGCTTTGCGGAAGTAAGAGGAGGATAAGGAGGGCAGATCCGCCTAATGTGTTCATTTCTCTGAATAAGTTCAAAGAGATCAAGGATTCGGTCTTGATAGCTTAAATGAGAGATCGACGGTTGTGGCGGCAAGGGTTTGGCGAGCAAGGCTGATCCCGTGCTTGGTCCATGAGCTTTATTGTACACAGAGCAAAATTCATCGAAAGAATATCGGACATCAGGGTCAACAAAGTCGATGAGAAAGGTTAGGAGTGAGTTATCCGAATACGGGAGTGGAGACTCTGTAAATGACAAACGGTGAACTGAAAGACGGGTCTGAGTCAAGATTGTGGTGGGGAAAACACCTGACAGGTGGGTTGTGAAGATCTTTTGCATTTTTTCGATTTCTCGAGATTCCTGTTCAGTTGGAGAAGTTTTTGACCGAATGAGATCATTGTCCGAGAGATCTTCATCAGAAACATCTGGATTATAGTGGTCAGTGTCCAATAGTTCGGCTTGTTCGGAGTTAGAGCTTTCAGAATCAGAAAAAACAAGCTCTTGTTCCTTGTTGGCTGCTGTGGACGAATGAGACTGTATGATTGAGACAAAATTAGGATCATTGATTAAATTGAACAGACTTGTTCGGAGGACGGGATATTCATAGGAGAAAACTTTCCAGATTGGTGAGTTTTCGACAACACAAGATTTGTTGAAGATTGAGTGACATCAGACTCTGTACCATGAACCTTTCAAGTAAAAAAGAACAATAAAGAAAAAAAGAGAAACAGATTGAATATCAGGAGGAGGTATTGAAGTCATAACAGAACCGGGGAAGGAAAGAAAATGGGATGCATCAAATGAATGAAGCGTAATCGTGAATGGAAAGAAAGAATGAGTCTGAAATAGGCCTTTACGAACGTGATGGAATTCGTTCACTTCAAGTGATGTCAGGTTTGCTGGAGCCAAGGCAACGAGTGCTGACCTCGACCCGTCGGCCTCTGTCACTGTGGCCATGGACCTCCCGTACATCCTCGCCAAGAGCCGCTCCCGCACTCTCGTTGCCACGTATTCCACGTGGCCGGTCGCGCTCTCTGCCCTCGCCAAAGCGCTGGCTGGGAAAGTCCCAATGCGAGGGTATTCTCCTGTTGCTGTCTCTGATCTCCCACGGTCTGTGTGTGTGAGTTGACGGGGGAGGGTGTTATGGTTCTGTGAAGAGTGGCTACCGGCTGTTTACTTCTTTCTTTGTTTGATTTCGGAGATCCACACACAAACACCTTTCATCTGACAAATCGAGAAAACAACAATAAAGGACTGTTTGGAGATCAGAAGGATATGTGAACACAATCCAGTTCTTGTCCATTCACAATTCTCGGACCTGTGAGATGTTGAATGACGACAGAAAACGAGAAAAATCTTCAAATCATTGGAGACAAACAATTTCAACTAACTCACATCAAAACAATATTTTCATATGGCATATACAAATCTTATGTGATTCCAATCATCATGGAACAGACTCAATCAACCACAACGTGAAAATCGATGGAACAGAAATCAACAGAAATCACTCCTTCTGGGATGTCAAAAAGGGGGAAACATCAAGAACCAAGTGGAAAGCAATGAGGGTGGAGGGGAATGAGAGTGGGAGGAAGGAGGGAGGGCGGTTGAGGAGAAGAAGAAAGCAACCCATTGAATGGATTGTGGAAATGGAACCTCTTCTGCGTGACCAATCGCAAGCGCGTCTGCAGCGAGATGATACCCAACCATTCATAGCGTTCGCGGAGCGGACATCGACAGACATGAGCTCGTCATCGCGGCTGAATCCGCTTGAAGTTGTGAGTGGAAATGGAATTCGTCGACGAAACAAACACATGATGATTCGACTTGACAACGACAGACCGCGTTTATTTCGGGAATGGACGCCTCTGATCTGGATATCGTTCTACATTGCATTCACGATTGGATTGTCGGTTCTGATTATTGGCTTATTTGCGCTGATTCGAGACCTTGCGAATCAGGAGGATCGGCATGGGGTTGATGTTTTTTATATGCTGAACTCGCCGCTGATGCTATCAGTGTCGGCGCTGCTGACGGCGTCGCTGGTATGCTGGTCGATTTGTGTTTGAGAGAGAATTGTTTTGAAGGGTGGATTATTTGAGAATGGAAGGATTTGAGAAGATATTTGTTTGGATATTTGATGATTGGTGGTGTGTGTGGTGGGGGGCAGAGAGACGCATATTTTTGTTTTCTGTTTTCTTGTGATTGCTTTTGTCTTTGTTTGTTATGAAGAGTATTTTGTTTGAATGAAAAGAAGGGTGATGTGATGAAGAAGTGTTTATTGAAAGATTAAAGAGTGAAATGTTTTTAGAAGAAAGTGAGTGAGGGAGATAAAGATGGAAGAAGTTTTTCGAGAGTGAAAGTGGATCGTGAAGACGAAGAGAGAGATGGTGTGGAGATGTGGCTAGAAAGGAGTGAATTTTTGTCTAATTTTCAAGCGGTGGACTAGCTCAGTCGGTAGAGCTTTGGTCTAATAAGCCAAGGGTCGCAGGTTCGAGCCCTGCGTTCACCACTCTTTTGTTTCTCTTTTGTTTTGCATTTTCTTTTCCATTCATTTTCATTTCCTTGCTTTTTTGATGTCCTACCTTTTCTTTTTCTTCCGCTACTCTGTATCTAAGTCTTCTTCCCTCTTCTTTTTCTTCTTCCATCTTCAAACTCGTTCGCTGCCAATTCTTTGTTAAAATTCAAGCTATTCGATGATCATCTCTTCTCTCTAAATGGACACGTCGACTTCTCGTTGTCTCTCTTCCTCCAACAGCTTTCAGTCGTCAACTTCTCTGCAGCTGGGCCATACCACTGTTTGACTCGATTTCTTCTTGTTCACGACTCGAACGGGAAGGACTGATGGAATCAAAACTTGAATACCCAATTGCTGACCACAAATGTGAGAAAGAAACCGAGAACAGGGAGAAGCCCAGATTCTGAAAGCGCCTACAGGATTCAGAGGTGTGGAGAGAATTGGCAATCAATGAAAAGTTAGGATCATGAGATGAGAGGATTGAAGTGTGGATGAAGGAAGAGAAACGACATGAAGCTGTCCCATCCACTCAGGCTGAAGCGACGATTCTTCGATTGACTTGAATTTCGAAAACAAAGAGGCAGGGAACGAGTTTGAAGATGGAAGAAGAAAAAGAAGAGGGAAGAAGACTTAGATACAGAGTAGCGGAAGAAAAAGAAAAGGTAGGACATCAAAAAAGCAAGGAAATGAAAATGAATGGAAAAGAAAATGCAAAACAAAAGAGAAACAAAAGAGTGGTGAACGCAGGGCTCGAACCTGCGACCCTTGGCTTATTAGACCAAAGCTCTACCGACTGAGCTAGTCCACCGCTTGAAAATTAGACAAAAATTCACTCCTTTCTAGCCACATCTCCACACCATCTCTCTCTTCGTCTTCACGATCCACTTTCACTCTCGAAAAACTTCTTCCATCTTTATCTCCCTCACTCACTTTCTTCTAAAAACATTTCACTCTTTAATCTTTCAATAAACACGTCTTCATCACATCACCCTTCTTTTCATTCAAACAAAATACTCTTCATAACAAACAAAGACAAAAGCAATCACAAGAAAACAGAAAACAAAAATATGCGTCTCTCTGCCCCCCACCACACACACCACCAATCATCAAATATCCAAACAAATATCTTCTCAAATCCTTCCATTCTCAAATAATCCACCCTTCAAAACAATTCTCTCTCAAACACAAATCGACCAGCATACCAGCGACGCCGTCAGCAGCGCCGACACTGATAGCATCAGCGGCGAGTTCAGCATATAAAAAACATCAACCCCATGCCGATCCTCCTGATTCGCAAGGTCTCGAATCAGCGCAAATAAGCCAATAATCAGAACCGACAATCCAATCGTGAATGCAATGTAGAACGATATCCAGATCAGAGGCGTCCATTCTCCTCATTTTTAAGGGGTAATTTCCCTAATATGTTGAAATTTCAACAAAAGTCACTCACCATTCTGGTTTCCCTTTCTTATTTTTCTAACTTTTCTCGTCTGTGTTATCGTTGTGAACCGTCGGATCCATCCTCTCCTTTCTTTTCAATGATGAAAACAACGAAGAGTGAGTCCAATTTACGTTCCACTATTCCCTCCAAAACCTCTTTCACTGAAACCGATCCATTTCTGAAGTATGACGCACATCAGTTCCCTCTTAATGTTCACTCAGAATTATTGTCCTTGTTTTGTCTCTTTTTTGATTTCATTATTTCGTCTATGTTCTTTTTCTCTGCAGAACACATCCAGGAAGAGCATTACCCACAACAGCCAACCTTAACAAACGCACTCGCCGAAAACGGCCCGATGCTCCAGCACCACTCGGATATTTCTATTTTGAGTCGTTTTTCTTGCTGCCATCAGGGGTCCCTGCTCGAGACTTTGTTCTTCTTTCTTTGGGAGTCAATCTCCGAAACCGATCCGCAAATCTGTATTATCAGGAATCATCGCCATTCCGTCGGAAGCTTCCTCCCGGATCAAAACCAACCGAAACCACTTTCCTTCTGTATTATGATCTTATCCATAGACACTTGAATCTAATGATCCTGCAAAGCTATCGCAAATTTATGAAGCCAATGGATTTGTTGAACATTTTTCGAGATTATATTTTCGCCGAGCACGCCAAAGAGCTGGGCAACCCTGATTGGTCAACTCCAGTTCTTCCTTTTCCAGTTCTGTTCCGAAATCTGTGTCTTGTGTTGTTTGTCTGGGTGACTGAGTTTGATGACATTATTAGTGATGACGAGTTAAGTCAGAATTTCATGGATTTTGTGGCTGAATTGAGGGAGCTTCGGAAAGTATTCAACGTCACCCACAACATTGCTGAAGGGACTCTGACTGAAGTTAATAAACAGAAACCAGTGTGGCTGATCTGTAGACTTGAACGCATCTTGAATGAAATAGAACAAGGGTTTCTGAAGAGGAAGGCTGGGTTCGCGTTCAGAAAGGAACAGACCCATGACAAAAACAAAACAACAAAGTTCGAATTCGGAACAATTCGGGCTGTTGATGATTTAGGGACCTTAAATATTGTTCCTGGAGTGACGCTTGTCCAGCAAAAACTCATCCAATCCATGTCCATCTCAGAATTCGTTGGACAACGCTGGATGAAAGAAGAAACGAAGCGAATCTATTCGCCAACAATTTGTGAACTGACGGAGATATTCAACAGCATGACAATCTTCGTTCCAGGGACCATTCTTTGGCTCGGCCTGGTCGGAGACTCGATCAAGAAGAAGCAGGAGTACCTCTGCTCAGCCTGGTCCGCCTGGGTCAACATCGCCTGCGACATGCTTGACGCCCACAACTTCGATGGGACGTGTCAGATCATGTACGGGTTGCAACACCGCTCCATCACGAGGCTTGTGGATCAGGATCTGTCCGACTTCACGGCCTGCGTGAAGAAGAACTTGCGCTACAAGCATCTATGCAACCTCTTCATGCCTTCGGGGATCGCTACCCTCAAGGCTGAGATGGGAGACACTGAACTTCCTCTCATCCCACTCATCCCGACCATCCTTCGCGATGTGGTTTACTGCGAAGAGATGCGTCCTTTCTGGAAAGGGGAGGGAAAGAAGAAGCCGAAGCAGGGAGAGCCAGACGAGGAGAGCAAGGAAGAGAAGAGGAACGAGGACGACTCCAACCACAATCCTCCGATTGATGAGCAGACGCCGCAAGAGAATGGACATCACGAAAATCAGAGATTGGAGGAAGGAATCCAACCAGAAACTGAACAGGAACAGGAACAAACTAGCAGCGAGAAGCACGCCGACGACACCGCAACACAGGACTCCTCAGCACAGACATCGTCTGTCGTCATCGACCTCACCCTCGAACCAACAATCGACCAGAACGAAAGACTCGTCGATGTCGAACACTGCTGCGAGCTCTTCTTTGTTGTGCACGACATGAAGACCGCATCCGCAGCCCCATTCAAGGACATCCTCCCCACACAATCGCCCTTCTCGCAGGCAATCTCCGTCGCCGAGCCCATCCATTCTCAGCTCACTCTTCCGTACTCCTCGTTCACCCTCCCGTCGGAGGAACAGCTGATCCAGGCCTCGAAGCAATTGACAGCTTCAACGGCCGCTCCGCTCCTCACCACTCTGACGTTCTCCACGCTCACTGCACAGGGAGGAGCAGGGGCGGGATATTCGTACTCGGGGTCGCTCCTCTCACACGACTTCCGAAAGCGGAAGCGGAAGGATCGGAAGCAGATGAACGAGGCTGAGCTCAACAAATTCGTCGGACAGATCTCAAATCTCTTCGGCGACAACGAAGAAGACGATGCCGACGACTTTGGAGAGAAGGGTCTGATTGGGAAGAACGGCCAGATGCGCAAAATAGACAAGTTTGCCCTTTCACGAGCCAACAATCCCAAACCAAAAGCAAAACAAGCACACTCTATCGCTGTCTTTCCTGTCCACCAGCGCTCTGAGTTCGACAGTGACTCGGGGGACGATGATGATGAAGAGGAGGAATGGGAGGAAGAAGAGGAACCTACTCCTCCACCTTCAAGACCATAAATCGACGTCCTTTTCTTATTTTGCTTTGGGCATTTACACTATTCTTCATACTATTCATGTTGTTGTTATATTCGAGGCATTTCACGGTTTTTTCTTGTTTTCAGTCTCGACTTCATTGACATGAACAGATCTGACCACAAACAATGTCAGAAACTGAGTTCAAAATTGGACAAACAGTTCTTGCAGTTTCACAAAACGTTTACTATCGAGCACAGATCAAAAAAATCAAAGATGATGCAGGTGTCACAAAATACTTTGTCCACTACTACGGATGGTCGTCCCAATGGGACGAATGGATTCCTGCCACATCAATCCGTCCATTCACGACAGAGACAGAAAAATTGATTGGAGTAGCTGCTGTAGCAAAGAAATCTGAAGAACAAAGTCGTTTTTTTTATTTTTCATCGAATATTCCAGAAACAATTGAACCAAAGAAAAAGCAAGAGCCAGTCAGTGAATCGAATAGTACATTGGTCCGTTTTATCTTCATTGCATTGTCATCCATGTATTTTATCTGTGTGTCAAGATCCGTCTTCAATATCCGCACTCTCTTTATTCTGTGTCTGTGGAAGATTTCACAAATGTGACGAAGAATCGAAAAGTTTGAAACTCCTTCCATCATGATCCACATTCACAAGTTGTATTCTCTTCCACGTACCCCGACTGTTGCAACAATTTTGGAGACCTTTCGATTCACCCTCTCGGAACACCAAGCGTATGGATCTTTCTCGCTTTGGATCATCCTTCAGATTGGCGATGAGGGAATTTGTCAAAAGTCTTGGGGATTATTTTGAGGTTTGCTTGGGGCGATTGTTGCTTACTGATGAAGAAAGGCCCCAATATGATTTTGTGATGAACCTACTAAACATTCGTCGAAATGGGGAGGAGAAACGGGCTGATTCTCTTCTCCTTGGACTCCATCCTCCCACAGAACTAGATAATACTGGAAAGACCCCAAGATTAGAAGAACCTACCGATCCATTATCAGGTTCAGATCAACATCAGAACAGCATCATTGTTCAAGCTTCTTGTTCAATTCCTGAAGGGGCTACGACTGTACAAGATGTATACGGTGGAGAGCACCTTCTACGTCTCCTGTTTCAACTTCCATCAATTATCTCTCACTCCCCTGCACTCGAAGATAAAACTTACAGAAAAGCGATGACAAAAATGCTACAAATCTTCCTCAAGTGTGATTCGACATTTATCATGATCTTCCAGTTACATTGACCGTTATCGTGGATATATCTTCTGTAAGCCCACTGAGGATGGAGCGATTCTCACACCGTTGTTCATTCAGTTCAATTCCAAGCTCTCCCCGTTCATGGAAAATGTGGATATTGAGAAGCGATCGAAAGCTGTGGATACAAACAAATTGTCTCCGCCACAAAATGACGAAAAAACCGAAGAACCAAATGAGAAAGGATGAACCCTTTTGGCCTGATCCAAATCTTCATTTTTCTCATAATTACATGTTTTTTCTGGACTTGCAACAAATCTCAACCATACTATCATATAAACATAATCACCGAATATACGCGAAATATTGAATGTGTACAGAGTGCATGGTTATTGTTTTCGTCTCCGTTGATTGCAGATGGTATGAGCTGCCAATAGTGCATTTGCCGTTCGACCAGCTTGTTTTGCATCATTGTATTGCTTAATGAGAACATCTTCATCAATAGTTTCGCTTTGGTCGATTTTGCGGATGACTTTGGCAGGATTTCCGGCAGCAACACAATCGGCAGGGACACTACTTGTCACAACACTTCCAGCTCCAATAACTGCACGTTCACCAATCGTAACACCGGGAAGGATCGTCACATTTCCGCCGATCCATGCACCTTTCTTAATAGTGATGGGAAGGGCATATTCCAATCCTTCGTCACCACCCGCTATTTGGCGACGTTCTCTCTCACGGAGAGGATGACTTGCTGTGAAGAAGGAGACGTTTGGAGCAATCATCACTTCGTCTTCAATGGTAATGGGAGCACAATCAAGGAAGGTACATCCCATGTTAATGAAGACATTCTTACCGATAAAAGTATAACGGCCATAATCTGCCAAAAATGAGGGGACGATGGTAGATCCTTCACCGTAGGAACCAAGGTATTTGCGGAAGAGATCATCGATCACTGGGCGTTTCTCCTTTGCCTAAATACAAGAATGGAGGCTAGAGGAGAAAAAATACTGGGATAGTTGAATCAGTAAGAACAGAATTGAGCTATGTAAAGAGATGAGGAAGACAACGATCATACCTTAGGGAGAAATTCGAGTGAACAGATCTCACGATAGCCTGACAATTCTTTGTCGAATCCCGAGTACATCTGGCCTGAGAGCATTCTCTCACGATGTGATTTGGTTTCCTGAAAACGATAATGGAGGTAGAATGACATGCATCATAATCCTTGATTTCAGTCATTGTTGCTGGTTTGAAGTCTGGGTTGATCTAATGTGTTTGAACTAATTTGACTTTTTATCGGTAGTAGTTGCTCCTGTTTTGGCTGTCCGTTTCGATGAAGTTGGTCGTGTTGCTTTTTTGGGCTTGGGAGACTCATCAGGTCCGATATCAACCCCAATCGGAACAGCAGGGCTTGCTGTCCGTTTGCTTTTCGTGCTGTTCCCCACACTCTCCTCCTTCCGCGGTGTGGCCGGGGAAAGACTTCGCCGTGCAGAATCACCCCCATCCCTTGCGTGTGGAGTGACTGGTCGTGATGTCTTCACTGTTGGTGTCCTGCTTGAAGTCTTTGACGATGTGGGACGAGATATCGCCTTTCCCGATGTTGGCCGTTTGGCTGAGCTGCTTGTGGACTTGCGGTTCGACACAGGACTGGACGGGACACCGCGTGTGGGGAGAGGCGTGGAAATCGGCGATTTGGACTCGTCCTTCCGCTTTGGGATGGGGGCTGACACGGACTGTGTGAGGTTCTCCGACGCGCGCATCAAATGCCCCGTTTTTGGAGACGAGCCGATGGCTGGTTTGCGACGGATGGACGGAGAAGGCTTGGAAGGACTTGGCTCGTACTCACTTTTGGAGCGGCGAGTGTCGGACAGCCTCGGCGAGACAGGAGCTGGTTCAGCGTGGATGTGAGGGTCGTTCGGGGCGAGGTGTTTGAGATGGGGAGACGCTCCAATGCTCGGAACGTGGCGGGCGGAAGGAGGGGTGGACGAGGGAGTGTTGGGTCTGTCGCTTCGATCCTTCATCTTCGGAGTGCTTCCTCGTTCTCCTTTCGGTGTGAGTGGTCTGTCTTTCTGTTTTGATGCTGGTCTTTCGTTGTACTGGGCGCCTGGCAGGGACAGTTGGAGAGTTTCGAGGGTGTTGTCCCCGCTCGGCTTTTTCCGCTCCATTTTCGGGGTTGTCTTCTTCCCAACAGCCTTCTTTCCTTTCTTCCCCTTTTTCGGCTTCTTCTTCGCAAACGTGACGGTTGTTGCTGCCATCTCGGAGCGAGTGTTGGGAACGACGACCTGCGACACCATCCCTCCGCCGTACGGTTGGATGGTCTGCACCATGTCAATCGCAGTCCCGTTCAGGTTGAGAGCAGTTCCATTCCCGATCAGATCGTTCAGCACATCCCGCTCTGTGTCCAGCATCGACTTCTGCGCTTTCCTCTCGTTCACTTTCGGCGCCTGCAGGTTGTACGTGGAAGCGTTCTGGTCGACAAAGGCGAATGTCTGGGCGAGTGACTCTCGTGGCCGATCCGTCCAGATTGCGGATGTCGAGAAAGTGTCTCCCAAAATGGGTTCGCTGCGAGCCTCGTCCAGTTTGGCAAAATTGGCGATCGGAATGGCACCGTCTGGAAGCTGGATTTGTTCGTACTCGGCGAACGGGTTGCTTGAAGGAGTGGAGTATGAGAATGCTGACGAATGAAGCGAGAGGAAGTCTGCTGCTGCCTGTGACGAGAGAAGGTTGTGCGACGATGCACTCGATGCGAGTTGTGTGTTTGGAGAGGGCAGTTGTCCTGGCTGTGCGGGAGAAGGAGTCGGGGATGGGAGGGTTTCCAGGATGGGGCTGATGCGTGTGGCGTACTGCCGATAGAAATCCTCCTCGGGAGTGGTCGTGGTCGCCTCGTGGACAATGAAGTCATCCACTTCGCTCAGCACTCGCAACATTTCGTCGTTCTCCTTCACTCGATTCGAGAGATCTTCCTTCGTTGGCTGAGGAGTAGTTCCTTCTTCCGGAAAGGCGTTCATGCCCTCCTTGTCTGTCCCGATGTTCACGTCAATCAGGATGGCGTTGTCGAAGTAGGTGAGGTCGGTCTCACTCGACAATTCGGGGACGAATGGCGGGTCCATCGTTCGCAGGTCCGCCCAAGAAATACCGTTCTTCGTGAAGAGTGGGTGGGATCCAATCTCACGCACTCCGTTTCTGCCGTATCTGGTGGACTTGTCGCAGATCAGGCTGAAAAGAGAGAAGAAAGATGACGAGAAGAATGTCACACTGTGTGATCATGTCCCATGCTTCGTCAGAGATATCCTCTGGTCGTTTCAGTGTCTCCTTCCAATGTGTTGACTTTTGAATCACAGAGTTATCACAATCTGAGGTGAACGGTGGGGATCCGGTGAGCATTTCATAGAGGATGCAGCCGAGGCTCCAGTAATCAACAAGTTCCGAATAATCCTCTTGGTTGGAAATCTCAGGGGCGAGATAGTCTGGGGTTCCCACGAATGTTCCTGACAGATGAGGGAACATTGATGGTTGGGATGATTGTGATTGACTTGTCAAAGTATTGGATAATGATGCAGCGTTTTGCGAATTGAGATCAGCAAATGTTTGGCTCCAGTCAGATGAATGTTCTCCTATCGTTTCTGTCAGCTCGGCAGTTGAGATAGTCACTGGCGACCCTGCAGAGTTTTGGGTCCCATTCTGCAATTTTGAAGAGAGAGGAAGTTCCGTCGAAGTGGGGTAGATATCATCGTTTGAAATAAAATCCGGATTTCCCTTCGCCAAGCCAAAGTCTGCGAGTTTAATGCGTCCTTTCGAATCGATGAGAAAGTTCGCTGGTTTCAGATCACGATGGATAAAGCCTGATTTATGCAATGAATGAACAGCACAAATCATCTGGGCAAAGTAGTAGACCCCGATTTCTTCATCAAGGCAACCGCAGTTCTGCAATAAATTGCCAAAATCTCCTCCTTGCACAAATTCCTGCAAAAATACGACAAAAGAGATACTAATACCATAGCCATATAAAAGTATTCTTTGTCTTGGAAGAAGTAGTACAATTTAACGAGCCATGGATTCTTACCTGCTCCTGAAACTGCTCGTTCGGTTCGGAGTCTCACAAAGGCTTTTTCACTGTTTAGAACAGATTTGTGAATTTTCTTGATAGCTAAGAGAATCTTGGTTTTCTTGTGACGACAAAGAAAAACTTGGGCAAAAGCTCCTGCACCAAGCATTGCGAGCCAGTCAAAAGATGACGGCGTCATGTGTCCACGAGACAGTCTAATGGTAGCTAAATCTCGAGCTTGGCATTTCTGGATGAAATGATCTCTGTCAGGACCTTGAAGATTTGCCGATTCAATGTATTTTAAATCAGAGATAGCTCTGGAAAAGTCATGAAGAATAAAATGTACCGTAATCGTCTCATTGAGAGATATTGGACCAGTTCACGGTAAAAATCGACAATGGAAGATGTAAAGTTCTTGACTTTCTCATCTGTTGGTAATGTCCACGCATGATTGATGCGTGACGAGTGCGACATAATTTGATGCTGGGCTAAATCGCAGTTTGACTCGATTTCCACTTATTCACAATTCGGTTGGGAAATTCTGACGGAATCAAAAGTGTACTCACCATTGAAAGACTTCAAATGTGAGAAAGAAGCCGAGTACAGGGAGAAGCCCAGATTCAAAAAGTGTCTTCAGGATTCAGAGGTGTGGAGAGAATTGACAATCAATGAAAAGTTAGGATCATAAGATGAGAGGATTGAAGTGTGGATGAAGGAAGAGAAACAACAAGAAGCTCTCAAATCCACTCAGACAGAAGAAATGATTCTTCGAGTGGCTTGAATTTCGAAAACGAAGAGGCAGGGAACGAGTGTGAATAGGGAAGAAGACAAAGATACAGAGTAGGGCAAGAAAAAGAAAAGGTAGGACATCAAAAAAGCAAGGAAATGAACAGAAATTGAAATGGAAAAGTAAAGCAAACGAAAAGCGAATGAAAAACAAAAGAAAAACAAAAGAGTGGTGAACGCAGGGCTCGAACCTGCGACCCTTGGCTTATTAGACCAAAGCTCTACCGACTGAGCTAGTCCACCGCTGGAACATTAGACAAAAATTCACTCCTTTCTACCCACTTTCACCATCACTTTCTCACTTTTCAACATCACGATCCACCTTCCCCCTCGAAAAACTTCTTCCATCTTTATCTCCCTCACTGTCTATCTTCCCCCAATATTTCACTCTTGAATCTTTCAATAAACACTTCTTCATCACATCACCCTTCTTTTCATTCAAACAAAATACTCTTCATAACAAACAAAGACAAAAGCAATCACAAGAAAACAGAAAGCAAAAATATGCGTCTCTCTGCCCCCCACCACACACACCACCAATCATCAAATATCCAAACAAATATCTTCTCAAATCCTTCCATTCTCAAATAATCCACCCTTCGCAGCAAATTTCTCTCAAACACAAATCGACCAGCATACCAGCGACGCCGTCAGCAGCGCCGACACTGATAGCATCAGCGGCGAGTTCAGCATATAAAAAACATCAACTCCATGTCGATCCTCCTGATTCGCAAGGTCTCGAATCAGCGCAAATAATCCAATAATCAGAACTGACAATCCAATCGTGAATGCAATGTAGAACGATATCCAGATCAGAGGCGTCCATTCCCGAAATAAACGCGGTCTGTCGTTGTCAAGTCGAATCATCATGTGTTTGTTTCGTCGACGAATTCCATTTCCACTCACAACTTCAAGCGGATTCAGCCGCGATGACGAGCTCATGTCTGTCGATGTCCGCTCCGCGAACGCTATGAATGGTTGGGTATCATCTCGCTGCAGGCGCGCTTGCGATTGGTCACGCAGAAGAGGTTCCATTTCCACAATCCATTCAATGGGTTGCTTTCTTCTTCTCCTCAACCGCCCTCCCTCCTTCCCTCCCACTCTCATTCCCCTCCACCCTCACCGGTTTCCACTTGGTTCTTGATGTTTCCCCCTCTCTGACATCCCAGAATGAGTGATTTCTGTTGATTTCTGTTCCATCGATTTTCACGTCGTGGTTGATTGAGTCTGTTCCATGATGGTTGGAATCACATGAGATTTGTGTATTCCATGGGAATCTGTTGTTGTAATGAGAGCTAATTGAAGTTGTTTGTTTTAACAGATTTGACGATTCTTCTCGTTTTTTGTCGTCCTTCAACATCTCACAGGTCCGAGAATTGTGAATGGACAAGAGCTGGATTGTGTTCACACATCCTTCTGATCTCCAAACAGGCTTTTATTGTTGTTTTCTCGATAAGGAAGATGAAAGGTGTTTGTGTGTGGATCTCCGAAATCAAACAAAGAAAGAAGTAAACAGCCGGTGGCCACTCTTCACAGAACCATAACACCCTCCCCCGTCAACTCACACACACAGACCGTGGGAGATCAGAGACAGCAACAGGAGAATACCCTCGCATTGGGACTTTCCCAGCCAGCGCTTTGGCGAGGGCAGAGAGCGCGACCGGCCACGTGGAATACGTGGCAACGAGAGTGCGGGAGCGGCTCTTGGCGAGGATGTACGGGAGGTCCATGGCCACAGTGACAGAGGCCGACGGGTCGAGGTCAGCACTCGTTGCCTTGGCTCCAACTAGTCTCACGTTCGACCCTGCCCCCGCTGCAGTTGACACAATTGCGAAGCCCAACTCCCTCAGATAGCCTTGAAGGAGGGTGGCTTCCTTCTCGAACCCGATTTGCCCTGAAACATAAACTGGCGACTGGATCGATGCACCTCGACACACTCCACGAAACATAGTGATTGCATCCATGTGCAATTTTTCCATATATTGAATTTTATCGGCAGTGGCCACCTCGCTCAGGGTTGGCTGAGGATATGACGACACCTCCAGACGATAAGCAATGATTTTGGCTGCTCGCGCCTCCAAGAGCTCTCTGGTGAGCCTTCCGCTTTTCAATGCTTTTTCAATTCCTGCTTTGGCCCCAGCAAGCGAGTTTGGCATCAATAGAATGTCGTTTCCGGCAAGAAGGGCCAAAACAGCCGCTTCTTCTTCGCCGTACATTTTGGCTGGCGCCATGGCGAGTGAATCAGTGAGTATCAAATTAGTCCACCCCAAGTCTTTTTGGAGGAAGTCTGTGGTCACTTTTGGGGAAAGTGAGGATGGGATCCCTTTGTGGAGGCATTCGACGTCGAGATGCCCGATCATGACAGCCTTTGCTCCTGCTCTCATTCCAGACATAAAAGGAGGAAGATCAATCCGCATCAAAACAATTTTCGATTGGGAGAGGACTGGAAGGTCATGATGACTGTCCGTTGATGTGTTTCCATGTCCAGGAAAGTGTTTGAGACATGCACCGAGTCCCTGTCGCTGCATACCCCTCACAGAGGCAGAAACACACTCAGACACATTTTGGACAATATCTCCAAATGATCTTGAACCAATGACTGGATTATTTGCATCGATTTGAACATCAGCGATTGGTGCGAAGTCCATGTTGAGGCCAAGACCTCGTAGATCGTGAGCTGCATACTCCCAACCCTGTTGAATCTTCGTTGAGTTTCGAAGCGCACCAAGTGCCATTGCTGAGGGAAGTGGGGAGACGCCAGCTCTAATTCGAGCAACTCGACCAAATTCTTGATCAGAAGAAATAATCGGATCGGCATTAAATCCAGCAAGTTGTGCTTGTTCTCTTCCAGCCGCTTTAATCCGATCAGTGAGATTTCGAATGTGTTGTTTGACGTTTGGTATTGAATCAGTTGCCATTCCATCGACAATCACGCCTCCAACATGATAATCTCTGAAATATGACTCAAATTTGTCTATGTTTGTGACGAGGGAAGTCACTGGCATCATTAGTTGCCCAATTAAAAAGTCAAGTGGCATTTGTTTGGCAATTCTTTGAGCTTCCTCAAGATATGATGAAGAGCTCGGTAATGCATTGAAGGATTTGTTCTGATCTTTAGATTCAACTATTGTTGATAATGAAAGCAAGAAAGAGAGACATGAAGTAAGCATGAGATAGAGAGAGATCCAACCATTGGATGTTCATTTCATCATTCTTTGTGTCCAATCCACTCTATGTTGATTTATCCAATCCTTATTCTGTTCGTGCATTTGTTCCCCATCAAGGTTGTTGGTCATGGTGGCAATGGATGCTCACAATTCGTCTGTGACTCTGTCACCATTTTTTCACTTGTTCAAACAGAATTTCAGATGAAGGTCTTCGCAATGCAGTGATTAGAAAAAAGATATCGTACCCATCATTGGTACCCTCAATGTCATGACATGTCAACGCTTTTTTGGAAGAACAGGTCTGTCATATCATGGCAACTTTTTTGTAAGATGTCTACCAACTTGTTTTAAGGGTTGATCATGTCCACTTCAAACTATACCTCTTTGACCAAATCACAATTTTTTTTCATTGAAGACATTGATTGAATAGTTGCAGGTTTAACCTCCAATTGATGTTCAACGTCCACTTTCTAAACGAAGACAATGTCTGGCAAAGACTGAATCGAGGAAGAAACACAGAAAATCTGTCCCTATATCTCCCTTTAAATCTTGTTTTATCTCTCTTTTTCTAAACATTAGCGCGGCAGAGTCCTCTGGAGGGCCTGGGTCCCAAGGGGACACATCATGGCAAATTTGCCACATATTGAACAGCCATAACTTTTCATCACTTTTCACGACGGAAAAATATCATTCTATTCTCTGTGAAATGCACCGCTCCTGCCTGCGAATCTTCATTCTCCTTTCCCAAATGTCATTCCCTATTGGTGGTCCTTGGGCGTTTCTTCATCGATAGCGTTCTTGCCAGACTGAGCTTGGATGTTTGAGCGAATTCTATTGAGTGTTCTGAACGGGTCTGGTTTGATTTCGTCTTTGAGTTGTTCCATGGTGAAGTACATGTTATTGAAGTCTTCTGGTAGATACTCCAACAGTTCGCTCATTGTTCGGAGGCACTCATCTGCTCTTTTTTTCTTCTCGTGATAAGTTGAGTCATTCATTCGTAAGAATAGTTCGGAAGTGTGGTATGTCACAAAGCAGATGATGGTACACACATGCCGCATCGCCAGCAAGATATCATCCTCTCTTCGTTCTTCCCCCTCCAACGGGGCGGTATAAAGAGAGAGAGCACGTGGACGTAGTGCTAATCTCAGATGGAGAGTCATGACCAGAGGACCGAAAAAAGAAAAAAGCGTCCAGGCCCGGTGAAGAAGAGTGTCTTTGTTCTCAAACAGAAAAAAAATCTGGTCTTCATCAATTTGACCCTTTTGAAAGACAGGTCCCCGTACAGCTTCATCCAACACAACAAGTTCTTTCTGCTGAGGACGAATCTCATTGTTGCTTGAAGGTGCAACTGTGTGGAGTTTGCCTTTCCATTTCAACAAGTGATCCCAAGCCAAGATGTCGTTCAGGTCGTTGAGGTGGGTGAAATGCTCGCTGAGTGTTTGAAAAGAGATTTCATGATTTTCCTGGAAAGAGTCAAGGCGTATCCGAACAATCGCGATTTTGGACAATAGAAAATCACACAATCTGAAGAATGACGGGAGGAGGAGTCCGATGGACACGAGGAGATTCCACGTCTCATGAAGGATACTGTGTATTTCCTGGACAATGTGGTCGGGGGGCCGCACGAATTCTGTGACTGATGTCCTCATCTGACTCAGAACCTGCCAGAACAACTCCAGTTCTTGCTGAACCACCAACAGAAACTTCATCATTGGTGCGTGCGCTTCCCTTTCAACGTCTGTCAGATCGATAATAACAAACGGATGGAGATTTGGGAGTGATCGTTGAATTCTCTCCCGCAACTCGCCAACATGTTCGAAAGGAAGCATCATCTGCCCCAAATACTCGCCCGAACGATTCAGATGTTCTGACGGATCCTCAAATTCCAGCGCTTCGTATGGCGTATGAGAAACTGCCTTCCCATAATAAACATTTCCAATTTTCTGAAATTCGATCCAACTCCCATTGATCCAATCCAAAATAGTGCTTGCCTTGTACGTCGTGCCCTTTTTCTGTTCACTCACCCTCCCCGTCGGCTGAACTCCAGCTAAATCTGCGTTGAGAAATGGTGACGGGTTGAGATGCGTATTCAGAGTGCGATGAATGTTTTTCTGGCGGTTTTTTTCCTCAAGAGCCACGACTTTGCCATCAGAGGCATTCTGAGCCGTTGTGGGCCGATTGCTCAACGGCGCCATTGGAACTGATCCTTGCTCGAATAAATACATTTCGCGGATTTCGGTACCAGGTATCGACTGAGAACTCTGAGTATCACTGTTGGTAGCTTTGTGTGATGGTGCATATAACGGAGTGCGGTACAGCCAACACGGATACGGGAGAGGCTCCTTGTCGCAGAAAGCGATCGCCATCGAGAGCAGTTTCTCCGGCTCAGCATTAGCATTGTCGAAGCTGTCTGTCAGAAGCCGCTTCCGTAGTGTATTGACAGTATTTGTCTGAGCTGATATTGCATTCGTTGTAGTCGACGCGTCAAGTTTTTGGTCCGGTGTAGATAAAGCAGGTGGTATCGCTTGTATCGGCGGTGTTGGGGTCGACTCGCTGACGTCCTGGGGAGGCTTTACCATCGTCACATTCATCAGAATAAGGGTGAGCTTAACACCTGACTTTCTCATATTGGGTATTTCCTTCGTCTCGAGATATTCGATTCGTATCCCAATTGCGTTTGTTTCCGAGAGCGAGTTTGCTTGTTGTGCTTTATTGCTGTCATCTCTTTCCTGCAGTGTCTTCCGCGTGTAGACGAATGTTGGGTCGTCATCGTCGAGAAACGTCTTTATCGACTCGAGCTGAGCCGCTTTTTCGCCGGGTGTCTCCACGAATAGCGTGTGACGCTCGGCTGGGTTGAGGATCCGCTTGTGGAAGGTCAGATTGCTCTCACCCCTTACAGCGAATTCACAGCGGTGGCGACAGAAGAAATCTCCCAACACTTTCCCGCAGAACCCACACCGCACACACATCGTGTCATCGTTTCGGGGGAGACGCTTCCCTGTGTCTAGTATCAGAAGGTCCTCTTCTTCGATTTCGATCTCGTTGAGCGGGATTCCTGTCTTATCCGACAATGCAGCTATCGTAATGTTCTCTTCCGGAATGAAGTACAGGATGTTATCTATTTGTTTCGGAACAAAGTGCTCGAACACTCGCTCCGACACCACAAACATGAAATGAGGGTAGATTTGATTGGCATTCAGCTTGTAAACATCCATCAGCAGAAAGAGCCATGTATTCATCAGATTTGCTCCGATTAGACTGATCCCGTGTTCCTTTCCAATTGTCGACTGAAGGAAATGTACGCTCAACGAGTGTATCGTGTTGTCGGTGTTCACACGAAAGAATAACAAAATCGAGTCGAAACCTGCGTTTCGCTCCCCAAGTGGAATGAGGTGGAAGGTGAAGTAGTGCAGTTTGTCGTCGGGTAGATGGTCGTCGTTCCTCTGACCGGATCCCCCCGTTTCAATTGGAGTTGATGTTCCTTTATTCTCAAAGACAAACTTCCCATTCCTCAATACAGCTGGTCCTCTCATGAAAGAGGTGTCTTTCATTGGATTTTTGAAGTAGTCTCCCCACAGATCGGCCTTGAACTCGTTCCGTTCCGAACACTCGAACAATGTCATGTCTGGAAGGAAGGTGTGGTGTGAATTGCAAGAACCGCTCGTGTTCACCGCACTTCGCGCCGGCGTCGGTGGAAATGAGGGTAGTTTTGTGTCGGAGAGTGTGATTCTCTTGTTGTTGACCATCAGTTTTGAAAATTGTGCTCCCATACGAATTTGTCTGTTAGATAGTTGTTGGAAAAGTGCGGCTTTGTTTGGATCAGGTAGATCAGTGATGACGGGCGGAGGAGCGTCCTGGCTATCAAAGTAGAAATTGTAGTGCGCCAGCAGCTGTTCAGTCCATGCTTTTTTGATGTCATTCCACGCATCTTGAGAGGCATAGGCCATAGTGTAGTTGTGCGGATCTGCTTGGGGGCAATCCAGCACTATAAGTTCGTGGGAGATGGACTGCCCAAAAATATCTCCTTCAACAATCGTTTTCTTCTTAGATTTATCCTCTTCTGCAGAGTTCATTCCTTTCTGTATGTAATACTGTATGGCACGTGGAGTGAATCCACGAATTCTGACTGCTTTCATAAGTACTTCCCCAACTGATTCAGATTCAGATTCTGATTCAAATTCTGATTCAGATTCTGATTCAGATTTAGATTCCGGGTTGTTGTTCGGAATGGAGTTCAGCATATTGGTTACCTCGGCGAGCGTGTATCCCGGGACCACATACATCACATACGGGATTGTTGCCAGCCCTTTACGGCTTGTCACTTTATTCCATCGAATTCGATTCGGCGATGACAGAAGGACATATTGCTCAGAGGGATTCATTTGCTTTGGGTTCAAGACGAGACTAGAGAAACAAAGAAATCGATCAAGGCAGAGCTAGAAGCACACTCGTCCACAAAATGCCATGTTTTCTGTTGAAGGTGGTTGACAATTTTCTTCTCAGAAAACACAAATAGACGAAGAAAATGAGGGAAGTAGTGGATGCTGGGCACTTTTACTTCCCCCAATTTGATCCGGTGTCCCTCGAAGAGATTTCTCCGATACTCCAGGCGCTCATCGCTTTGTTCATTTACTATGGCATTGCAGATATAGACCTCATACGTGATGAGTCCCGCTTCGAAGTAAACGTATCGTGGATGTTTGTTGGTGGGTGCAAAGTTCATTCTCAAAGTTTGGATACGGTCCATGGGGGTTGGTTGAGAAGGGTTGTTTTTCTCCACTTGACGTTTAAATATCAGTGGATATTCAGATAATCTCGCCGTATACACTTCCTACAAACATAAATAAAACAAAATTGCAAACTTTCGCATCTAGACTCAATGCCATGGTGATTATTGGAAATCGAAGCGCTGATTTCCCAATTCCAGGAGATCCTGTCACAATATGGACCATCGGGGGAGCGGGACTTCTGGTGCAGTTCTGTGCAAACATTTGGGCATTGAACAGAATGTGGCTGATGAGCGAATATGACGACGACCTGAAAAGAATGTCCTTGATATCGGTCTCTAGATTCTCTGTGTTTCGTAACGAGTTGAGAGTCTTCACCATGAACTTGGACTTGTCCAGAGGCATGATTTCGCTGGGTCGCAGGTTGTAATTCGGGAACTTGGTTTGGCTTAGTGGGCCAAACGACGAATCAATTGCGGTAAGCACGTTCCGCGCAATCTTTGGGAAGACCTCTTTCAAAGGAGCAGGAGGATTATTATCTTGAAAGTCAGGGGCTTGCGTATAACGTGCAAATTGAGGCTCTTCTTCAACTTCCGATGAGAAGCTGATCTTCAGCAATGAAGGGAGTCCAGGCATATCAGGAGGGTGACCAGTCTGGATTAGACTTCCGATCTCCCTTCTATCGTCGTCTTCAGTTAAATTCTTTGGTTCTTCATCGTTCGAATACAGAGACGAAATAGAAATCCACTTGATTGTCTGAGCATATTTTTCTGTATATTGGCACGCAAACCACCCATTAAATTGATGTTTAGCGTCGGCAATTGTCAGCGATTTATTCAAAGGTAGGAATAATCGGATGGGTGTTGTCGATTTTGAAACCATCTCGAACAGCACAAATACCATGTTGCTGTCGCGGTTTTGCGGCTGTTGCTCATCTACTGCAGCTGCAGATGATAAATTCTCCTGTTCACCTGGTTCCATCATTACTTGAGAAAACTGATTTGAAACTATAAAGATCAGATCCATTGTTTGTCCGAATAAGCGAGCAAGTATGGCCCAATTGATCGAAGTCGAGTCGAGTGATGATGCTTGTTTGGAGGAAACCAAGAATGAGTGCTGGTTATAAAAAGACGATCTCACAACAAGCCAAACTCAAAACAAGAAATAATGCAGGACACAAGCGTATTGAGTTTTCAATCTGCTTGCGTGTCGCCTTGTTGGCACAGTGCATCACCTCCTTGATCATTTTTGGTCACACGATGTGTCTGTGTTTTTGGATGATCACATGAATGCCAAATATTCACTATGGCATGAGTTAGATAGTGAGTTTAGCGAGACACATTGCCAGAATGGTGAACTCGTCGGAATAACATGAGTTCTATTCCAAAAGTTCCGCCAATGACAATTCAGATGACAGTTGCCCCTGAATTCATCCAATTTGATGAGAATAAAGTGACTGTTGAAAAATCACGATGTGCGACAAACTTACAGAATGAATAACGACGAACGATTGGCAATTTCGAGAAGAATGTCCATTAGCAACTCGTTATCAACATTTCATACTCCGAACAGAGATCTCGAAGCTCCATGAACTCCTCTGTCCATTCTTCAGTCCGCTTTTGGGAATGGTTCTCAATCATCGCTAAGAAGTCTGATTGGGCCAACAGAGAGTAAAGACGATGAGCGGATTCACGCTCAATCATCATTTTCTCTGAGTTATTTGGAGAATCGTGTCTCCCTCTTCTAGCCAGAACTTCATTCGCAACACGCAAGAGCTCTCTTTCTGTGAGTTCGTCGTCGATGTCCTGTGTGATTGCATCCTGAAACAGCACTTCAACTAGCCCGGAATTCAGGAGTCTCGGGACATAAACGTCTCTCCACGTCAGAATCTGATTCACAATACGAGCAGTTGGCAGTGCCAAGTTTGGGATTCCTAACGTAAGCAGTGTCCGCAAGTGGGTGAAAAATGTTTCGTCTGGTTTTCTCTTTTCGGGATATATCGCCTGGAAAATTAGCTCGTTCTGATTGAAGGATACTTCAAACGCAATCATCAAGCCAATCAAGCAGCTTTGCAAAACTCTTTTTGTATCTTCTTTGATCATCATTTTGGTATCCATCCGCAATCGTTCCATGATTGGATTCTGTCTGTTCAGAAGGTTCTCATATTCGATCGATTCGAGGTAGAACGAGAAAAAATTCCCAAATAGACGAAGCATTCCATTGGCAAGTACCTCGTCACTAAGGTGGGCCTGCTCACTGACAACTGAGCTGAAGAGATCCGAGAGATGGTCCAACACTTTACAGTTCGCAGATATTTGTGGGATGAGTGACACAATGTTGGAGTGTTCCAGTGTTTCTGTTCTACCAGCGTCATGGTCAATCAGCATCTCGCTTCCCGGCTCATTCTTCCACAACAACTGTATATGTCCAATTTGTCCGCGGATTCTGCTGAGATATTCATCGAAGAGTTCTGCGATGAGTTTGATCATTGAAATCGATTCTGCTTTCCCATCAACATTGACAACCAGAATGGTCTTCCTCATCGCCCTTGCAAAATCACGATCCGAGGTCATGGTTCGAAAAGTCCGCAGAACAAGCAACACGATGTCTGTAGATTTGTGCCGAAGAAGAGGGAGAACTAAACGGACGAACTCAATGTTCAATTGCAACCGCTCATTCCCTTCCACGAGAAGGGTCAGAATCTTCAGACAGAGTTCTGTCAATTTGTCCTGCAGTGAGTCTCTCATTTCACCATTACCTTGTCCATCGTACAGATCCGGATAGCGCATTGGGAGTGTCTTCTTAAGCAAGAAGAAAAGAGACTGAAAAAGTTTGGTTCCGAGTTGAGATCGGAATAGTTCGATATTGTCGACTCCTAGATTGAACAAAGTTTTGAGAATCTTAGAAAGTGAAGAAAAAGGAGTAAGAAAACCATTCCAGTGATCGTAACATCATTTGTCCACAAAATATCAATCATATCATCAGGAATCTGGGAGTTCAGCAGTGGGACGGCGGCTTCCGATCCATAAAACGCTGAGGGAATTCAATTGCGAGGAAAAGACACACATAAATCACAAATCACCGCAAAAATTGTTTTCTGATCAAATCGATGAATAGCAAAGCACACATTTGAACCTTCCTGCATCAAGCGGCTTTTCAGTGAAACGAGTGTTTCAATCCCATTTAATTGAATAAACACTGAGCAGAAACCAGCAAAGTGTGTCAGTGATGAAAGCACTGTGAGAGAGTGGCAGAACATTTCACTGTTCCCTGTTTTCATCGTATTCAGAATGTCATTTATGGTGGACACTAGCTGGGAGTTGTACAAAGCAATAATGAGATACAACCTGCACTCGATCCATAGCATCGGTTTGAAGGGGTGTGTATTGAGTGAGACTATTGTGGGTTTCCTTCTGAATTTTGAACTGCTTCGAACGACGAAGTGTAATCTTTGTCGACGATGCTGGCTTCTCGTCGGTTGTTTCAAAATTTGACAAAGTGGCTTCACGAGATAATAACCTACTTGTGAGGTTCATTCTTAGATGGAGAATGAAGGTGACGAATTGGTGAGAAAAGGAAGGAATGATCGCGATTATGGGTTGGACAGAAAAGATGTCGATTTTTGAGTATTCTACCTGTGAAATGTCTGAAAGGAGGCATGGGGATAGCTGTATCGCATCGACCATATTTCTCCTCTTCATATTGATCCAGATGTTCACTGCTTTTTATCATTGACCTTCCACAAACCCGTTTTTAAATATAAACCCGTCTTTATTCAAAAAATCTGAATTGTCTTCATATCTCGACAGGGAGTCAAAGTGAAGTGTAGATTCAAAATATTGAATTGAAAAGGAACGTTAAATCGCGATTATCCATCAGAGTGATGGAGGATTCGATGCCACAAGAGTCTCCTGAATCAATTGCGTCGCTTTAAGGCCTCCTCTGTTCTGAGTGGAGTATTGCTCGAGAGATGAAAAGTTTGCTCTCATTCAACTCGTACACACAGACCGTGGGAGATCAGAGACAGCAACAGGAGAATACCCTCGCATTGGGACTTTCCCAGCCAGCGCTTTGGCGAGGGCAGAGAGCGCGACCGGCCACGTGGAATACGTGGCAACGAGAGTGCGGGAGCGGCTCTTGGCGAGGATGTACGGGAGGTCCATGGCCACAGTGACAGAGGCCGACGGGTCGAGGTCAGCACTCGTTGCCTTGGCTCCAACTAGTCTCACGTTCGACCCTGCCCCCGCTGCAGTTGACACAATTGCGAAGCCCAACTCCCTCAGATAGCCTTGAAGGAGGGTGGCTTCCTTCTCGAACCCGATTTGCCCTGAAACATAAACTGGCGACTGGATCGATGCACCTCGACACACTCCACGAAACATAGTGATTGCATCCATGTGCAATTTTTCCATATATTGAATTTTATCGGCAGTGGCCACCTCGCTCAGGGTTGGCTGAGGATATGACGACACCTCCAGACGATAAGCAATGATTTTGGCTGCTCGCGCCTCCAAGAGCTCTCTGGTGAGCCTTCCGCTTTTCAATGCTTTTTCAATTCCTGCTTTGGCCCCCAGCAAGCGAGTTTGGCATCAATAGAATGTCGTTTCCGGCAAGAAGGGCCAAAACAGCCGCTTCTTCTTCGCCGTACATTTTGGCTGGCGCCATGGCGAGTGAATCAGTGAGTATCAAATTAGTCCACCCCAAGTCTTTTTGGAGGAAGTCTGTGGTCACTTTTGGGGAAAGTGAGGATGGGATCCCTTTGTGGAGGCATTCGACGTCGAGATGCCCGATCATGACAGCCTTTGCTCCTGCTCTCATTCCAGACATAAAAGGAGGAAGATCAATCCGCATCAAAACAATTTTCGATTGGGAGAGGACTGGAAGGTCATGATGACTGTCCGTTGATGTGTTTCCATGTCCAGGAAAGTGTTTGAGACATGCACCGAGTCCCTGTCGCTGCATACCCCTCACAGAGGCAGAAACACACTCAGACACATTTTGGACAATATCTCCAAATGATCTTGAACCAATGACTGGATTATTTGCATCGATTTGAACATCAGCGATTGGTGCGAAGTCCATGTTGAGGCCAAGACCTCGTAGATCGTGAGCTGCATACTCCCAACCCTGTTGAATCTTCGTTGAGTTTCGAAGCGCACCAAGTGCCATTGCTGAGGGAAGTGGGGAGACGCCAGCTCTAATTCGAGCAACTCGACCAAATTCTTGATCAGAAGAAATAATCGGATCGGCATTAAATCCAGCAAGTTGTGCTTGTTCTCTTCCAGCCGCTTTAATCCGATCAGTGAGATTTCGAATGTGTTGTTTGACGTTTGGTATTGAATCAGTTGCCATTCCATCGACAATCACGCCTCCAACATGATAATCTCTGAAATATGACTCAAATTTGTCTATGTTTGTGACGAGGGAAGTCACTGGCATCATTAGTTGCCCAATTAAAAAGTCAAGTGGCATTTGTTTGGCAATTCTTTGAGCTTCCTCAAGATATGATGAAGAGCTCGGTAATGCATTGAAGGATTTGTTCTGATCTTTAGATTCAACTATTGTTGATAATGAAAGCAAGAAAGAGAGACATGAAGTAAGCATGAGATAGAGAGAGATCCAACCATTGGATGTTCATTTCATCATTCTTTGTGTCCAATCCACTCTATGTTGATTTATCCAATCCTTATTCTGTTCGTGCATTTGTTCCCCATCAAGGTTGTTGGTCATGGTGGCAATGGATGCTCACAATTCGTCTGTGACTCTGTCACCATTTTTTCACTTGTTCAAACAGAATTGCATCTCGCGAGATCCAGAAAATAGTATTCCTTCGTTTCTACATGCAATTTCTGCCGGAGCGGATATGTCTGCAGATTTTTCACATAATAAAACCCTTCTATTCATTGATCATCAGCATTGAAACGAGTGTTTGGATTTCAAAAGATGATGAACTTATCATTTCTCATCGAAATGTTATTGATTCCGGGCGAGATGATCTCTACGCATCGATCACTCCTGGCCAATCATCGACCACCCCAAGACCGTCCCAATATGAACATAAACATCGAGAAAAGTATCCAGTCAAAGAGCCATGGTCCATTGCACGAAGTGAAAAAGATCTCTATTACAGTGACCAATTTAACCGACCTTTCAACCCACCTCTCTATCTGCTCACCCTTGGCGAGTTCTTGCACTTTATATCTCAAACAAACACAACTGTATTTCTGTTTTATTATCATTTGTTCTCTTAGGCAATTCTAGAAATGAGTGGGAACGACCCACGACTCCCACATAGAATCATCTCCGAACTCGAACAGTATCAAGCATTCGATAAGATCCATGCAATCTCAACATTTAGTTGGTCTCAGTGTATCCATTTTTTGGAAAACTTTCTCCATTTTCGTGTCAATGCATAGATAACCCAAATCCAAGTCAAATCGATCTTCTTGAACCGCTCAGAAACGATACCCGGATCAAACGAGCTTTACGATTCTACGGTGGAAGAAAATATCAAGCTCTTCGTTATCAGTTCAAACAAATCTCCCAAATCCATTCACCTTTCACAGTCGTTGTCCATCTCATCACATCAGCCATCCGCTCAATTTCAAACGGGGTGCCCTTCTTCACTCCCAACAACGACTTCATCCTCGATGCAGCTCAACATTACAATGCCAGTTTCATCCATCCTTCCTGCGAGAGTTTGGATCAGAACTGGAATCACACCATTCAACGTGCTCACAACTCCGGAATCCAGACAATGTGCTGGTTTGGGCGTATGTCCCTCTCTTCTCCATCGTCATCGTCCCTTCCTCCAGGACAAACAGACACGTTCCACCAGTTCGAGCAAGTTGTTCAGTTCAACGTGGACGAAATCAGCACCAACGATCCTTTCGGACTCACCCAGTTTCTGCGAATGAAAGGCCTCAAGGAGAAGCCAGATCGGACAAGTCGCCGACACTTTCCTCCCAACTGAAGCTGCATTTGGCCTGTTTGGTTGTGGTGGGAGGAGCAGGCAATTCAAAACAGCTCTTCCAACAGCCAAAGTATTTCTGCCATCTCACTCTCCTCCAGCTATGATTGATGAGTCGTGCCCACTCTTACAGCTGTTTCACTGGTAGCACCGAAGCCTATGTTGAAAATAAGTGCTGTCCATCCACTCTTTATTCTCGTGCAAGCCAACAGCTTCGTCGTTCACAATCTCGTCATCATCGAACACTCGATTGATCACTCCTTCCTCTGGTTGTCTTCCATTTCCACGTCACTCTCGATCCTTCATGCATTCAGACTGACTCAAAATTTAACAATACCTCATTCGGATGAAGTGGAAATGTGAAGAGGGGAAGAGTGAAGAAAGAAGACTTTGGACTTGATTTTGAATACAATGTGGAAAAAAGGCGGAAAAAATGTTTGAAAAGAACGTGAACGATTTAAAACAATTCTTTGGCATTCTGGAAGATGAGGAGAAAGAGAATGAGTTATGAGAAAAAGAGACGGAAGAGGAAAAAAATACAGAAAATAATGTCAGTCGAAAGACGGTGAAGTCGACGAATCTTCAGAGAAGATCAGGAATAGCGCCAAGAATAATCATCCAAAAGAAGAAGACGAATGTGTGAAATCTTCGCGAGATGTGAGACATGTACATACATTCAAGTTAAAAGATACTGCATGTGAAAGTGACGTTGAATGGAAATGAATAAATCCTAGGATCGAGTCGAAGAAAGAAAATTATGCTGTTGAAACAAGTGAACGAATTCAATGAGAAAAGAGGCTCAGAAGGTGTCCTAACATAAATCGTCACTTGTTGGTACTGGGGCGAGATATCCCCAGTATTAGTCCAACACTAAGATGTCCCTATGATACTATCATCAGGAAAATGCTAGATAATCGAGTCTGAACATACTGAATGAAATTGGTGAATTTATTGTTCAAAGAATGTGTGCTGGCATATTCAGAGAAAGTGTTCATACACACGCGCGAGTCAGACTTTGAGGTTTTGATCAGAGGCAGCAACTCAATTGGTCCCATCATTTGTGCCAGTTTCAGTTTAAATGCAGTGGTATCCCAAGAAAAGTGTCGTATTCCAACCAAACAATTGAAAAAGGGCACGAATGCTTTGTGTGTCTTGGCGATGAAGATCTTCCCATCATCACCTGTTTGGCAATCAGTCTGTCTTCTCGGATCTCTTCGTTAATTCTATCCAAAATATAGTTACTATGAATTTTACTGCGAATACCTCCAACCGTACACCATCTCGTCCCCTTCGTGGAAGCCAGAATGTTTCACAACCATCTCCATCAATTCAGATGGCGAAAATCTCTCACCTTCAAAAGAAACTGGAAACAATGGGAATGTCTTCGACGGATGGGAAAGCTGTGTGATTATTTGATCCTGCAAACTTATTTTCACTCTCATTCTCACCAATTCATTTCGCCTTCTTCTCTCTCAACTATTTTTCAATCCCTTTTTCATTGATAATCCTGCTCATATATTATCTTTCTATTCCAATTTTTTCCTTCAGACCATGAAATATCGCCTTGAAGACAAATTTCAGCATGTCAACCAACTTTTGACAAAAATACGCCAGAATCAAGATCAGACACTCACATTCCTCACAGAGAAGATTAACCAAACTCGTGAGGCACTTGAATCTGAGAAAAGTATCGATTTTCCACTCAATTCAATCTCCTAAGAATTGACGTCAACACTCGACGCTAGAAGCACGAAGGAAATTGAAAAAGTCATGACACAGTCTAAAATGCAACTCCTGGTAAACAAGAAACACCTATCCGAAATGA
Source organism: Blattamonas nauphoetae (assembly GCA_033064195.1). NCBI lineage: Eukaryota > Preaxostyla > Oxymonadida > Blattamonas > Blattamonas nauphoetae. The sequence goes on along the minus strand of JARBJD010000110.1, from coordinate 92,463 downwards.
ACAATGATGCATATTCATCCATCCATTCACAACTCGAACAAGTAAGGTGTGTCCTCCTCCAATATTAATCAAAATGGTCTTCCTTACTATCATCCAGAATACGCTTCACTTCTGGTCTTAACCAATGTGATGCAGATATCCACAATTTCGTCGATACCTACACAGAACAGATCGGAGAGTTCATGAACGAGACAGATGCTCGGAAAGAAAATCGACACGCTTCTCGTATCAACTTCTCCTCCTTTTCATTTATTTGTAGTGACATCGTGTGTTGATGGAGTGAAACAGGAATTGACAGAATTTGAACAGCAACTCCAAGAAGAAGACGCTGCTCTCCGTGAAAATGCGAAAAAACTGAGCGAAAAGCAGCAAGAAGTTCTTATTGCTCTCCTGAACGAGCTTGAGGTTTATTTTAGATCTTTTCATCGTTTTAGAATGAAAAAGAACAAAGAGAAACTTCAGAGGATAAACTGCTTGCTCAGCTTGAAGACACCTGTCAACAGCTTTTCCAGCAAAATGAATACTAATGGACACATTTGATCGTTCTGTACCACGTTATTCTCTTTATTGTTCGATTTGTTTGAGGGGACTGATATTTCCGCTCAAAAGAAATTGGAATTCGTGTGTTGGGTCAACAAGTCTGAGTTTGGGACGGGGTTTCTCTTTTTGTGATTGTTTGTCCCTTCAAAACCTGTGGATTGGTCAATACCACGACTTTTTGGTTTGATCACATTAGGGATGACAGAGGAAAGGCCGCCCAATGACATTTCCCAACGTTATGTCCGCAATGTTTCTCCGGAAGAAGTAAGCACACTAAAGTGCTTTGGAGTTTTCTCTGTCGTCTTTATCGTCTGTTCTATTGGAAGCTTCTTCGTGGGCAAGAACTATCTTTTCAAAGGTATGGTTTCTCTTGTCAAAGAATCAAACTATGACCAAAATCTCATTTTCTCCATTTATCTCGTCTCTTTGTTCTTCTATCCTGCATAGACTACGAAGAGAGTGCAAAAACAGAATACTCTGGATTTCTCTCAATTATGACCGTACTTGTATTTTTTATCATATACAGCGCATATGCATTCCTAAAAAAGGAATCACCAAAGGACAGTGACGAAAAAAACGAATAGCACACAAATAATTCATCCACAAACATGTCGGCCGAACCATTCGTTGCTCACAACCTATAGGCCTTGTCAATTGAATTATTTTCATTACATTTCATGTGATCTTTCTTTTTTGAGGGGTTATTTGTTCTTAATTCACTCACACATCATTTTCTCGGTCCAGGTGAAAAATCCACATAACAAAGTTCGGTAACATCAAATGAATCTTCTAAATCGAGTGAAATGGAACTTTTTAAAGGGAAAACCAGAAGACGAATGGATGTGAAATGTCTGAAAACGAAGATTATGAGGTTTAGTCCTTCTTTCTCTTTTTCTTGTCCTTCTTCTCCACGGTGCGGGCTCGCACAGGCTGCTTCTCATCCGATGGCTCAACCCCAACTATTGTCTGTGTGATTCTTCCCTGTGTTGGAGCTGGTGTTCGTTGTGTCTTACTCTCACTCTTGTTTTTCTCTTTGAGAACATCATTTGCGTCGTTGATTCGCTCCAGATAGTCAAAAAGTGATTCCCCTTCGTGTTGTTCGGACGTGGTCACTGGTCCATCGGTGCAGACCACGATGACGATGATGAGAACAATCAGAGCGACCATAAATCCAACCACTCCCACAATCACCGCCACCTGATGCGTCTCCAGCCAGTTCTCGAACTTCTCCGACCTCGGCGTCACCTGCACACGCGACGGAACCCTCCCAAATCTGATGTCACCGACGAACTGTGTGATGATTCCGGCGAGGAGGGCTGGTGTTGGGGTGAGGAGTGTCGCATCGGACGATTGGAGAGCTTTGTCTATCGACGCAGCGTCGAGAATGCTGGTTTGGTTGTCTTCCGAAGGCACCACCATGATCGCAACATTGTCAGAGAAATCGCTTGTTGTGGTCCATTCTGTGATTCCGACTGGACTTCTGGTGACTGGACTGGCAACGTGTGCATTGTGCTCTACACAACTTGGCCAATTCAGCGAGAATGCTCCAAACTCAGTCCACGTCTCCTTTGTCGAGTAGTCGTGGAAGAAGACCATCGGAAGGTAGGCAGTTGACGGCCCGTTCGAAGTTCCGGTTGGAAGCAGCGATGGAGGAGCGACGAGGAAGTACTTGGTGAACGAGTCATAATATTGAGTGTTCATCGAGACAAAGGGAGTGGGGTGTTTGGCTTGTGAACTCGACAGAAGAGCGTCGGTGGAGAGGGAGTTGGCTGTGTACGAAAGGTGGAGAGCGGCGAGTGTGTACGCTCGGTGAGTGAGAGTGGGTGAGAAATGAGACGGTCGGATGGCTCTGATGTTCAGATTCTCCGTCGTGAACGTGTTCTTCAGGCAGTTCCTCCTGATCAACTCAGCAGCATCCTCATCCTCCTTCAAACTCCCCTCCACCTCTCCAGTCTCTTGATTCTCCTGTGTCACCGCAGCTGGCTCAGCTTTGGGCTGTCTTGTCTTTTTCGTTCTCTTCCCAGAAATGTCCGGAATTGTGGCGAAAATTGCCGGTGCTCTCCTGGCAACCAACCACTCCGTCATTTCCGGATTGAGATATGTCGCTGGAGCGAAGAGACGATCCCAGATCCAGTTCTCGAATGGGCTGCAGACAGTGAGGGGTGTGTTGTCAATGATGAGAGAGTGGGTGGATGGCTTGAGCGAGTCGTAATAACTGTCCTCCTTCCGGTTTTGTTTTGTGAGAGACTTCTCGCTTGGAGTGGTTGGAGGCTCGGCAGGTTCAGCGAGGAAGGGGAAGAGGGAGAATAGGACTTTGGTGGATGTGATGGGGAAGTACTGAACAGCTCTTCCGTCGAGTGATGATGAGATCAGAAGGAAGGAATCTTTCAGTTTCATCCACTCCAACACAGCGGAGTGGAGAGGGGCACGACGATACGAACATGAGTCTTCAGACGCAAGTGGGAATGCTCCTGTGCGCAGAATGTGAGCTGTTGTGTTCGAGTCGTATTTCCAAAGGGCTGATTCGGAAATTGTTTTCAGAAAAGATGATGTGTTGGACGATGATGATGAGAAGGATTGAGAAAGTGGTGTATGGAGGAGAAATGTTGTGAGAGTATCCGAAAAGTTGTTGATATTATCAGATTCGCTCGATGGAATCGGGACAAAGTGGAATCTACTTGGGGTAGGCCGGTATTTTGAGGCTGAAGATTCGAAATGTGAGAAAAGACTTTGTAATGACGTATCTTTGAATGGCTCATGACTCAGGAGGAAAAAATGACTGTTTGTTTGTGAGGAAACAGGAAAAGTTGGAGAGAGTCCAGAGCAATCGATGGTAAGAGGCGAGAGGATTTTGTGCTCCAATAATTCAATTGATTCGTGCAGAATCACTGGATTGTCGATTAGTTTCTCATAAACAGCCTTGAATTTTTCAGGTGTTCTTTCTGAATGAAACGTGAAGAGAGCATGCCCTGAGGAAGGAAGAGATTAAAGACCAAGCTGAAAGACCTCTGGAAAAGACAAGGATGGTTGGATATCCACGGACTTTGAATCTTTTAGTGAGTTTTGATTCCTTTTCTGCGTTAACATCGATAAACTTGACGTTTTCGGGGGCACTTTTGGCGGCCAAAATCCAATCTGGTTCCATCCCTTTACACACATGACACCTTGGATAGAAAAGATGAAAAAACGATATAATAGACAACTAGTAATACCACGATGCATGAAATCGCTGGTTATCGGGTATTTTAAGGAGGTAGATGGTAAATGAAGGAGTGAGGAATACTTTGTGGAAAAGAACAAAATGCACACAACACTAGGAAAAATCAAATTATTGCATGAGAGATGATGCCACCAGCCAAGAATATGAGAACAAAAAACGAGAATACAGAGCAACATCGCAAGAAACACTCTCATTGAAATTTAGTGCTGTTGCGGTTAGAATTGGTGATTGGAGTTCTTCTGGCACAATAGGTCGCGTGAATATTACAAACAGAATGAATGACATGGCAAGCCGATGAAGTTCCCATAAAAAACTCTCGAATCGTCTTTCTCTTTAATTAGACTTTTTTGGCGCAAGTAAATCAACAAGTCAACAACAAAGAACGTGAATCGGAAAGACCTGGGTCTCTGTTGGTATTTCTCCTATTTCTCCCCGAGATTTGTTTTTGACAGTTGTTTGCTTGTCTTTGTTTGATGATTCGACGAAATTCGTTCGCAATCCTCTCCTCGCGTCCTTTTGCCTCACTCACCTCAAAACAAACTAAAAAGAGTCTCTAATTTTTGCTCACGAAGTATCTCTCACAATCCCTCTGGTTCAAGTTCAGACAACACCCTCCATCCAAGTGGAATCTACTCCTTTCCTGAGTCTGATCCAAGATTTGATTCCATCTCAAGAGAAGTTTGACGCTATTGCCGCCTCTACACAAACATTTTCATTCATCAACACCGCAATCTCCTGTCTCGTCCCGATCGAGTCAAAACACGATGTTTATCAAAGAGAAAGCATCCCAACAACCCAATCTTTTGATGAACTAGTTTGGGCATCATTCGCATTCAGATTGATGAATCAACTGTGGGATAGACAGTCTGATGACAGACAGGTTGCCATGCTCAAGACAAAACCATTTCATACCCTCGACGACACCGACCTCTCGCTGTTCTCATCAAATATCGTTAGAATCACAGATATTGTTTCCCAACAGAGGCTTGTCCTCTTCCAGAGACTCATTTCGTTTGTTGATAAGTGCATGGACAATCAGACCCAATCGTCGATGCCTTCGTCGACACAGACAATAATGCTGGCTTTGAGTTGCCAAGCGCTCTTCACAGAATCAACACTCGGGCTCTCATCAGTAAATATGTGTCACTCCTCAAAACACATCCCACAAATTCAATCGTTCTGCGTTGGATGGACAGGTTGGCATCAGAGTGGACGTCGATCAGAACGGTTGGGATTGGAGTGGATGAATCTTGACTGAACGAACAGTTCGTCACGCTTAACGAGTCTAATGGGCAATCCATCAGTGAGATGTGTTTGAATGTCGATGGGACAGAGACAGACAGTTCGGAGATTCTCATTTCATTCTTCCATTCACTCCAGAATCAGAACAGATATCGATGCGTCAGTAACTCCTCAACGAATCGATCCTGTCGCGATGCAATCGGAGACTGTTATGTTGGTGATGGCAGAAAAGTTGAGCAGGAAGGCAGAATCTGGGTCTGTGAGGAGCTGATCCAGCGATGATTGTTGAGAGTATGGGGATGGAAAAAGGGACTGACAAACACCAGCGGAGATGGCACTCTGCGGCAGTTGGGAGGACCCAGGTCGAGCGTGCCTCACTCACTTTTGTCGAGTTGAGCGACACGTCCTGCGTGTCCTCGGCAGCCGAGCGAGGCTCAGCTGCGCGCTGATCGAAGATGGAGTGAGGAACGGCGAATGTGTTTCGGATGAACCCGCTGATGTACAGATGGGATTGGAAGAGAGACGTCGGCTGATGAGCGTTCAACTTGCTCAGGTCAACAGTCTGTCTGCGAGTGAGATCCCTCTCGACGAGATTGACTCCGTGCTTACGTGGGTCACTGCTTTGTCGAATCCCTGAATGTTGTTGGTGGAGAGCCGGCTCATGTGGGAGATGTCGCCCTATCTTTATAGCGAGTCGAATAGTTCAATTGAGACACTTCCTCATTCGTTGAGAAGAGGATCCCATTGCTTGATCCACTCGTTCCATCCGTGAATCTCGCGGACAGTGATCCAGCTGGACTCAGCTCAATCGTGAATCGTCCGTTTGTCATTCCAATCACAGTCAGCGACAGTCTCAATTCTTTATGTTCATTGCTGGGCAGGTTCGGAGTCAATCCCGTCAAACGAGCGGGCGTTGCATCAATTGAGAATTCAACACTCACAATTCTGTAGCGACCTCCAAACTTCAGTTCTGCTGTCGGATACAGCCATCCTGTGCTTGTTCCTGCCTTTTCTGAATCGAATGATGCTGTCATAATTGGTTTGTCCGTCGAGTCTGCCGTGTTCTCAACTTCCATCCTGATGTCTCTTCTCTCCATTCAATGATCTTCCAGCCAGATTGTCGTTGTGTTCATGTCATCCGAATAATCAACTTTCCCAACCCTCAAAACTCGGCCAAGTTCCGAAATCGTTTCAATTTTGTGACCACCAACAAACAACACTGAATCTTTCTTCTCGTCAACCACTTTCGTCAGCTTGTTTGTTGTTTCGTAATTCAGCTCAATCTCTTCTTCATTCTCTGAAAATAGAATCCCACTTCCTGACCCAGCTGTGCTTGTCGTGAACTTCACCACAATCGTCCGCACCATCGAAGGTGAAGACGATGTCAGAGACAGTGTCAGTTTAGTCAGACGAGTCGGTTCAGAAGGAACTTGGAACAGAACCAAAGGATTCACGATTGTTGATGTGTCAGCAATCGACAAAAGAGGGACGATGTATTCTGTTCCATATTTCCGTTTCGATTCCGCATTCCCAAAGATAAGTACTGTCACTGACGTTGGTGTCTGATCACCACTTCCAGAAACTGTCCCATCAAAACAAACAATGATCTCTTCACTCCACAAAGTGACACTGTCCCGGATGCATTCACATCGTCAAGAAGATCACAAGATGCTGATTCCACTCGACACTGCGCTGGTGGAATCGTGAAGCGAGTCGATGATGACACAGATGCCGAGATCTTCGAGCTTGTCAACGAAAGCACTTTGTACGTTCTTCCAAACTTCAGCTCCTTCTTTCCAGAACTGTCCCGTCACATCCATCACTCCTTTCCGAACATCGTCTGCGTTCCACCCAGTGCATTCGATGCTCCAAAACACAGGCCCAATCAGTTTGCTGTCTGTGAATTGTTCCCTGCTGTAATCCCAGCAATTCGGTCTGAGCGAGGTGGTCCAACAGAATTGAACATGCTCCTTATCCATCGTGAGGGAGAAAGTCCTCGATTCAATGTTTATATCTTGTGAATACTTGTCCGAGTGAACTCCGAGTCTTTTATTATTGTAAAAAATGATGCTGTTTCGATTCAAAATGGTATTTCCCGTCATGCTGAATCTGATTCCTCCTGAGCGTCCACCCTCATTGTATTCGATCGCACAATTCGAAAAAGAGACTTTACGAGGTCCATTCATACCGACAGTGCTGAAATAGGCTGAACACTGCGTGATCAAGCAATCAGAAATTTCAATGTTGGACAGGATTTCATCACAAAATATGGGATCTCCTTGGGACGTTGTGGAGAGGTCTTGAAAGTGGCAGTGGGTGAAAATAATGGTGTCATCTTTCTTTGTCATGTTGGTCGTAAAGTTAACTCTCGGGTGATTCGATTGACCTGGTTTGATGTTCTCCTTGACAATGTTGGTGTTGGAGAGGGTTGTTTGAGGCCCGCGAGTGTGGCCGGACATGAATGTGTTATGAGTTGGGCGTTGTTGTTGATTCTTGTTCATCTCGCTAACTCCAAGTTATGTTGCTATTCCATGGCTTCAGAATAAACGGTCAAGCCGGAGTGTGGAACGTTTTTTCAGATCTGATGTGGGTGATTGTGGCTCCGAGAGACAATGAGATATTCATGAATCAGAAATTAATTGAAATGATGTCTCCTGATGGAAACTTGTGAAAGGACATAAGTGGAACTAGTTTGTGGATCTGTTGTCGTTGGCAGCGTAATTGGCTATACGTTCGTCGAACCGTCAGTGTCACACGTTCTCGTCGGGCCCTGTTCCACTCTGATTCCTGTCTGGACGTCGATGAGTGTGATTGTCTCGCGTGACTGGTAGTTGTTGATGACTGAGTGATGGACGATCGTGCTTCCATTCTCAGAGTTTTTTGGCCAGACAGGCATTCGACTACCAGCTTATTTGCAGGAGAGATAATTGAGAAAAAAGAAAATAAAGAAATCATAAGTGAGAGGGTAACAGGTTAATTGTTTAGCTGCATCTACTTCATGAAGAATTGAGAGCATGATCGTGAAATTGAATAACAATAGCAGGAGTAAAACTAAGGAGATGAAATTTCAAGAACGAGAGAAAAAGATACGATAAGTGAGAGATTCACCTCTTAATTGAGTTATCTACTCTCCATTACAGGAGAGTCAGATCAAGAAGTTGATCATGGGCACGATCATTCATTTCTCCTGAATACATCACCTCTTTGACTTTTCACTTCAACATGCAGTGACAGACGATAAAAGGAATCTTTTTTCACAACAATGAAAATAAAAAAATTGCTGAAGAAGGAATCGAACCTTTGATCTCAGGTCTTCTCTTTAATCGACCCAGAAATGTTGAGTACAGTCGAAAACTTGAAATGATGAGATGGAAAAGTGAGATGAGACGTGAGCACGGTGTGCAAGCAATTGAGAATGGGTGACCCGATGTTTAACAAGAAGTATTTCGTCCTTGAAGTGCGGCCAACCCAGCTGCAACAGAAGCGTGAACTCAAACGCAAACAGAGTGCCTCGCGAGGAGACAAGAGTGACCAGCGAAGCGGGGAATAGTGAAGTTGGATATGGAAAAATGATTTTCAAAAGGTTTTAAAATTGTGTGTACCTGCACTATCCAGCGATGTGAGGCACTCTCAGATTGTGCTCCTCAAATAAATCGAAAAAGATTACAGTCTCAATCCAGCTAAACTTGTTCTGAAATGAAGAGGAATTGTTCAGAAATGAAAATGATTGCATAAAAATGGACAAACAATGGCTATTTTACCAGAAACCCAGCTGTGTATGGATGAACCTGATGAGTACTTTTCTCTCATTCTTTTCTCTTTGACATTTTCCTTTCTGATACTTCATCCTGATCTGTTCGTGGATTTTGTATTTAGTGGAATGGTGGAGCAACGTCAGTACATCCGATAACCTTTTCTCAGTGGTTGCATTGAGATTCCAGACTTGTTTTCATTTCTGAACTATTCTTCTTCATTTCAGAACAAGTCTACCTGTACAGTCTGAATTGTTCAAAGTCGAATTGAAGGTTCAAATCCCTTCATGAATATTTTTGTGTTTTCCACTTTTTTTCAAAAACTCTTGCTTTCATCGTTGGTAACTGTTTTTTGAAGGGATAAGTCAAAAACGTGACGTGTTCATGAGAAATGAAAGATCTTGCCCATTATCCCATTCTTTGTCGTTCAACCAAATTACGGAGGGGAGATCACTCAGTTAAGAAAAGAATCCCTGACTTATTGTGTCTTTTCTATTTCTTTCTCACATTTTAATCTCTAAGGAGTTCCTCAGGATCAACATTCACAGGATCTCGATCGTGATCGCAGTCCATGGGGGAACTAAGACATGCAGAGATCTGGATTCTTTCCATATCACTCACAGATAGTGTATTTCTCAATTTCATCACACTTTCTCCTTCGTTCTTTGTGTTATCTTGTCCTGCATTCTCTTCGACACCATTCAAGATTTCTCGCTCTTTCTTGTCGTTGGTCGCTGCCTCGTCTTCAGATGTGAGTGTGAGTGATTTTGTGGAAGCGGAGAAGTGAGATAAATTAAACTGGATGAGGATGTGGAGATAGGAGGGGTGTTGTTTGTGGGAGTGAAGATGGTTCGAATGTGGGAGGAGAGAAATGATGACTCCTCACTGCAACTCCTCTCCGTCGCCAATCATGATCGAGCATCTCTCCGCGGTGAGAGCTCCTCACTCCTCGTCACTCCAATCTGACACCTTTTCCATCGACACTCTCTTCGTCTCGCTCGAACATCGCCCGATCTTGGCTGGTCGGGACAGTCGCTCGGAACATGCTCTCGCAATGGACATTCTCATCTCAGAATGGCTCGCCTTCCGATGTCACCCACTTCAGCATCTCAACACTCGCACTACACGTCGTCCATGCACCAGTCCAGAACGCACCCCACTGGTCCCAAATGCGCACAGCTACGCACTCCACTCACATCGTTGTCGCTCCCACCACCACTCTCTCTCTCCTCCGACACAACTGATCACCCCAACACTCACATCTCGATGCGTTCCAATCACAAAAGAAGCACTTTCGTCGTTACCGCATCTTCGTGTTCTTCGTGCACATTTAGAACTTTTCTCACCCGCTGGTTTCCTCCCAACACCACACTTGTCTGACATGATCCATACATCGCCACTCTTCACGATGAGGGAGTTCCTCTGTTGTTGGTATCGTTCTGCTGTTCGGTGAGATCCCTCTTCGAGCCTCACTCCAGCTTCGACTGATTAGGGTCGCATGCTCCACAAAGCAGCACAGCAAGACCTCTCGGATCCGGGACGGCACAGAGTTGAGCTGTTTGTGCGGCTAGGAAGGGCTACGGTGGCATGCAGGGTGGTAGAAAGAGTGCTCTCGAAGGAGGAGGTGACGACAAGATCAATCCATGCCCGTCTCTGGGTGATTGTGGCTGAGCCTTTGGCGGAGTTGTGACTTGCGGGAGACACGTTGGAACGGTCGGGTTCGGGATGGATGATAACACCCTTTTCAAGAATGGAACAGGATTTGGATCGGAAATTGGAACGACCTCACAATTGCTGGACAGCGAAAGAGAAAGGGGACGAGAGTTGTGGGAGGGGTTGGGTCAGATGATGGAACGTGGGTAAGATGGGAGGCGTCGATGTCCAAACGGATGAATGTGGTTTACTTGAGAAGAAGAGAGGAAAAGATGAAAAAGGAGAGATGAACACAATCGCACCTCATCCACAGTTGTGTCCTCCAGCTGACACACCACTGCCCCCAAATCGAAGAGAAAGCGAGACGAGAAGTGATTGTTGGCGACTCCTGTGATGTTCTCCACGCGATCTGAACGAAAACAAGACATGACGAAAAGAAGAACAGACCATGCTGCGACTGATCAAACAGCCCTTCCCTCTCTCCAAGCACTGTCTCCATTTTCGCACGCTGAAGACACTCCGCCCACATTGCTGCCACATCTCTTGTGCAGGTGATGAACGGAGGGAAAGAGAGGACGATAGGAAAGACACAGTCACAGACGAAGAATCTTTGGAGTGTGGGGAGATTGAAGTGTGAGTGGTTCGAGGAGTGACAGATGTGTGTGTGGGGAGGGAGCGAGTGAGACTATTGGATATGGCAACGAAGAAGCGAGGGGAGGGTGAGGACTTGAGATGGCGAGGAGTGACTGCTTGGTTGTCGTTCAGACACGTTGTGTTCCTTGTCTGGATTGAGAAGAAGTGTGAAAGAAGAGTTTCGAGTGTGACTGAGTTGGATGATGGGGAGGAGGAGGTGGTTGAAGTGTCGGCCTTCGCACGTGGTGTGAGGATGTTGCGCAGGTCTGGAGTCGCCTGTTGAGAGAGTGAAGAGATTGTGAGCGACGAAGGCGAATACGGCAGACTCAGATGGCGTTGTGGTGTCTGTCGCGAGGAGTGGTTGTGGATGCGGAAAGTGTCGAGCTGCGGGTCGAGTTGGGGGGCTGGTGGGAATCACGTTGGAACGGTGTCGATCTAGTTTGTGAGTGGGTTCTTCGATGCTGTGTTTGAGAGGACTGTGGCGGAGGTCGGACAGAGGGCTGTTTGAGAAGAGCTGCAGAGAGCGGAGAGGATGGTCGGATTCGGGACGGTTGAATGAAGGTGTGGGAGGATGAGAACAGAATCGTGAACATACCATCTCCCGATGTTTGACCTCATATTCAGGTTAAGATAGATCTAAAAACAACAACGAAGGAACAGTTCGACAAAATCGAGATTAGCTGACGATTGATTGTTCCATCTTTTAGTTTGTTTTGACATGATTCGACTTCGTGTGTGATAAGGATCCTTAGGAACTCTAGAGAGAAACAAAGTTAAAAAACCAGTGAAAACGCACAATATGTGTGAGATTACTTCTTCTTTCCAGAACAATCTCTTCTGTTTTATCAGGTGTTTTCGACCTGATACAAATATTGGGCCAGATATTTTGATCCTCTCACACACCCTTCTTCATTGACTTTTATCTTAACAAACAGTTCTTGAAGATGAAAGCAATAGTTTTTGAAGTAAAAGAAAATAAAAAAATATTCAAGAGGGGGATTGAACCGTCAACCCCTGTTCGTACATTTAGCAATTTAGTCGTACATTTAGCAAAGCCCAATAAAAGAATTCAAAGTCGAAGTGAAAGAATTTGAAGTCTCCATTCGTTTTTCTTCTTAATTTTTGAGCTGTCAGGAAGACGCATCAATTCATGAACTCGCCAACAATCGAGATTGTCTTCGAAACTGATTGATAGTAGTATCAATAACCCGGAACGTGGGGCTTGAAAAATCTATATTGGTCAAACTAAGAAAAATAAAAATTGGTTCCGTGCCAAAATGCCTGTACAATGCGGATCCAACCCGACCACAGGGATCCAACCCGACCACAAAAGACACTTTTTTCGACTCAAATCTCAATCCATCCCAGATTTCTCCGAACCCACAATTGAGTGAATCCAACCCATTTGGAGATTGGATTCCTCCCTCCCCCATGAATCATCGAGGGAGAAATCGAACTTCCAAAATAGGATTCCAGGCCTGGGGCGCCTATTTCGGAATCAGGGTATCGACCCTTTTTTGGCTCCAAAATAGGAGGTTCTTAACATTTAAGCTTAGGGAATCCAAACTTCAGAACCACTTTTCTCCACGCCTGTTCAAGATTTTTCTTTTTCGTTTCATTTCTGGTGGTTTGGGATGGTTTTCTCTCGAAATGATAATTTTTTGAAAAATGAAAAATCTTCAAGGGACCTGGATGGTAATTTAGGGTCAAATACTGATTTGCCTGTATTACAAACTTATGATCTTGAAAACTTGTTTTGATCATATCTCCACAGCCAGACATGAAACTTTTATCAATATGGATGTTTTGTTGAGAAATATTCTTTTCGGAACATTTTGAGAATTTTCGAAGACCTCATATTTTGGAGTATTGTAGTTTTTTAGAGTTTTTCTCAGAATCTCCATTTCCATCTCACTCTCTGAGAACGAATCTGTCCAAAATGATCATTTGGATTCGATTCTGATGGTGTCTCCACCATTTTTATAGAATTTGGAGACGAGTGCATCCCCTTGCGGCAGTTGCGTAAAATTTTGTCAGTTTTTTCGTCAGTTTGGTCGATCGTAGCGAATTGTGCGTCGTGTCGTGAAATTGTCGTCAAATTCACTTCAGTTGATGTTATCACAGGTCCGAATGAATTCAAACAATGATTTTTCAACATAATTGTGCTGTCACCAACGCGCCGAAATTCAATAAACCGCCTAAAATCGAGATTTTTTCTGAGAAATGTTGTTTTGGTGAGAAAATAATTCTGAAAACAATTTGGAGCTAAAGACCCATTATTCGCCGAGAATACCCAATAATCGTCATTTTGGCTACATCCAAAAAGTGTATTTTTGCAATATCTCAACAACCAGTGGATCAATTGTCTTGATTTTTCTTCCAGATTCTTTTTTTGATGATTTGAACATTTTGAAAAAAAAATCGAAAAAAAATTATGGGTATCTGGAAAGATTCAAAAAAACCCATATTTTCTCGAGAAAAAATTCTTAGAAAAAAAAATGGTTACTTTTTTGAGCATCTTTTGTCGAGATCGATACGAACAATATGCAATTTGTTTGGTGAAAAACGGATGGCTGGTTGTGGAGATATGACGTCGAAAAGTTGAAAAAAAAGGTGTGTATCCTACTGTATGAGGCTACAGAGCCCAATAATGGGTCTTTAGCTCCAAATTTTTTTCAGGATTATTTTCTCACCAAAACTACATTTCCCAGAAAAAATCTCGATTTTAGGCGGTTTATTGAAAACCGGCGGTTTGGTGACAGCACTATAACTCAATTTTAACGAACATTCAAGAACGGGACTGGTGAAATTGATGAAAATTTTTAGAAAAAACCAATTCTCAACGAATAATCCATTTTGGTGAAAACTTCATGTCGGAACTATGTGTGGTTGTGGAGATATGATCAAAACAAGTTTTCAAGATCATAAGTTTGTAATACAGGCAAATCAGTATTTGACCCTAAATTACCATCCAGGTCCCTTGAAGATTTTTCATTTTTCAAAAAATTATCATTTCGAGAGAAAACCATCCCAAACCACCAGAAATGAAACGAAAAAGAAAAATCTTGAACAGGCGTGGAGAAAAGTGGTTCTGAAGTTTGGATTCCCTAAGCTTAAATGTTAAGAACCTCCTATTTTGGAGCCAAAAAAGGGTCGATACCCTGATTCCGAAATAGGCGCCCCAGGCCTGGAATCCTATTTTGGAAGTTCGATTTCTCCCTCGATGATTCATGGGGGAGGGAGGAATCCAATCTCCAAATGGGTTGGATTCACTCAATTGTGGGTTCGGAGAAATCTGGGATGGATTGAGATTTGAGTCGAAAAAAGTGTCTTTTGTGGTCGGGTTGGATCCCTGTGGTCGGGTTGGATCCGCATTGTACAGGCATTTTGGCACGGAACCAATTTTTATTTTTCTTAGTTTGACCAATATAGATTTTTCAAGCCCCACGTTCCGGGTTATTGATACTACTATCAATCAGTTTCGAAGACAATCTCGATTGTTGGCGAGTTCATGAATTGATGCGTCTTCCTGACAGCTCAAAAATTAAGAAGAAAAACGAATGGAGACTTCGAATCAATTCTTCAACTCAAATCCACCCAAGCAGCAGACTCTCATGAGTTTTTTGATTCAAATCGCAAATGTGTGACAAAATGAATCATGTTTATCGAGATATAACTCAGAATTCTCGATGAGGCAAACAAATGTCACTCATATTTATTAATGTTTTACGATATCTCGGGAAAAATCACCCTTATCTCAGGAGATAATCAAACCGCTGAATTGTTCAGATGAATTTGAACTCAAAAGTGAAAGTTAAAGTAACATCAGAATTAATGTGTGAAAATCTGATCACTAGAAGGTTCCATTTCTGAATGGTCTAAATGTGGCTTGATCAACCCATATTTTTTTTTGCTTTTTTCCGAGTTCATTCTGCTGTCTTCCTGAGCTGAGTTGCGGGAAAGATGATTACGTGCTTGACATGAAAACTAGGAAACGAATAGATCGTGAAGTTAATCGACTTCGAAAGTTCGCTCATCCAGGAATTGTTGAACTGAAAGAATTGTATCGATTGACAATATGAAAGTGATTGTGATGGAACTGGGAGGACAATCGCTTGCAGAGATCGTGAGGAATCACATATCTCGTGGAGTCCTTGTGCCACGCGAAGTTTGTTTTTGATTCATTGTTTTCTTGTTGATTGTGACTGATTTTGTTTTTATTTGGGTTGGATGCTGTTCATCGATTGATCATTGTTCTGCTTGTATTTCTTTTGATTTGAGATTGTTTATTGAGTGACGGTGGATATGAAGTCAGCACTTTTGGTGATGCTCAACCACGAAAGCGGGGCGACTGCACATGGAGATGTGAAGATGGAGAACGTTCTTCTGTTCGCTGGGGGACACTTCAAACTGTGTTTGGTTTTCTCTTCATATATTCCTCATATTTTCTCTCTTCCATTTTTCTTTCATACTATTATGATATTTGTTCTTTTTGGAGTTCAGGTGATTTGGGGGCAGTGGAATCGGAAGATGTGAGCAGCACGCGTTCGGTGATGTCTCAACTGTGTGTGTCGCTGGAATGAATGGAATCTGAGACAGGAAAGGCGACGTGCTCATCGGATGTGTGGGCGTTGGGGATTATTCTTCACTGGCCTCTGTTTGAGGAAGCGCCTTTCAAATCTCAGAATTCGTCCAATCTGAGCAACAAGGCACTCACAAACAATTATTCGCCGCTGAAAGGAGGAGCAGGATGGCACTCGCATCAGAAATATCGATATGCCATCCAGAACAGAAAAGTCATTCACCAAGGATCAGCATGTTTGGGAGGAAAAAAGGGTCAGCGAGTGGTGTTGGAGGCAGATAGACAAGAAGGAAAGCGAACATTGAAACTGTCACAAGATGAAGAGACACAACCAGTTTTCTTCACTGAAACGACTCAGTTCTCGCACCAGAGTGGATTACCATCCTCTCAAATGCTTATCCACCTTGCTTTTCATGACTCACTTCTTCTTGAGGGTTGGATCTGACCTTTTTTTCGTTTCGTGTTACTCATCTATATCGTCAATGTCTGGTGGACTTTCGATCCTTTATGTTCCGAAAAACCCAGATCTTTCTCAACGAACCGGACCAAGCTATTCTATCGACACCCTCCTCTCTCTATTCAAATCGTCCTGCCCGGCCCTCCCTGAATTCCTCACTGCAATTTCAGAACTTTCAGAAGCAAAATATTTGTATAGTGAGACCCCTCTAGAACCATTGTATGGCTCTCAAGCTAATCCAGCCAGAGACTCTCGAAATTGGGAAAGAAAGTTTTCACAACAAGTTGGACCCCAAAACTACGTTTCTTATGAAGAATACGAAAAGGAAATGCTTGAAACAGCCCCAGATGATCTCTGGGACCTGCCAGCCGAGGAGGACCTTGACAATGACGTGTATGTTGACTTTTTCAACACGGAGAAGTTTAACAAGGGCCAGGAGCGAATCACAAAACAATGGGAAGAACACAAACAAAGATCACAGGAAGAACGAGACTTTCCAGTTGATAGGGCAGATCGAAGAAGAGTCCAGATGAAATACAACACTCCACCACAAACAGTCGATTTTCGCGCAGCCAGAGAACCAATTGAAAAAGAAGCTCCAACGCACGATAAGCCCCTAATATCAACAGAACCAGCCATTATGTTCCAAGAACGCCCTAATCTTCCAGGAGAAGTGACGTTACCGGGCCGACAAGATCAACCGACCACAACTCACAAACCCACTGCACTTAACACTCAATTAACAAACCTGCTCAGCAAAGTGAAGGTGTCAGCGAAGTCCACAGTACCTAAATCGGATATCGAAGGTTTGTGCTGGCAATACATAGATTTAAAGGGGGTGGTTCAAGGACCATTCAACAACGAAAATATGAAGAACTGGCATGCTAGGAAATACCTCAAACCATCACTCCCGATAAAGCTTGTGAGCGAAGAGAAATATTTTCCTATTTCTGATCGTTTCTTTCCGAATACTCCCTTCGAATCTCTTCCGTTCACGATCGAAGCAATAGGAAAGCCTGGACAGACGGAGGCTGAGATCCGTGCGGAGATACTTGGCAAGAATGAGCCTGTCTCACGAATCACTTCATCCACCACTGTTTGGGGCGACCCGATTGTGAAGTCTTGATCTGCCCTGTTTTGAAAAATGTGGAATGACCTGGACAAAACAGAATGTGATGAAGAACGCAACTCATCCCAACAGAGTGAAATGAATTATTGTGGAGCAGGAGGACGTGTTTGCGGAGCCTTCCCCACTGCCTTCTTCAAAATCAGCTGATTGGGAGTGTTGGTCATAGCTTTTTGTTTTGGGTCGATGTGGATCTTTCGGGGACAGAATGACGGAATATCAAGTCTTGCGTGTGGCGACGAAAGAGGAGAACCTGCACCGGACGCCACACTCAGCGAGATGGAATTCATGCTGTCTTTTTTTGGAGAAGCAAATGGGAAGGGTTTCAGTTGGGAGGAAAATGAAGAGGTGTTGGAAGCAGGAGATAATCCACACAGGAAATGTTGAGAGGGGATGGAGTTATCAGGGCTGTTTTGGGAGAAAGCGTGCTCAGATGAGGAATATGTTCGAGCTGGATCGAAATCGAGCGTGAATGGACTCGATTCGCTCATGATCCAGAGCGAATCGTCAGATGTCTTTGTGGTATTATTCGTTTCGTTCATGATTTTGATTTGTTGAGCAAAGAATGGCACAGGAACAGCATTGAACCGTCGCGAGATTCGAGAAGGAGGAGGTCTGAGGTTTCTTTGAGTCGATGCGATAGTTTCCAGTTTGATTTGCGGAAGGAGAGGAAGCAAGACATGCAGTGCCTGTGTAGAGAAATGCTGACACAGACGAACAGATCCTGAAATTTCCACTTTCTGCATTGATCATATCTCAATCGTCGCTTGGCCTTCTCGTTAACATCAGATCCAGTCCTCTCAAATTCTACGGCACTCTGGGTGATGTAGAGAAAGAAGAAAAATGACTGCTTGTTCAAGTAGATGTTCGAGAAACTGAATTGAAATCAGTCAAGGTTGTTCCCATCGAATCTCAAGATGATTATCAAAACGTTTCCTCATCCAAAGGGTCGACACTCGATGCATTCATTCCAACACCACTCACACAGCCTGTTTTCTCCAGAATTCGGTAAGATGGCTCGGCGTCTTCTGGATTCTCCTTTCCATCCTCTTGTCCCTCTCTTGTCTGCCCATCAACACGAACTTTAGCGCGAAAAAACCCAGTCAATCCTTCGCTACATCCATTTCCAGGGATTGTGACATCCTGCTGATCCTCGTCCAGCTGAACAATGTCTGCATCAGATTCGTATTCCTCCTGTGCTTGAAAGAGACCTTGAATTAGTAAATCGTCCTCAAAGCTAAGTGCTTCCCCTTGTCGAAGCGATTCACCGCTTTCTTCTCGTTTTCTCCGTTCTCGTTCAATGAGCCCTTTCACATGGAGAAAAAAGGAAGGATCTTGTTTCCCTTCTTTAGAGACGATCACAAAACGGCGCCGATTGTGAGCAAGGAGAGTTGTGAAGACATCAGCGTCAATTTCAGGGTGTGTGAAGAGTCTGATTGACCATTTCGACGCAGGAACGTTAAATGCCAGACATGCCCTTTTGTGGAGAGATCTAACAGAAAAAGATGATCAAAAAAGAAAGAGAGACCCGACAAAAACGTCTGGAGAGGAGCGGAGGGCGACGCAGAGCTGCTTTCCCTCGCTGTCAACAAAGGTCGATGGATTGAAAAGTCTCAGAGGAGGCGGTTCTGTACGAAAATCAACATGACCAATAATATTTCCGTCTCGGTCATTGCTTGCCACATCTTCAAGAGCTCCTCTTGTTTCCGTGGAAAGAGTTGAGGCAGTGATTCCAAAGGCTGTAAGGCCCGCATAAGGATTTAATCGATTGACCTGTTGTCCATATGAAGACATTGTGCGTAGTCTTGATGATGGAGTATGTATCATGCTTTGAAAGCTCATAGAGTTGGTTGGAACACGGAAAACGTAATATGTTTCGTGTTGGAGAGAACTAATCCTTCGAATAATGTTCACTACAGATTTTAGAATGTCTATATCAAACGTTTTGGGCGGACAATTTGTGAATCTCGCTTTGGGACAAGGTAGACTGCACTGTTCTTTGTGAGCAATTGGAACGTTGGCTTGAGTTCTATGCACAGAATTGAAACAAAAATGGGGCAACCTTCCATAATCTTTTTGCTTGTGGTTTTTGTGTGTGTATACAGAGAGAACAGTGATGGTGACGATGGAAGAGGGTATGTTGGAGAACGGGCGTTGTAGTTCAGAATAATAATGGAAATTGCCTTCATCAAGATGTACACTCAAAAAAGTGGAATACTGATTCAACGGTTGATGGTTTCGGAATCTTCACTTCAATATATGCGATGAATGACATTCCGGGAAATGAATGAGGTTGTTGGTGGATCTGAATACTTGCTGGACAAATTTCCTTGGGTACATACACATAGCAAGCAAGTCCTGCATAAAAATCCTGAATAATATCGGGCTTGAGCAAATCTCGAAACATTAGATAACAAACTGGTATCTCAGGATATGGTATCTGCAAAGGAGCAATGGTAACCCAACCTAGCGGTGAATAGGAATTGTGTGGTTGAACTTGTGAAGGGCATGGAGATTGAGTCATTGATCCGACCACAATGTTATGATTTCAGCACAGAAGCAATGCCAAAGATAGAAATTGATGGAAAAACACAACCAAAAACATCTTCACAAACCTCAGCCATTGATCAATCATCTGTAGATGCAACTCCAGAGAAGATCGAGACAACAAATGAATCTACGGAATCGACCAGACCATACACCCAAAAAGACATTGATTATGTCAATTCTCTGTTGGGAGGGAAATTAGATATTGAGTCATTGCTTGGTGACTTGGATGCAAGTGCAGGTCTCTCACCCTTTTTCATTTCTTAACTATTCACCTTAGATGCTCTCTTCGCGAAGCTGGATGAAGTGGAGAAAGAGGTTGATGCCT
This sequence comes from Blattamonas nauphoetae, assembly GCA_033064195.1. Lineage (NCBI taxonomy): Eukaryota > Preaxostyla > Oxymonadida > Blattamonas > Blattamonas nauphoetae. Next base: position 72,383 of record JARBJD010000110.1, on the reverse strand, counting down.
TGTCTTCGGATTTGCGCGATGCAAAACCGTCTTAGATTTTATATTGTGTATTTTGAGAAGGATCTATTGAAATTCATTTTTCACAATCTTCAGAGTTAACCATGGAATATCAGCACTTTAATTCGTCTCCCAACCACATGATATCCCGAGTACAAAAGCGGTTTCGATGGATCCATTGAGACAATCAAAATAATGAAATGTGGTGTCAGGGACAGTTGTGATGAAAAAAGAGTAGTAATTTCATTCAAAAAGAGTGTTACACTCTTGCATGTGTAAAATTTTGTTCAGAAGATACATGATTATGAAAGCAACGAGTGCATAAGAAAAATGACAGTTCGTCTTGTTATTGTTCATCTTCAGAATCCTCTGGGCTTAAACCTTCTTGTCGAATCATTGGCACATGTTCGTGAGGAGCAGAGACATCAGGGAAGTGTTCACAGCTGGCTTGTTTTGTGGGTGACTTCCCATCCTTTCCATCATGTTTCTGATGATGACAATACTTTCGTTTTGTATTTATCGTTTCTTGTTGGGCTTGCTTGTCAGTATGATACATTTGAAGAGCCAGATCCAAGTTGGTTGGGGAGGTACAGATAAAGTCGAAATTTGAGAGGATAACCTGATGCTCTTTGCACAATTGATCGATGGTCGGAGCATCAACATATTTGATGGATTTTACTCTGGGATCAACAGGAAAACATCAATGGAAAAGAAGAGACCACCAAACATTGTTCTTGATGGAAAATGTCTAAGGAAATCTATTATAGGACAAAATAACAATACCCTTCCATTGACTGGAGAGCAATTCGTTCGCACTCAGAATCTCCCAGGCTGACAAGGTTTAATTTGATTGGGACTTGCCCGAAAAGAAGATCATCATGCAAAGTCTCGCGAAAAACAAGTTCTTTCCACTAGAGAGAAGAGAAGAAAGCATCACATTGGAGAGATTCATGAGTGATAAGAAAAGAGAACGAACAATGTTTGGTTTTCCAGGATGTTTCTTCTCGTAACGAGTTCTCGCAGAAATTACTCGAATTGAATTTAAAAGTTCACAAGTTCGAGGCAAATACAATTTAGAACTGCGCTCAACCCATCCGACCTAAAGTCATGTGAGATAGAAACAAGAGCATACCTCAGCGTTCGTCACAATAAAAACATTCGATGTGTACAGTAAAGCCATCTTAAGAAGAGATATCACCGCTTCATCAAGTTCTAAAAAGCTTGGGACATGTTCCTCTGTTAAGATGAGTGAGTTTTCATCCGCAAGTGTGTGAAAGATAAGTGATGATGGGAGGAGTGTGTCGTCCCTACAAAGAACAATATCCATGAATTCATAATGGAGACCAGTCGATAAAGATCACAGTTTCTGTGATTTCTTGCGTTGGCTCACAGGATATGTCGCCTGTGGTTGATTCTTGTGTGGTGCCGACTTCTTGGAGTGTTTTTGGTTGAGATGTCATAACCGTTGTAAAAATAATTTGAGCAACGATCCCAACAGTTAAAACAAATGCGACAAAGTGCAGGATTGTGCTGTCTAGCATTGCGAATGATGATTCGGCATGTGCGAGTTGCGAATGATGAGGTTGCTGTAGTCACATTTTTCAAGATTTTTGGATGCATAAATTCAGATGACATTCCGAATAGAGGTGATGACAGTTAGCCAACGACGAAGAACCCATCAATGGACACATATAGTTATGTTTTGGGTTCTGATAGAAAAGATCAAACAAATAAAAAGCCAAGAGTGATAACCTCCGTTGTGTTCAATCTGGATTTGTTCCCTCATGACTATCTCAGATGACGAATCAAGCACGAAGCCCCAGTCGTTCTTCACTCCGACTGTCTTTTCAGATTTTGTGTCAGAGACACAGGTTCGTTGTCCGGAGAGTTGCCCCAATGAGCGACAAGGAGAACCTTTTGAGTTCATCCCCAACACTCACCGAGAGAGAACCCCCTTGGCTCCCCTTAAGTTCACATGATGAGGCTTTATGGTGAGAAAAGTTGAACCAGAACAAATTTTGGAATGATCGATGGAGAGATCTTGAAATGATATAGATATCAGACAAAAACAAGTGTGAAATGATTGAAAACAAGAAACGGATGAAATTAAAGAGAAATTAATATCCAATCAAAACAAGAGCTAGGCTGTCAAATCAAGATTCTTTGAACTTTCTCGCAATGTCCTGAGGAAGAGGAGCCCATTCTGAAAACATAATCAGACAAACAAGCGCAAACCTTTGAGCAACTCTGCCATTTCTCTCGTTTTATTAAACTTATGGCTCGGCCACCTCTGAGACTGCCCAAGAGAGGCAACCACATCTCCGCTCTTCGAGTTGATGAAAGTGACGAAGCCCATGTCGTCCCCAACTACGAAGAGGTCGTGTCCTTGCGACGGAATCACACTCACAGACACCACTTCGTTTTGAAAGTTGTAGCGAGGGGCGTTGGATGGAGGAACACCCGGATTCGCCTCTGTCTTCTTCCTCGCGTCTTCCTCGTCCTTCTCCGATGGTGTTTTTCCGTATTCACACAGAATGTTCATCGTGCTAGGCCACTGAGCGATTGAATATAACTCCATGCGAACGTTGGCCTTCGAAGGATGGGATTCGACAGCGCCGCTTAGATACACCACCAACAACCTCTGCCCGTGCGAGTCCGTCACAACTCGATTCGGGTTGGCTGGGAGGCCGAAGTGTCCGATGAACATTCCGAGATGCATCGAGTACACGTGCAGGAAAGAGAGGAACTGCGGGAAATGGAGATCGGTGACACGAGCGTTCACACTGACACCGCCCCCACTGAGAGGGCTGTCTTTCTGACCACCTGGAGCATGTGGAACGAGGGACGATTGCGATGTGGATGATGTTCTCCTCTCAAATGGGTCGCTAAATTCGTGCTGGCCGTCCGCCATGCGAGGAGAGTGGATGAGAAGAGCGTGGTTGCCACTCGTTGACACGTCCTGTGGCGACAAAGGCGTGTCCGCTCCACTGACTGGTTCGCTCGGATGATGTTTCAGTTCAAATTGTGTCTCGTCGAGGACTGATCTGGGATGGCTTCCTCGAGTCACTCCGAGTCCCATGTCTCTTCTCCGCGACATTGCCATCTCTCCCTGCGTTTTCCCTTCAGGCTGTCGTACTGGAAGTGACGGGATGGTCTCACAAATGATCAAAACTTCCAGCGGAGCGCTGTAAGCAGTGCAATCAATGGTCATGTCTGCGAGATTCCGAAGTTCCACCTCTTTCTCAAACCTCAGTGGGGGATACACAATCTTCAGTTGTTGTCCACCCGGCGGCAAGTAGGGAGCTGCTGGTCCATAGGCACTCTCTCGTCGCGCGCTTGTTGCGGTGAAGGGATTTGTGTCGTCGCCAGAGTTGAGGTTCTTGCGCCGTTTTGGGATTCGGAACGATAGATCGTACTTCACAGGTGGATGGAAAGCATGCTCTTCCAAGCAAGCGATGAACTTCGGATCTGAGAAGAGGGCCTTTTTGATGGCGATCTGCTTTTGGAACGACGATGAGAAAGGCAATTGCCAGATCAGGAGTGTTCCATCTCTCGAAATGGACACCACACACGGCATGTAGCACGCGAGTTTGTCGTTCTTTCGGACGTTCGGAGAGAAGAGCCAGGAGGTTGAATCACAAACTCGTGTGCAGTTCACAAGATTGCCGATTCCACCCGGGAAAAGCATGTTTGTGGTCTGGATGTGATGGATTGGGAGGTCGTGTGTGAACGGGATGTCCGGAAGAGAGATCGAGGCGAGGGATTGTGTGATGGACGGGATGGGAGAGTTCAGTCCGATGTCCATTTGAACACCCCAATCTTTCACAGACGCGGAGAAGATCTGCGAATTGGCGTTGAGAACGACAATTGACTTTGTCCACCACGGAAGGATGCAGGCAGACCCGATGTCGATATGCTTCTTTGGAGGTGGGACGCTTGGCCCAAAGTTGAAAGAAGAGCGTTGTCGTGTTTGGGAGGAGAGTGCACGAGAGGTGGTGTTGGATTGGGGGCGAGGCCTGGAGGTGTTGTGGGCAGTGGAAGGTCCGGACGAATAGACGGGTACAGGGTCACTCTCAGCAATCATCTCGCCGCTGTGGAAGTTGGTGATGATCACACACCCATTTCCATCGATAAACACGAGAGCCCGCTGCTGCGGATCGAGAAAGGCGGATGTGATGGAATGATGGCTGCTTCGGAGGGTGATCTCGTTCTTCTTTCTCCCTGTCTGAAGATCCCACACACAAGCCAACCCACACGGTACCACTTTCGTGGAAAGAGAAGCGATTCCATCATTTGCGTCCTTCTTTGAGATTGGAGGAGTCGATATTGTGATGAGGACTCGGAAGACACCCGAATACAACACGAACTGCACTGGGGCAGTGTGTGGGACAAACGAATGGTTGAAACAAGACGTGCTCGACTTACTCAGCTGGATCAAGCTATGAGTCGACAGCTGTTGCGTCAGTTTCTTCGGTTTGTTTTGAGGAGATCTGAAAAAAGGTGAAGAAGAGAGAAGATGAAAACAAACTGTGGAGCGTCAACTTCTGCTTTGATCTGAGCCGAGTCTGCACTGATGTTCAACCTGTACGCCCGAACCATATTTCCTCCGGCGTACAGAATATGTTGGTTCTGGTCGTAGTCAGCACAAGTGAACCTGTCGGTTGGATAGAAGACAGTCGTCTCGTGGATGGACTGGAGGAGGCTGTTGTCGTTGACAGACCACAGTTTGATTGTCTTGTCTTCTCCGACGGAGATCAGCAGGCCTCGCTCGTCGTCGATGAAGAGAGCAATCAGATAAGACTGGTGCTCCTTCATCGATCCGAGAAGCCTCCCATTCATCAAATTGTGACTGTAAATATAGCCTCGTGTTGTCCCCACAAACAAAAGCGTCCGCTTTCTTGAGATGGCCATGCAAGTGTAGCCATGGACAGCGAGGGAGTCGTTCTCGTCCAACACTTCATCTGCACCCGAGCCTGTCCTCCCTCGTCTTGTGGTCGACCCGAATCCCTCGCTTCGACCAGTCATCGATGCATTGAATGCCTCCTTCCGATCCATCGCTCGAGCCGCTCCAATTCCGGACACCGACAGAGGTTTCGGAGTGGTGATGACGTCGGTTGCCTTCGACATCGCAAACCGGCGATGATCCTTTGGCTTCTCCGTCCAAACAGGATGGTGGTTCTGCTCGAGAATGATCCTCTGCGTGACGACCCATTTATCTTCCTCCTTCAACTCCTTCAGAAACCGTTCTGAAATCATTCGAATCTCACTCGCACTCTTCCCCTTCAAAATCGACTCGTCCGCAACGAGCCTGCCTTTGATCATTTCAGTGAAAGTTTCCGTCCCTCCGTCTGTCCTGACCAGAACTGTTTTGACCATTTTCGTTTCTGGTCGGTTCTCTCCGGACACGTCGACCAGACACACACTTCCGTCCATGCTGCACGAAAAGAAGGCCCTCTCCGAGAAAGGGAGGATCGACGTGATTTTGGATTTGTGGATGACCGCCGCTGAGACAAACTGCATCGGACCTGCTCGGAGGTACGGCCGGAAGAGATGAATATTCCCAGACAGATCTCCTCCCAGAACAAGCAGACCCTCATTCCCTGTTGTGTCGATTGCGCTGATACTGTCATTCACTTTCCACGCGATTTGTCTGCTCGCATCGTCTCCGATCAGACCTGACTGAAGCTGGCTCTTTGTTGTGACTGGTTGGGTGTAACCGAGAGCGAAGTCTTCAGCCGCTCGCATTTCACGTCGAAACGACTTGGAGCAGATTGTGGGTGCCAGACACAACGCCGTCACTGTTGTGCGTGTGCTGACCCTCCGTTCCTCCGCGAAGGTCTGGCTGTTATAACTGATGAGAGCAAAGCGATTTGTGGCGACCAGGACAGACCCGCGTTGCGGGATCCCGAGCATCGCAGTCGTCCACGGCCCTTTTTGGATGTCCCCTTTCCGCATCGCAAAATGTGGGTCACTGATGTCCGTTGCTACGAGAGTTTGGACCTTTTTGTACAATTTCTCTTCGAATGACTGCTTGTTCTTTCGGGGAACGAGAGCTTGCCTGTCTGGTGAAGACTGAGGGGAGTTCTGGAGGGCTCGATTCATTCGAGAAGGAGCATGGGCCTCGTCAGTTTGTGTTTGGGGATGTGTCTGAAGTGATGTGTTGTTGAGGAATGCCGTGTTTGTTCTGGTTGGCGCCTGGTACAGATCAGAATTGAACCACTGTCCAAACATCCCACCAGTCGGGAGGATTTTGTTTTCGACACTGCTCTTCAGGAGCTTCACATGTTCGCGTGCCTCCTCTTTCATCTTCTCCCGCTGCTCTTTGATGTCCTCGTCCTCATCGTCCTCGCTGACCGCATCCATCCCAGCCATCCTCTTCTCTTGGTTTACGCTGAGATGGATGCCGTAGTGTGATGCGGTCATCATTCGAGGAGTTCGCGGGACCGCTCTGTTCAGTCCAATCTTCTTCTCTCCAATGCTGTTGTCCTCCAACTCCACATCGTGCACGCTCCGCACGATCAACTTTCCCTGCTCCTGCAATCGACGTCGCTTGTCAGCAACGTCTTTACGATGCGACAGCGAGACAGTCACTTTTCTTTCGCTGTCGTCCTTTTTCTGTTTCTTCTGAATCATCAAGCGCAGGACTTCCTTTGTCAGTTTCTCTTCCTGATTGTCCTGATCGCTAATCTGTTTTAGAATCTTCGAACGGATCTCATTCCCGCTTTCGTCTCTAACTTCATCTTTGATTTCGTTTGCGTGTTTCTTCGGACCGGCTTCTGACGTGAGCTGCCTGACCTCTTCCTCAATCGCCATCCGCAGTGCTTCGTGCTCAAGTTGAGACTTGAGTTCCTTTTCACGATGAAACGTTTGGAGTGTTTCCGACGGAAGCGACGTCTTGAACTGCCGATAGAAGAGATTGATCTGACGCCTCTCCCGAATTCCCAGATCACTGTCGAAAAGCGCGTTTTCTGGTTCTTCGTCGCTGAGCTCGTTCTGAGAAAAGACAGCATCCACGTTCGGAGATTCGAGGACGTGGGAGACGTATCCGTCTGGGGTTGTAGCTCTGGGCGCCTCAGACGAGAGCAGTCTCCTCCCCTCTGCGATCCGATTTCGAAGAATCTCGTCCTTCTTCTCCGTCTCGAACTCCTTTTTCTTCTCGCGTTGCTTGAGATACGAGAGAAGACCGTATTTGTCTTCGATGTTATCCACGTTTGCTGTGAAGAACTTGTCTTTGTTTTCTGTCGCCAGATTCAGCTTTGCGATGAGGTCGTTTCTCTTCTCAATTTTGTTTCGAAGAGTCAATCCTTGAGCCTGCCTGTTTCTTGACCGTTGACTGAGTAATGTGGTGTCAACGGAGTCCGAGAGGATTGGGATGGCGTGTTGTTTTGATTGGAAAGTGGGGACGATGTTAAGTTTTGGGATGCGAGGGCGATCGGCAGAGACCGAGCGCCTTTTTGAGGGTGCAGAAAGCGAGTTCCGAACCTTCTTCTGTCGTCGCTCTTTTTCCAGCTGTTTGATCTCCTCGCCCATGGCTGTGCTCTTCACCATGCTGTGAAACCTGTCTGTGAGGAGAGGGAGGTCTGATTTGGGTTTGGGAGTTGGCTGTGTTTGGCCTCTGTTCGAGCGAGAGGATGAGTGTGTGGCGCTGAGGTCAGGAAGGGTGAATGCTGGCGACATTCCAACATCCAGTGAAGATGTCGGGGCGAAGGGATGTTGTGGTCTCTGAGTCTGGGAGGGCTGGGGATCAGTAAATCAAAAAAAAAACAAAGCACACAGTGAACACAATTTCGTTCTCAAAACCCGAACCTAAGACACCATTTTGAGATTGATGTGAAAGCCAAGCTTCGTCCGAATCAGGAAACGGCGATGCGATTGGCGACGAAGTCGGAGAGAGCGGGAAGAACGATGTCATGTTGGTTTTGGCGTCATCGCTCTGTGAGCTCGGGTAGAGTCGTTGTTGCTGCATCTTCCGTTTGGTAACCGATGTCAGCTTCCGTCCTTCCTTCTGCTCCTGATTCTTCATTTTCTCCACTCGCTCCCGATTCCGATCAAGAAGATACAGAAATCGCCGCGTCTTCTTCATTTCCTGCGACTCGTATTCGTCCACTCCGGCAATGTCTTCGTTCGAAATTGGATTGAACTCGAATGACTGCTGTCCTTCAGCCCCTGCCTGAGTTGGATCAGCAACAGCGATTTTCGGAAGCATCGATTTCCGTCGCTCTTGCTGATTCTTCGCTGGTTCTGTGGAGAGTGTCACTTGAGGCTCGGCAGGCGGATGAGGACGTGATCGGTTTGTGTTGGGATAATCGATCAGCGTTGAAGACGAGAAAGCTGTCAAGATACTCGTTGCTGGGACGGTCTGTTGAGCATCAATCGTCAAGTACGATCGATTGGGAAGGAGCAGCGTCACAGTCAACTCCCACGAATCTGCTGTGATGACCTTCAATTCGTTTTTTCTGTTGCAAGCAAGGATTCGGTCGGTCTGCGATGAGCGTGTGACGGAAATGAAGAAAAAGCCAATATTGGAGTCACAAGACAATGACTCAACAAACTCCCCGGCTTGAAGAAAGTATTGCTGGGAACAAAATGATTGTGAATAGGAGAAAAGATGACAACTTGTGTTTCATGCATAGACATTGTTTGAATCGTAAATAATATATGATTAAGGAGTTCATCTGACCGCACAAGACCGATTCCGAACAAATCCATGGATTGATAGATGGCCCGAATGCGAGATTCAGGGTCACTTAGGAGAGAAGTTGTAACTCGCACGAACTAGCAATAAATGATTAACAACACGGGAAAATCACACAGTATCAATGTCAATTAGCTTGTCATGATGCGTTGAAGAGGAGATGAGTGCTGATATGAGGTAAACCACATCCTTCTGAGTTAGTTGGGTTAGGAAGGGTTTATTGGGACTATCAGAAAAAAACATGAGGAAAAATGATCAGAAAAAGTGAAATATACAATAGGATTTTCGAATCGTAAGCCGTTGATGTTCGCTTTCAGAGATAAAGTTGAAAGTTACCAGAAAGTGATAAAAGACAGACATGGTTCGGAGTTGATCGAATACTGTGAATTGATTCAGAAAGAAAGAGAGAAGATGAAGAGGATGGATGCGAATCTGCAGTGTTTGGACGAGGAATCATCGAGTTCATCCAACAGAGCCCATTGCATTTCTTTCTGACTATGAGTCATCCTACATATTCCCCTATATCGTTTCACAAGATATTTCTCTCAAAATACCGATTCCATCATTTGGAGGGTCTTCCCATCTTGATTTTTCTCGAATTGTGTTTTTCCGATTCCAGAAGCTGTTTTTGTTAACAATTTGTACAATAATTTGTGAAGAAACTATCAGGTCAAATTGTACGTGAATCGAAAGGTAATAGAAATCAGAATCTCGGGAAAAGTCAAATTAGTAAACAATGGGCTAATAGATCCCAATTCATCAATCTCATCACATTCACTTCACATGACCGAAACGACTGTTCAAGTCAGTGAAATTCCTGAGGACCATACACTTGATGTCGTTGCTGTATATTTCTATTTTCCTCTTGATATCTTTCGCAACTCCGATCATTCCAGGGTTATTTCAGTCAATGCGGACGCATTTCTTCAATAAAATTGCAACCAGATCCAAATAAATCTGGACTTCAGATTGCTATCATTACATTTGTCGATGACGATGCTATGGAGACTGCACTCAAACTCTCTGCAACGCCACCACTCATTTCGTGTTCCAAAGATGATGATGACGAAAAACCTGAACCTATAAAACTCTTTGAACCAATCCCACTTCGTCCTGTTCGGATGGCATACCAAAACGAGGATCAACCAGAACAATCATGTCTGAACTCTTTCTTCCTTCTTCATACGTCCATTCTCTTCTTTTTGCTGTAGCCTTCTTTGCCCAACTTCAATCAGAAATTTATCAAGCGTCGAAGAAAATTCAAGAACGATGTATCGTCTTTTTTCATGATTTCACATTCTTTTTTTTCAGTTGTCAATAGCGGATCAGAGCTTGCCCTCAGCGAAACAACTACGATGCCTTCATTATCACAGCGTTTTTCAAGAAAGTTACATTCACTGGTATACCAATTTTTCCTTGTTTACGAACTTTTCTTCTGAACAGTTCTCTGGAGCTTCTCGTAAGAAAATGTCAACTGAGCAAGAGTGATGATTTTCTTCATTGTAAACTTCAATTTTGTTTTCGGGTGCACTGTTTATTTCGTCTTTAGTCTCACCGAGTTCTTTTATGTTAGTTTTTCTCATCAAAAAGGGCCTTCACGAAATCATCAGGAAAGACAATTTTGGGAGAGTATCTTCGTCGTTCATGAACAAGGTCAGCGTAAATCAATCATAAAATCAAGAAAATTGAAATGGTTCTTGTGTTCAACGTTGAACGCGACAATGAAGAACAATCCAATCCGCTTCGTCCTGTGATGCCTTTCGGAGGAAAACACCAGAATAATTATGAAGATTTCCCGTAGAAGGATCATAATAACTTGCACCTGTGTCATAGCACCCTTGAGGGATTGATGGAATCACGCCAGTGTTCGTGTGAAGACTTTGACCTGGATTGGTGAGGTAAATATAGATAAAATGACGAATACCAGCTGGCTGAAGGCCATTTTGTCTTTCAGAATAGAAACGGCGATCCTTTTGTGAACAATAATCCCAATCATCCATCTCAGCCTTGAGCCCATCGGCAAAGAAGTATTCTCCCTTAAAAATGCAATAATTTTGTGAAAATGTTTAAAAAAAGTGAGGATAATGGAAAAAACAAACATCGATTACTCGTCCTCGATCCCATCGTCCTACAAACTTTCCTTTTTCACTGATATAAAGTGTACCGTTTCCATGGAACCTGGGGAGATACAAAGAGAAAAAAATGTAAAAAAATGAGAATTTAGATAAGAAAAAAACATGCATTCCATCCTCAAAGTTCCCGTCATAGACATCTCCATTCGGGAATGTAAATTTCCCTTGTCCCTCCATCTTGACAACGCCACGATGTGGTTCTCCTTCAAAAGTGGAGCCAGTAAGATTCATCTGTCCGATAGAATCAGTTTATGATGATGAGAACAGGTAAGAGATAAAATCGAACGGCCAGAAATTGACTGGGGGTTGATCACGTCTATCTCAGATAACTGAATAACTTTGACATAACAACCAAACAGAATAACAGAATATTGGAATTCTGATGAAAACAAGAGTAATGAGTGTGAACCCGATGCGGGTATTCCTTTTTATTCTCTCTTGTAGACAGTGCAAACACGTGATGGGAGATAAACCATAATTGAGTGGTAGTGAGAGTCAGCTGCGAATGGCTCGGAGATGTGGTCGACGTGAGCAGCGACACGGCAATGCCCACCAAACTGCTCATCGTCTGAGCAGAGAACGGGGGTATATTTTCCTGGGTTCTTCACGCCGAGTCTGTAGTCTGGGAAGGACTTGGTTGGATGGAAGTTGAACACGAAGAGCAGGTTGGCTCTCTCGAACGAGATGACCTTGTCTCCGTTGTCTTTCCTCGACACCCACCCGTATCCCTCGCTCATCACGTTGTACTTCACTGCGAGCTCGTTCATTGCCCGCTCGAACGCGAGCAAGAATCGATAGCGGAGCAGTTTGTCTTCGGCCAAGTGCCACTGGCGGCGACAGTATTTGTACGAGTTCCCATTCCCTTCGCGGGGGAAGTCGATCCATTCGGGATGGCCAAACTCGTTGCCCATAAAGGTCAAGTATGCCTCGCCCCCGAGACCCATCGTGAGGAGACGGATCATCTTGTGGAGGGCAATCCCGCGGTCGATGATGGGGGTCTCTGGCTTGACCACTGTCATCCAGTCGTACATCTCTTTGTCCATCAGCCAGAACGCGATTGTCTTGTCGCCCACGAGTGCTTGATCGTGAGACTCACAGTACGCAACACATGGCTCTTTATAGCTGAGAACGATGCGAAGAAAGAAGGACATACCGCCTGTTGGTGAGGGTGTGGGCAATGTTGGCCATGTCCCACTGGTCGTCCGATTGTTCCTTGAGAAGCTTGATCCACTTGTCAGGAATGGCCATAGCCAGTCGATAGTCGAATCCCAGGCCACCGTCTTTCGCAGATCGACACATTCCGGGCATTCCAGAAACATCTTTGGAAAGATTGACGAAAAAACGAAGTTAAACCTTCTGCAATAGTGATTGCCTCAGGGTTGATGGTGTGGATAAGGTCATTGGCGAGGGTTAGATATGCCACGCACTCTTCATCCACATCACCCCCAAAGTATTCGTTGTAGGATCCGCTGAAGCCAACGCTCAGGCCATGATGAGTATAAAGCATAGACGACACCCCATCAAATCTGAACCCATCAATTTGGTAGAAATCGTTGTAGAAACGGAGGTTCGAGAGGAGGAAGCGAACCGTCTCGTACTGGCCATAATTGAAGAGGCGAGAGTCCCAGAGTGTATGATACCCCTTGGGAAGATCGTGGAAATAGTGGTGAGAGGTTCCATCCCACATGTTCATCCCATCCAAGACGTTCTTTGAAGCATGAGAATGAACGATGTCCATGATGACAAACAGGCCAAGTCCATGAGCTTTATCGACCAAGTATTGGAGATCGCTTGGAGTTCCTGAGCGTGAAGCGATGGAGAAAAAGTTTGTGACGTGATATCCAAATGAAGCGTAGTACGCATGTTCCATCACAGCCATGAGCTCGATTGCTGTATACCCATTGTCTTTGATGTATTGAAGTCGTTGATCAGCAAATTCGCGATAGCTGTTAACCTTTTCTTCCTCTGACGACATTCCAACGTGGCATTCGTAGATGAGGAGTGTCTCTGGGCGTTTGGGACGAGGATTCGTGAAGACGAACTTCTCTGGAGGATTCCTGAAGAGAAAGAATGATAATAAAATCAGATAATCAATTTCCAAACCAAAATCGACCATCCAACGGATTAGTTCCATCCTGTGAAGTGCAATTGATCCAGAGTGGGACTCGATCTTCTTCCTTCCCGGTTGCGAGTTTAACATGAGCTTTTATGCGCGAATGATGCGGAATTGGGCAGGTACCATCGGCATTGTTTGGGATGAAGCATGTCCAGTTTCCTTGAGAAAGTTAAAATAGTGAAGGCAACAAACCAAATTGATCTTTTTGGCATGGCACTCTCTTGGCTGGATCCCAATTGCAAAATTCTCCCCACAACGAGACTTCTTGTGCACCTAGAGACAAGGACGATCACAGAATAAAATAAAAATAGACCAGGAGCCCATTCACGGTATTCAACTCCTTTGTCTGTGGCGTGGACACCATATCGTTCATAACTCTTTGAGAATTGATCGATTCCTCCTTCACTTTGTGTGACAGTTTGTTTAAGTTTCTGGAAGTTGTCGAATCGGCGGCGAATCGCTGCCTCGTGTGGGCGGAGATATTCATCATCTGAACGGCACAAACACTTAAACAAGAGAGAAAGAATAACCGTCAATAAGTCTCTTGGGATTGTAATCACTCATTTCAAGAGAAGAACTGATCTGACCCTATCAAAAATTTGACACAATCAACACGAAAACGATGATTGTATATTGGCCATTTTTTGGTGTATGAAAAATGACAATGGTGAAATGAACAATTATGCTCAATAAAACTGTGAAATATTTCAGATTAAGGGGATCATTTTGCATCTCGAAGGAGCAATACTTTCTGAAATGCTTCTCTTTCTTCTTCCATCTATTTTTTCTCTCGTCTATAAGGGGAAGAACTACAAAGTTGAGCCACTAATTCATCAAGAGTCGACTTTTTCATTTAATCATCTTTCTCACCTCCCGCTCTCTTTCCTTCCTAGTGGCGCCCCATACACTGCAAAGATCTCTGGAGAGACTGTTCTGTTCAACTTCATTCATACCGTGAACATCTCTTCTCGTGCTGAATGCACATCCCCTCCAGCCGCCGTCATGTCAGTCTCCATCCCCGATGGCCAAGAAATGTGTTGGGTAAATGCAGTTAACACTACATATGAATTTGTTCCTCTCCAAAAAACAGACAAAGGAATTCAACTTCGCTGTTTGTTCCTCTTCCTCTGATTTCGTCAGTCTCGAATGGTCAAGGACAAAACTGGGACTTCAAAGTCATGTGCGGCAAAAAAGAAACGGAATGGGTAGTTGCCCCAGAGTTTGCAATCTTATTTTGAAAACATCATCGTCCACTCTCAATCTGATGATTCGACAATCTTCACTGCCTTCTCCCTACCCCCCTTTGCTAGTGCAACCTACAACTATCTAGCATCCATCGAACATCCTGGTGGATGTGCAAAAGGTGGAGGAGATGGCTTCGGAATTGCTTTTTTCATCATTCTTCTCGTCGCTGCGGTCCTCTACTTTGCAATTGGTATTCCTGTCTGTGTATGTTGTGAACAATTTCAAATTCTTTATTTATTCTTTTCCAAGAAATTTCTCCAAACAGCACTTTTGTTATCTCTCTCTTCACCTCCTTTCTCATCTTTTGAAACTCTCCCATGATATTTTTCCAGAAATTTGGAATGAAGAAGAGCGGCAAAGAGATTATTCCTTTCGTTAACTTCTGGATCGCTCTTCCAAAGTTATTCATCGTTTGTCTCATTGTTCCATTCCCATCTCCATTCAACAATGATATCTTGTAGGATGGCGTGAAATGCATGTTCAGTCCTTGCTGCAAATCCAAAGGAGGATACGAACCAACTGAATGAGTCCAGCTGTCAATATCAACTCACTACCACTCTACCTGTCATTTCAAACTAGTAATCAAAGACAAATTCCACAATTTGTTGGAGAAGGACATCCAGCATTGCTTTTTTATCACTCACTTCATGTGAAATGAAGATGGAGATCAAACATCCGCTCTTCGGAGCGAAGAACGCATAAAAATGAAGAAAATGTGTAAATCCTTTGGCAAAATCAAAAACCTGTTGCAAATGGTGGCTCAGATCGAGTGTACGGGCTATATTTATCCTTAAGTGATCTGTGGATGTTTCTCTGCTCTGAGCCTGGTGTAGTCTCCTGCTCAAGGCGTATATTCCTTTGTGGCTGAGGATCTGTGTTCGGGGGGATCTGTGGTGACAGTTTGGCCATTGATTGTGGCTGGGGAGTATGTGAGACTCGAGTGTTTAGAGGCGATGAGTTATCTACACTGTGTGCCATCCCAAACGATGAATAGGATCGTGGTGTAGAATTACCAACCAAGTCAAGTTGTGTTTCATTCAATCTTTTTCGCAAATGCCTAAGTTCTGAGGTGAGTGTGCCCATCTCTTCTTTCTGTTGATATATTGTGCGAAGATATCCATTACTTGTATCATTTGCTCTATCCAGTTCTTGTTTGTAGGCTTGTTCCTTTCGTGTGAGTATAATTCGTTCGTGTTGAAACTTTTGCGATTCTCGTTGATATTCTGCCTGAGAACGCCTCAGTTCAGCCAATTCCTTCTCAAGTATCTTTATTTTCTCTTCTGCTTCAATTAGCTTGGCCTTTTCCTTCTCTAATTCATTGGTAAGTTCTTCAACCACTTTGTCTTTCGATATTTCGTTTTGTTTCGGCTCAAGATGTGTTTGAGGAGGTGATAATGGTGGTAATGTTGAGATTGTTGTGATATTAGGTGATAATGGAGTTGTTTCATGCGATATATTTGGAAGGGATGCTGCTGTTGAGTCAAAGGTTGACATTGGTTGTGAATCAGGACTAAATGGGCACAGCGTTTCAATTGTGTGAAAAATAGCGACTTTTGGACTTGTGTTGGGACTGTGTGGTGGTTTACTGGGAGAGTGTTGAATTGGCGGAGTAGATGATGGGTTGTGAGATGTCGATAGTTTTTGAAGATCTTCCGACGATTCTGAACGATCATGAATGCTATCATTGTGTCTTTGATGTGTACGTGTATCTCGATGTGAACGTGTATCTCGATGTGTTCGTCTGTGAGTGTGTTTTGGGGTGGTGTCTCGTTTAGTGTGGGTTTTATGACCTGACAAATCTGGATCATGTCTCCTATGGCGATGTCGTGACAAGGGTGATTGACTTTCTTTCAAAATGTTTGGAGAATCCTTATCCTTTGAGACTTGTTGAGGAGAATCTGATTGAACCTGGTCAATTTCTCCTCTCTTGGGTTTAATCTTCTCTTTCAACTTTGGACGAAGTTCATCACGATGAGGTTGTCTTTGAGGGGATGAAGAAGACGAGGTGCTCTCGCTATCATGACTTCGAGGCAGCATGAAGTGATGCGTAAAATCACCTAGAGATATGAAACAAAAATGAAAAAAACCACGAGAAACCATGCTCAATGAAAGAACCTGTTTGTGTGGGAATTTACTTTAGAGGATGTGTGGAATCAGAATGATCAGACCAGCTTTAATTTGTTTTTGTCAAGATAAAATGAACCAGGCTAACTCATTCACAACTGAACACTTTCTCGTTACACCAACTGCTCTTGAATATTACTTTGATCGACTAAAGTTTCGAACTGCGTGCAAACTCGTCATCAAGAATCATTCTTCTCTCCGTCTTCCTGTGGAGGTTGTCCCTCCAAAAAGCTCAATGTTCGAGTTTTTCTCTCCAAAACAAGTATATTTTTTCTTTTTTGTGAATTATTCTCCTCACAGACCTTTTTTGACCCTGGGATCGTCACCACATTTTTCCCGTCGTTCACAGCGACTTCATTCACGAGTTACCGTGATAATTTTTTAATCAAAGTCGATGGAACGGTTTTATTTCTTATTATTTCACAATTTTTCTTACACAGACACTCACTCTCCCTGTGATTGCTATGCCGGCCTATAAACGCGTCCTCCTTCCTCCAATCATTAATTTTGGAGAAGTCGAACAGGATCATACGTTTTACATCTTTTTTTCTTCACTATTTTCAGATCTATTCTTACCTACCAATTTGAATCGACCCACAATCAAGAATACCCATTCACAATTGATACAGGTGGCCTCCATCCTTCTGTTACTGTGAGCCCAACATCCGGCATCATCCCTTCCGAGGGGCACATTACCATTACCATTTCATTCACCCATACACCGGATGCTCGAGTCACAGATGGTCACCTTGGAAAGTTGTTCATCCGCGGGAAGGGAATTGCCACTCGCTCAAGCACAATCTCCTACGTGTGTCCCCGACGAGACGACTTCTTTCTCACAACCCTCATCCCTTCATCTGTCCTGAAAGGCCGAAAACTCGCAAAAACGAGTCGTCTCTCATCAACGTCGTTCCGAACATCGTCGGGTTCGTCCAACACACATTCCACAGCTTCGTTCTCATTCTCCATTTCCGCACTCAGCTACGACGATGACATCTCCTTCAATCCATACGAGTACGAAAGACAGCTCGCCGAGGAGAAGGAAAGACCACCAAAGCCAAAGCCTGAGAAGAGCTCGTCTCACTCCAAGTCAAGGAAATCGTCATCGAAACACAAACACAAACATCGATCGTCAAGCAAAAACAACTCGTCCTCCAATTCACAGTCTCACTCGTCAATGTCGTCGTACGACCTGAGCTCAGACTTCTCGTCCCTCTCGAAGTTGTCGTCGCAGAGTTTCGGCTTCAGCTTCTCTTCGTCTGGTGAGTCGTCTGATATCTCCTCGTTTCTGACAGGTTCCGACAACCAGTCGTTCCAAACGTCGCTGCTGAGCACAACCACTGGCACTTTTACGACAGCCCTGACGAATCTGACCTCAGACCTCGGAAGCGAGACGGGATTCGGCTCAAAAACATCGTCGATATCTCCCATCTCCTCTTTCACAACTCCACACTCGTCTCAAACTCAGTCTTCGACTCTCTCGACAGGAAGGGAGACAGATTCCACTCGAAAGCCTTCCACCTCCACAACAGCACTTTCTTATTCAACTTCCACTGAAGTTGGCACACTTCCCTCCTTCATTTCGAATTCGTCCTCTCCATCCTCTCCTCTTGACTCGTCATCTCTCCCCTCCGCAACACCTCTCACATCCACAGACACTCCTTTATCGACAACGACGTCCTCCACCTCGCGGACAAAGAGCTCTGATCGAGTTCAGACGTCATCCCCTCACACCCCCACATCAACGACACCATCCACACACACCACGTCACGAACCCCGTCGTCTTCTACACACCCATTCCTCCAAGAATCCACGTCATTTTCCATTGTCTCATCGTCCTCCGTCTCGGACAAGAGACAATCCAGCACGGCAAATGAGGCACCTCAGGAGCCTCCGGTTCATCCTCTCTTCCTGTCCACGCTGGTCGCCACCTCAAGCCGCCCTGTGCTCCATTTCACAGCCTCAGACTCAGGTTCCTCATGTTTGTTGTTCTTCCTGTGTTCATCTTCGTCCAGCTTCAAACTCCATCACACCGTCGTCCGGATTCTCGTCCT
This sequence comes from Blattamonas nauphoetae, assembly GCA_033064195.1. Taxonomy (NCBI): domain Eukaryota; phylum Preaxostyla; order Oxymonadida; genus Blattamonas; species Blattamonas nauphoetae. The sequence continues at coordinate 54,019 of JARBJD010000110.1, read as the reverse complement.
CTTCGACGACCTCTCTCGAAAACAACCCGCTTTACCAAAACGCCATGTTGCACCGGCAGATCCCGATGGGGAATGGGAGGCGACTGAACGGGGGCGACTCGTCGTATCCACCGCGGAATCCTCGCTCCAACTTCATGTACATCGCAAATGGTGGGAAGAGAGCCCGTAAGCGAGATTTCGTTGTAACCGTCACACTCCATCGCAGCGATCAACACTTCTCAACACAAGGCGCCCCAGACAACGCCATTTCGTTCAACTCCGCGCTCAGCCTTGTCATCAAACGGTTTCTGCGGTATGTCCGACGAATTGACGCTGTTGAGAGAGTGGAGTCTGGAATCGGGCTTCAGGTAAACAACAAGCGGGAGATGGAACGGGTCGTTGGAGGGGAGAATGGGAGGATCATCGGTGATTGGAAAGTGAAAGTGCAGTTTGGGACGTAGCACTGAGTGTTCTTGTTAGATTTCTATTCATCTTCAGTTGATCTTTTCTTCGGGCCAATCTTTTGAGTTTGTCTCCTTCTATCCTGTTTCTTTCCACTGTTTCCTCACTCCCAACACTTTATTTCCTGTGTAGTTTGAAAACTTAACATTGAGTTTTCGACGTCATCTTTTGTATTCAAGTCAATGAAATGCACAAATTAGGGAACAGTTTTCAAACTACACCCAGAATCATTCTCGTCCTTTCCCAGATTGACAAAAGAATACAGTATCGTGAAAAAAGATAAACAAAAAATGAATGCCACACTTCTCACAAGTAAGAGCCGTCTCGTCAAAAGAAATCGACATATGAACTGCTACGGTGCTGCTTTCATCATCTGCTCCTTCCATTTGATGAACATGGTCGTCATCTGGCTCTGCGGCTGATTTTTGAAGGCATCGACGATCAGATCCACATTGTCCAGCGACACCATCGAATACAGCTGATCCAAACAAAGAGTCTTCAGACGAGCATTTTTGTATTCAGTGGCTTTGACGTAAACTTCGACATACACTTCGGGACCAAACATTTGCGGCTCGTCCTTCCGCTCGCGGATGACTGTGCTGACTTGCTCTTCCCACGTCTCGTCGCTCTCCGGGAGCCCGTCCTTCACCAGCTTGGCGAAGTGCCTCTCCGAACGAAGACGAGGAATGAAGAAGGGAGGAAGGAGGCTATCGGAGTAAATGAATCCAAGAAACAGAAGAGCGGCGTCCCGTGACATGTTCAACGACTTGCACGTCGCCTTCGCATTGTCCTCACGATCCTTCACAAGCTGTCTAATCTTCTTAAACAATTCCTTCATCTCCCTCGACTGGATGGGGACCTGCTTGCTGAGGAGGAGTGTGTACTGCCGGCGGAGGGTGTTGAAAGGAGCGAGGGGCTCGCGGGTTGCACAAAAAGGGAGAAGCTCGGGGAAGCGCTGGGCGATGAACTGTCGGTGGAGGAAGTAGACGTGGCGGTCGATCTGGATGAACGAGTCTGACGTGTCCATATCCGAGAGAAGAGAGAGGATGTTGAATCCAAGGACAGAAAGTCCGGATTCTCGAAGGTATGGTGGGATGAGGGATTCTTTGGCGAATACGGAATGTTTAGGGCGAGAGCGGGTAACATGGGAAAAGGAAGCTGGAGAATGAGAGGGTGGGGGTGATCTTGCGGAAGATCTGATGGGAAATGGAGGCTCAGTGTGGGGGTGGTCAAGGAGGGGGATGTTGAGTGATGGGAATGGGGGATATGTCTGAATTGGGGGTTGTTGGTATCTCCGAAGGATTTCCTTGTCAGGATTGCTGGAAACGGTTGATTTAGTGTTTGGAGGGTCTTTTCCATCCTCGTCTGTCTGTCTCCAGTGGCCATCATTTTCACCGATTATTGGAGACTCTTCTATCACTTTAACCTGAGTTTGAATCAACTCCCGTTGAGAACCATAATCTAATTGAATGCGTCGAAGAGACATAGTCATGATAGAGTCTGGTGGCTTCTCTCCAGGAAGGATGATCGTCTGGATAGGCAATTGGCCAAAACATCTTTCGATCGTGACCGGAACTCCAATTGTAGCACGAGAAAGGTCGAGAATATACAGATCTCCGGAACAATGCTGCAATTGAGCCTTCCCCCCATGAACGTACATCTGGTTTCCGATGATGACTGCGATATGTCCTGAACGAGGTGATGGTATCACTCCTGCCGTTGTTAGCTGACGCCAACGATTCAAACGTGGATTATACTCCCATGTATCGTTCATTCGAATCATTGCTTGACCGCCAAAAACGATCATATTTCCGTTGTGAACTACAGCTGAATGCATGAACCGAGCGCATGGTCTGTCGCCAAATGGCCGTAGTTTTGTCCATGTTTTACTTGGGAAATTAAAACGATACAGTCCGTCGACAACACCCTTTTCATCGATCTGCTGGAGTTGTTCCGTCACGATTCCTCCAAAGATATACATGTTTTCACCAATCACACACGCTGTATGGGAATATACTGGCTTGGGCATATTCTCAGTGTCATCAGTGTTGTTGTTATATTGTACATTGGTCCACTCCTTCGAAACTACAAAGATGGTGAGGAAACATGGCAATACTTGTGTTATATTCATAAAGATCCTGGAAGATGGGGGATCCAGGGGAGTAGCCACCAAAAATATAGATGCAGAAGTTGTATGCAACACAGGTATGGCAGCTTCTTGGAGTTGGTGCATTTGCTGGTTTCAATTCTTGGCAGGTCGCATCTTCAAAATTGAAATCCAGCAGTTCATTCACATGGTATGCAAAGTTCTTTCCTCCAAAATAATACGCATGTGTACCCACAACACAGACTGAATGGGTGTATCGTTTAGACGGTCTCGCCGCACTGACAATAGTCTCGCCAGATTCTAGATATTGAGAAGGATGAGACATAAGATTCGAATAGATGAAAATAGATTGATGTTATTTCCCGAGGTGGATATATACCTGGGTTGATATCAAGCATGAGACTTGGAGAGGTTCCCGTTCCTCCATGAATGTGAATGAGTCCGTTGTAAGCGATCGCTGTATGTGACGCAAATGAGTATTGTGATGGTTTGCATGTGATTGATTTCCACACGGCTGTGGTCAAGTCCATGTGAAAAACATTGATGGGACGATCTCACCTGGATGACGAGATCTGGATATGAATCGTCAATTGTTCTCACTGAACCAAACACAACCATCTTCCAAGCTTCTCCACATGAGTATTTTCGAGCCGAAGCTGATCCGTTTTTGTTAGAACTCCCAACCAATCATGTTGGTGTTCTGGTTTGGGGAGAGCCTCAATTGTCAAGATCAATCACTCGTCGATCGTTGTCAACAACATTTCAATTTCCAAATTTCACAGATGAAGAATACCAACTCTGTTGTCCTCACCCAAAATGGACTCTCTCAAGCACTCGCAACCTATTTGATTGTTTATCTCAATCAAAACTGTCGTTCTCCTATGCACATTCACATGTTTTTCCAAATATTTCGGTTGATGCACTGAAAGAGCGTTTCTACACAGTCTGCCAGAAAATAACCGATTATTGTCTGAGAGAGATAAAAACTCTCTATCCTTCAATCGTCTCGGAATTATCTATGCTTCATCCAAAACAACGTTATCCAATTATCCATTCTCTGTTCATTGAAGCATCATGTTCACCTTCTGATGTCTACACAACACAATCATTTCCCTTCGCTACGCCTCGCCCAGATATCATTCCCTTTCCTCCACCTGAAATCATCGATGTGCTACAAACATCGTATGATCTTGCACCTCTCCTTGTTGCATGTGGAAGATATCACAGTCCATCGACAATTCAATCATTGGTGACTCGTTCGGCCAATGAAATCCGACCGCTTCCTCCAAAACAACACAGTCCACTTCTCCAAACGATTCTGTCAAACACAATCCTCTCCACATACCTTCAACAGGAGCGAATCAAAATGGAAGAACAGATGCGATTTGAGGAACACATCAAGAAAGGAAGGGCAATTTACGAAAGAATGGTAACCGAGCCACTCGCCTCTCCGCCAAACGAACAGCCCCCAACCGCCACCTCTCCGCTCTCATCGTCCATCTCAGCTCTCCACAAGCTTGTCAAGACTGTTCAGATCCAACAACAGCAGCGGAAGGAGCATCCTCCCATTTCACTCTTCTCAGACAATCCGCAACCAATCGACACAGAAGAACTGGAAAGGAAGGAGAAGGAAATGAACGAGTACGGAAAGAAGCTCATCTCTCAAAAACTGAACGAGATCAAAGCGAAGAACATCGCCGAGACTGAAGCTGCCCAACCGTCCGAAACAAACGATCCAAACATCGGCGACGCCTCTAAAGACATCAACACCCTCAGAAAGCTGCTCAAAATCCGTCCTCAGTCGCGAATTAAACCGGAGAGCCTTCGCTTCAAACATATTCTCTTTACATTCACTCCTCCCACAGAAACATTCCCACAAGCCAAACCAGAAAATGTTGTTCTCGTTGATCTTGGCAAGCAGCTCGCCTACCGAAACCCCTCCGAGATCAGCTCTGCTCTGCATCGCCGAAGACGTGAATGTGACAAACAGCACCGTACACACCGATCGAGAAGCAGCGGAACGGCCCGTCGGCGACCTGACCCAGAGCCTCCCCAAATTCAGATCCCTCCCGCTGCCAAGCGCCCCCAAATCGACCCGTCGCCAGATCGGTCAGATTCGACTCAGAAGAAGACACGACAAAAGACAATCCCAGCCGTCAAGTCAGAGACAATGATGATCAGCGTGCCCGACCCTCTCCCACTCCCACAAAACGGCACCCAGCCTTTCGGGTTTGTCTACCCCAAACCACGCAACCCACGCAACCCCCAAGAACAAGACAAGCGCAGTGAATGTATGGGTTCTCATCTCCGAGATTTCGACAGAATCATCCCACCCAATATCCGCGGCAAAGTCTCCACCACTTCCAGACTTGTTCAGGAGTACCTCAGCACGTCTCGATTTAAATCCATTATGGGCAACGCGGCCGAAACAGAAAAGGCGCATATTCGTTTGCTTTTCCGGTCATTTTAACTGTTTTTATGTGAAGCGAATGAAATCCCAAATTCACTCGTATGTCTCACAGAATTTGGGATGATGGAGAGTCATTACAACAACAGGGTTAGCGTGCAGTCTCAATCATCCAAACTTAACAGTAAAGTGCACGTTTGTTGTCAGTTTCTCCTTTTATTCATTTTTTTGCGGTCGACCCATCTTCTCTGGCACTATCAGGAATGTTATCACAGATTTCTCCCGAAGAAATGATTCTACCTCCAATTCATTTCAAAAACGAACTTTATGTAATTGTCTTCATTCTTTGTGTTCTTATTCCGAAAGAAACACATTGAAAATGTCTATTTTCCTGGATTTTTGGAATTGTTATGATCTTCCCATTAATTTCTATTGAAGTCTGTTCAGAGATCACGTCTCCGACTAACTCAAACTTTAAGTTCTCCTTCTATGACGAATAGTTCTTTTCTATTTGATACCGATCTCATTCCTGTTTGTTTTTTCTCCTTTTCTTCATCTTCAATATTTCAGGGGGCTCCGAACCTATTTGATCCATCGCATTCAATTGACGAATTATCCTCGCCTAGTGCCCCCAATTATGTATTTGATACCTCTCACTATCACTCGAAAACTGTATCAAGTCACGCTCAATCGACACCTCATCTTTCAGCCTACCACACAGAGCCAGAGGATTTTGAGTTAATCTCCTTGTCGCAAGATCTTGATCGTGAGAGTGATTTTTTCCCGGGGCTCTTTGGAACAATGTCAAACACTGTTGATTCATTTGGACAAGATGATAATTCTCTTTATCCTCGTTCTCCGGTTGGACGACATATCTCACATCCACATTCACATGACGAAGTTGGCTTCTTCAACAATTTCACATCCTCTCCATCAAAAACGCAGCATTCCAGGTTCACAACGGGCCTTCCGTCACATTCGTATTTTGAGTTATCTGCTCTCAACCCAAATATCAATGATTCGCTACTTCCTCCTGATGCCCTACCGAGGACCATAGATACTGGTGAAATCCCCTCACTAGATGACCATGTATTCCATCATGCACCGTCAGAATTCGGTCACCACCTCTCTCCACTCCAATTTAACCACGCTATCAATCACACACCATCATACGAACACATTTCAACATCTTCATCGTTTGACTCTCATCCGTCTTTCCTCAATCCTCGACGGCACTCAATAACAATGTCTGACAACTCAAACCTCAATTTCACAACTTCATCAGATAATGATCGTCACAGTCTTCATCCAGCTCCGTCAGACATTTACAAAGATGCTACAAGTGATATTTTCCATACTGAACGCAAGGATAAAGTTGTCACATCCCCAATTCTTGAATCTCCGTCGCCATCAAGCCGAACATCGTCAGTTCCCGCAACCAGCGTGCAACCTCCCAAAATGGACGATAAGCAACCGCCTACCCCTCACTCTCCAAGCCGCCTGCTTCCTCTATCCTCAAATTCTCCAGCTCTCTTGACTGACACCGCCATCTCACCACATCTTATCAGCTCTTCAAATGATGATCCCCAAAATCGAATTCAACCAGGGCCTAAGCCTTTGGACCAATACAAGACAAAAAACGACCCTCTCCTGGCCATATACAAGGATCGAAAAATGAACCAGTCAAATATAACGTTTCAAGCACTCAAGGGCCATGTTATCTGCTTCTGCTGTGATTCTCTTGGCTCACGAATGGTTCAACAACTTATTAATGAAGGTGAGCTCAACGATCGTAATCGATTTCACGAGAATATGTTGAACTTTATGCAGGAGTTTGACAACACCCTTCCAGATCTTATATGTGATCACTTCGGAAATTATGTGATCCAAGCTATGATAAAGACCCGAATTCCTGCTATTCTTGAACCGATCATTGAAACTGTCCAGACAAATCTCATCAACTTTTCATCACATCTCAATGCGTGTAGAGTCGTCCAAACACTCATCCCTGTTCTTTCTCCCACTCATCTTGAAACATTTGCATCGATTCTTTTCCCCCACTCTTATGAATGCTGTCGACACAAGATGGCAAACCACGTTCTCCAAGTCCTCATCCTCTGCTGCCCAAAGAGGCTCCTCGACCTTCCCACTTCCGTCCTGCTTGACCACGATCTCCCCACCATCTCTGAGCACCAATATGGATGTCGTGTGATCGAGACGCTTATTTTTTCGACAGAGAAGGATGATTTCGTCAAGCTTGCAGACGCCATCATCGCCGCTCTCCCTCTCATCACAACAAACGAGTTTGGTGTCTTTGTTGTTCAATGCTTTCTCGGAAAGCGAACTGCCAACGGTCTTCGGAAGCGTCCCATTCCAGACAGCCTCATCAACCGGATGGATAATGACAATCGCGAATTGAGACTCGCGCGGTTTGAAAAGAGGGAGACAGTGATGAACTGGATCATCCCGCGAATTCTTCTGCTCAGCCAGCGGAAATTCTCAAGCATCCTCACCGAAGAAGCCATCCTCTGTGCGACAGAAAAGGAGAGGGACGAGATTGTCCAAGTCTTCATCGGCAACGCCGGTGTGTCCTCGATCCAAGGGACACCAATCAGTTCGATGCAGACTGGAGAGTCGTCAGAGACCTCTCTCATCTCCATCCCGAAGAGGATCCATCCGCTGATCAACCTCCTCGACCTGGAGTATGGGAACTTTGTGGTTCAGACACTGGTCACCGTTGCCAACCAAAGACAAAAGGCAGAGATCATCAAATCGTTCATTCCGTATCTTCCGCTCATCGCTGCTCGTGCTGGGTCGTACACCGCTCAAAGACGAATCGACGGTGTGAAGACTCAGATCAACGAGAGGAAGAGTCTGAAGCAGCAAAAAGCACAACACCGAACGATTCCGTCAATTCCATCGTCAATGTCACTCGACCATTCGCAGTCGCATGGGCATGAACAGGCAAGTGAATTGTCTCTCATGTCGACAGACAGCGATGACATCCTCTTCTCAAACGAGCAAGTTTCTGGTCCCCCACAAACACTGCTCTTCACTCCTTCCATTTCGAGTCTCTCATTGGTCCAATCAACTGATCACTCTCCAAGGTCGTTCAACACACTCATGTTCGACACTCCAAAGCAATCTCATCGCAGTCAGGTCTCATCCAACCCGTCTTCGGAAGATCGCTCTAATTCGTCGACATCGCTTCCTTACACTCACCCTGGTCTCCACTCACCGAGCACTTCATCTTCCATCTCATTCGCGGCTCATATGAAAGAAGAGCCGAAATCCAAATTGCACATGTCCACTCCACCGTTCCAGCATGGTCAAGTCTCGTCGCCCCTTGCTTCGTCCAACACAACGTCATTGGAGACAGACGTTGCAGCCAGGGACGATTACCTCACCAGCGACGCAATCATGTCTGTTCTCGACCTCCCAACCATCACCCCAACCATGATCAAACGGATCGGAATCATTCTATCGTCACTCAACGTGATCCCATCTCAAGGCAACACTTACCATCATAGGGCCACTCATTCTCCCCCAGCATCTTTGCCCGCGGAATGTGAGAATGACTTCAGCCAGATAGACTTAATTTCTCCATACCTCCCAACCCCTCCGAGTCACCAGACCTCCTCTCCACAATCTCCAAGCCTCACCAAGCCGTCCACTCCTCGCTCTGAGTCGTCTTCCAAGCTGGGCTCAATGTCATCGTCGGGATCTCTCTCACTTCAGAACATGTACACTTCTCTCTCTCTCTACATTTCGCCAACTGTCCTCCATTCGTCGTCCATCGTCGAAATGCTCTCGGAAGCATTCGTCCCTGCCAAGCAATACAGAGCTCGTGAGAAGAAAATGGACTCTCGCAACCAAATTCGGAATTCACCGCTGATGGAGTCATCAAAAGGATCTCCGCGGGATAGTAGGAAACTGCCGGACGACAGGCAAAAACGGAAACCAAAGTCAAAACACTACTCAACGTACACGAACGACGAAGACACGTCGCCGTTGGGGAGATCTGCCACTAACCCTGCCTGGACGTCGCCACAACTTGATTCTCAAACACAAAGAGAAGACCCAGACTTGGTTCAAATCAACATTTCTCGCAGCGACTCTCCTCCTCTCTTTTCATACAGTAATCTGTCATCTGCCCAGTCATCAGCATCATCAGTTCGTCCCCAGGACTCCACTCGCCCAGCTCAGCTCCCAGCGACTCTACAGACGACCGACCGTCAGATGATCGTCTTCAACCCGTCTGTCAAGAATTCGACCACTGCGGGAAGGTATACCCGCCAAAACGAGGCAGTATCTCCTGTTCCAGCCCTCTTAAGCCTCCAGTCCGCCGTCCCCTCGTACAACAGAATCTCATCCGACAATTCTCAATATTACACTCCCCAACTATTTCTATCTCCAGCTCGCACAGGTGCCCACATACACTACTCCCACCAGTCACCTCTGCTTAATGTATCAGCCTCGTCTCTGCCACCTCATCTAGGCCCTTCTGGGAAACGGTATAACCAGGCCAACTCGAAACGACGTGATCGATCGAAGCAGAAACCTAGTCGCAATAATTCGCTCACTCTTCTACCGTCTCCTACAGATCGGCACTCTTCTATCTTTCGTCAATCAAAACATGTTCCTCCTTTCGTTATGCCGGGCGCTTTCGACCAACAATAGGTCAAAGAATATGAATATGCGTTCCATTCATTCCTATTTTTGTTCACATTGAGTTTTTTTTGGCCTACCAATACCGTGCCTATTCTTTTCATCTCAAAATGTGAACTTGACATCGTTCAACCATCCTGTCTGAAAATCCGGTTCATCAGCCAAATCGAAAAATGAATAGGACAGGTTTGAAAAGAAAAAAAAGAGAGAAAATGATGCAATTTCTGCATTCGAAAACTCATAGTGGGTGTTTCTGATGACATCATGCACCCGGTGTCGAGATATTGTGAAATGAGGGTTGGATGGGATTCTGTCTAATGTGCATGAAAAATTGCTTTGGTTTCGAATTGTCACCAATTCATACAATAAAATATGAGCAGCAGAGAAATTTCTGACTTTAAGTCTTTTCATCAGCCACAAGATGGGATCCAAAATACCAAAATTAAAGACCAGGGATCTCACGTATCAATTTTTTGTCACCATATTAGTGCGATTCAGGACACTATATGTGAATGTAGTGATTAGTTTTCGACGTTTTTTGAAGAACTATTGAGTACATATCGACTTAAGTCCATTGGACAATCAGAAAATGATGAGTGGAATAAACGGAAAGGATTGCATTAACAAATTTCAAACAATCTCCCAGAGATGGATTTATCATGGAAATACTGATAAAGCGAATATTATTCCTCCTACCATCGTACAACTTGAGATAAAGAGTGAAAATGGTCACACGTAAATGAGATGATGAATTAAGATGGATAATTGAACTAATGATCAAGGCTGCCAATTAAAGCATTCAAAGCCGAGTCCGGGTTTGCTTTGAGATTATCTGGGGTATCGTACTCAGCAACCTTTCCATGTTCCATAACCTGAGCCAAAGAAAGACGACGAAAATGAGTGAAGAAAACAACATACAAGAATTCTGTCTAAATCCATGATTGTATTGAGTCTGTGTGCAATGACGATCACTGTCTGCTCCTTAAACTGTTCCCTGATCGTCTTCTGGATCTTTTCGTCAGTCTCGACATCAACACTGGCTGTTGCCTCGTCTAACACAACAATCTTGCAACGATTCAAGATTGCCCGAGCAAAACAGAGGAGCTGTCTCTGTCCAGCTGAGAAATTGCTGCCTCCTTCAGACACTTCGCTGTCGAGTCGTTTGGGCAGCGAGCCAATCACATCTCGCATCTCAACCATGTCGATGACTGCGTAGATCTCGTCGTCTGTCCGTTTCCCAGCCAGGTCCAGATTGTAGCGGACTGATCCTGTGAAGAGTGTTGGGTCTTGTGGAATGATGGCGATGGACTGCCTGACCTTGGACAAGTCCATCTTGGCAATGTTCACACCGTCGATCAGCACTTCCCCGCTGTTTGGATCGTCGGTGGCACGGTCTCCTGGGTATGATTCCAGCTCAACCAGCCTGAACAATGCGTAGAGAAGCGATGATTTGCCGGCTCCCGTCCGCCCACAAACCCCGATCTTCTCCCCGCCTTTGACCTCGAAATTAACTCCCCTCAAAACAAAAGGAAGACCAGGACGATATCGCATCTTCACGTCCTTGAAGACAACCCGCCCTTCACTCGGCCACTTGGGTTGGTTGAACGAGAAGGAGAACGTGATGCTTCTCTTCTCTTGCGGGATGTCGTTGGTGTACGTCATAACTCGCTCGAAGTTCGTCATCTTTGCGTCGGTACCCACAATTTCCTGGACGAGTCTGCATCCGATTTCGTAGAATTGGAGAGCCGCTGTGAGTGACACACCCATTTTGTTGGCGTCAAGACGATTCCATCCGAACAGAACGACGCAGGTGGAAAAAGCAACTGCGATGATTCCGACATACACGTCAGCGAACATCTCCCCTTCGCGCGAGAGGCAGTAGCGGATGGACCAAATGTCGTTGGATTTGTAGAATCTGTTTGTCCAGCGTTTTTCGAGGTTGTACGTGCGGAGGGTGGACAATCCAGCACCGTTGATGACCTCCGAGAATATGGAGAGGACAGGCGACTGTGCTGTGTTGTTCATGCGCTGCAAGTTGCGGATTGTGGGTGAGTAGAAGCGGATGATCAGGAACACTGCGGTGACAGCAACCAGACCAGGAATGACGAAAAGAGGGGAGCTGATGCAAATAATGATGACGTAGCCAAAGAAGCACAACAGAATGTGGATGGACGTGATAAGCTGACTGTACAGTGTCTGGTCAACTTGAGTGATGTCGCTGGTGAATCTATTGAGAATTCGACCCTGTGGTGTCGTGTCAAAGAACGAGATCGGAGCGTGGATGATGCTATCGAGAAGCTTTCCGTGGATGGACTTGACCGATCGTCGGACTTGGAATGTGCCGAAAATGCCTCTGACGATGAGCAGCACAACCTGTCCGATTGCGAAGAACCCGTACACACCAATCTTCCATGCGAATGTCATCGACTTGAACTGCGTCTTGTCTCCAATCACACCCAACCAGTACACACACAGCCCAGTCATAGCAGCTGTCAGGCTAACATAGGCGAAGAACGGGACGTACGCCCATTTCGGCATGAGCGTGCGGATGTACTGGCGGTACACAGAAAATGGGATGCTCTTCGTGCTCATCTCCTCGTCGCTCATCATCTCTTTCGCGGCGTCGTTCTCCTCCTTCTTTTCCTCAGTCTTGGCACTGACTGACTTCTTCCTCCGATGTGCATGTTTGTCTTTACGTCTGATGATAAAGTTGTCCAGATCAATTCCTTTCTCCTTCAGTTCATCGTACGTCCCTTGCGCCACAATCGCTCCGTGGTTGATGCAGAGGATCTTGTCAGCTTTGTCCAAATATTGGATCTGATTCGTCAACAAGAGAACTGTCTTGCCTTTCAAGAAAGTTAGAATGCATTCGTCCATGAGCGCTCGTCCCACATGCGCGTCGACAGCAGAGAGTGGGTCGTCGAGAATGAGAATATCTCGATCGGAATAAACAGCTCGAGCGAGTTGGATTCTCGCTTTCTGCCCTCCACTGATCGACACACCCTTCTCCCCAATCATCGTTGAATCACCTGCTGCAAACGTCTGGAAATCCTGGTCGAGCTCGCAGACACGCACAACCTCGTCGTATCTCTGCTTGTCGTACGGTGTAGCGAGGAGGATGTTGTTCTTGACTGTGTCGTTGATGATCCACGGTTGCTGTGGGCAGAAAGCGATCTTCCCTTCCACTTTAACCTTTCCAGCCACTCTCTCGATTTCTCCGATGATGGCTGAACCGAGCGACGACTTCCCACATCCGACAGGACCCACAACCATTGTGAGGGAGCCCTTTGGAAGAGTGATGTTGATGTTGCGGAGTGTCAACTTCTCTCCGGGGAGGGTGTCGTCCTCCGAGTCTTCCGTGAGCGAGGAGAGAGAGAATATCGATGACGGTGAGATCGATGGCGATGGAAGCGCCTGATCTGGCAATGAGTTGAAATGGTCCACTTCGGGGTCGCTTGGGGCATTCGGGTCGTCCTTCTTTTTGAGCAGCTTCGCTGCCATGCCGAACGCCTTCTCCTGGAACGACACAGGAACCTCTGGTGGGTCGGCCCACTTGAAGTACGCTCGCTGGATGTCAATGGCAAGTGCCTCGTCGGTGATGGCCTCGTGCGGTTGGATCTTGATTTCGGGGAGGAGGAGGAAGTCACGGACACGGTTGAGAGAGATGAACAGGACAGACACTCCAAGCAACATCAGTGGCCACATTGTCAATGGCTGCATGAGAAGGTTCATCAGAGACAAGTTTGGAATGACGACAATTGAAAAATCATCTTGGGACAGGCTTTTAGTCTTGATGAAAACTCCGAATGTTGCCACGTTGATTAAAGGAGCAAGAGATATAAAGAAAGCGCCAATAGTTGAAGAGGCGAATGTATAGACTGTGATGTCGTTTATTTGATCGTGCCGCGCTGCTTCAATCCTCTCAATAAACACTTCTTCCAATCCACTGAATTTCACTGCTCTAATCCCACCAATCACTTCATTGGTAAGTTTCATTCGATTGTCATTGTGTTGGAGGTATTTTCTCAACGATAGACCGACCAGAACAGCACAGATGATTTGGAACGGAATGACAGCAGTGATGACAGCAAGAGCCATGAATGTACTCACTCCGAAAGAATTCAAGAGGAAAAAGAACGGAACGAGGATGTGAACTGGCAGTGAGACCGATCGGATAGCGCTTGGAAAGTTTTCACAAATAGTTTTGGCGTCAGAAGAGATCATGGTAACAATTCGTCCTGTATCTACGTTTCCCTGGCCAGCGAGGTTTAATTGCAACGTCTTTTGGAAAAGTGATCCGACCATTGACGATCTGATTTGTGATGAGCTGTGGTAGAAGTACCGATTCCCGAGACCATTGATGAGACTCCGGAGGATGGGAGATAGACACTCAAAGATGATTGAGAACCATGGAAATGCATTTGATCCCTGTCGCCCTTCGGTTTCTGCGTATATTCTCCGATTGGCCGTAGATCTCATGATGTTTCGCATCCAAATTGGTTCAAGTTGGTAGAATGCAATTCTGATTTGTGCTTGAATGAAAAGGAAATGATAAGCCAAACCCCACGAACATGCAAATAAAGGCAACCAGGAACTCGCATCCCCACACAGTCTTGAGAATAGCCATACACAAACTCGGTTTTGATGGCTTTTTCAATTTCTTGGCCCTATGTGATAAGAAAGTGAGTTGTGGAGATAAAAGGGAAACTTGATCAAATCCTGCTTGTCACGATTATAACTATCGAGTTGGTCGCGGAAAACAAGATAGTTTGGCCGGAAGTAGTCTGTCGTCTTTTTTGTCACAACTTCAGTCTTGTCCTTTGAATAGCAAGCAGGTATGTCATCAGGTCCGATTGGAACCTTCCGACATACCAAGTCAACATAGAAACAATACCACAAATTCGAGCAGAAGTTGTTTCTTTCCTCTGGATTTTCACCCCTCTCAATTTCCATTAATGGAAGGGTCGAGGGTCTATAAATACTCTGGTGAGTATCTGGAGGGGTTGTTTCGATCAGAGGAGAGTCATCTGCATCAGATTCAAGCAGAGACAGCTCTGTCATCCTCGCAAAGAAAAATGACGGTGCAGATCCAGGATGCTTTTACTCCTATCGAGTCTTATTCTGCCAAATCTTAATGCTCAACCCAGAAAAATCTACTTAGATCCATATCTTGGAGGAGCTTTCAAAGGAGCATGTTCTGAGGGTTCATGTGAAAGTGAAATCGCTTGGAAGCTCGCCAACCGCATTGGAAACATTCTAACGACAGAATACAAAGATGTTGAAGTCCTTCTTAGTCATGAGAAGGTCTTTTTCACAAAGGAAAGTGACAGAAAGGCAAAAGCAAACGAGTGGGGTGCTGATCTCTACCTCCTCATTAAAACAAATGCAGGTGGTAAAACTGGATTTGAAACTGTCATTCATGAAACTGCCGATACAACAACAACACAATATCAAGAAACATTACACAAAAAAGTACTTGAACAATTCGCAAACAAACAAAGATCCAAACCAATCACAGATCGCGGAATGCAAATGTTTCCTGTTCTAGAACTCGAAGGTCTCAATATGCCCGCTATTGCTAGTTATAATATGTTTATCGATGAGAAGACAGATCGTACATTTCTCAATACCGATGCAAATATCTCTCAGCTTGCTCGTGGGCATGCAAATGGGATTGTCGCTATATTTTCTCTTGAACGGAAACGTGAGGACACAAATATTCTCTTTGTCATCAACTCTCCAGAGTATGCCACCATGGATGAGGCTATAACTGACATCACATCTTTGAAAGAGAAAGGACTCCCTGGAAACGTCTTTTTTGAAGGAAATGTCATTAAAATTCGTTATGGACACTTTCATTCAGAGGAAAAGGCAGATGATTTGATGAAAAAGCTCGAAGCAGCAGGCCTCCATCCAACAAAACGGAAGCTTGTCGCTCCATGAGCTTTCTATTTCTATTTTTATCTTTTTTTTGTTCATGTTTCTCACCACAACATCTATAACAATGAGATATGTCTGATATGTACGGAAGGTCAGTAAATGAAATCAAGATCCTCCCAACTCCAAGTCTCAACGAGCGCATCAAACAGAAATACTGGGCGGGGTATCCCTCATTTGAGATACAATGCAACGGAATGCCAAAGATGAAATTGAGAAGAACATTGCCGCTCTTGGGGACTGGCTAATCGCCGATACGTATCTTGTGAAGACAAAAAAGAAGATTGGAGCTGGATCATTTGGATATGTCTATCGAGCGGTTGTACTTGGGACTGGAGAAGAAGTAGCTGTCAAGACAGAAAGCTCAACATGCAAATCACCATGCCTATATTACGAAACACGCCTCTACCGTGTTCTGCAAGGTGGAGTTGGAATTCCGAATGTTAGATGGTATGGTGTCGATTCAGGATACAATATCATGGTAATGGATCTACTTGGTTCTTCTCTCGACGATCTATTCGTCAAATGCAATCGCCGCTTCTCTCTCAAGACAGTTCTCCTCATTGCCGAGCAGGTTATCTCTCGAATTGAATATATTCACTCGAAGTTTTTTATCCACCGTGATTTAAAACCGGGTAACCTCACAATAGGACGAGGGAAGAAAAGTGGCATTGTCCACTTGATCGATCTGGGACTATCCAAGAGGTATAGAGATGCTAAAACACACCAACATATTCCATACAAGGAGGCCAAGGGGATAACTGGAACTGTCCGCTATTCAAGCATGAATTCTCACATCGGAATCGAAGGTTCTCGACGCGATGATTTGGAGTCAATCGGCTATATTTTCGTTGAATTTCTGACAGGAACACTCCCGTGGTCTCGTGTCAAAGAAGGGAGCAAGCGTAAGAAGTTTCTTCGAATAGGAGATCTGAAAATGAGCATATCAATTGAAGAATTGTGCAAAGGCCTTCCACAGGAATTTGCGACGTATATTACATATTGTAGAAGTATGCTTTGTCTTTTTTATTAAAAATATCATTTTTTCCTTCTTTTTCGTCCTATTTGTCCTTTTCACCCATTCAGATCTTCGATTCGATGAGAAACCAGACTACTCGTACCTCAGACGATTATTTCGTGAACTAATGCGTCGTGAAGGATACGAGAATGATCAACGATTCGATTGGGTTCGCGACGACGATCCGGAAGAACAAATTCAAGAGTGTCTTGAAAACAGGCTGCAACTCCCCCCTGACAACGAAAGAGCCCAAAACCGAGACCAGATGAATCGGCACCCTGGGCGGCGAAACGATGAAGAAGATGGGGCCATCGAAAAGCAGCTTCCCAGACGGGACAAACGCGAATCCGATCGACACCGAAGTCACCGCAGATCATCTCACCAATCACACACCAACCAACACCCTCCCGCCCTTCTCAGACACCCCACACAACCATCCAACGCTGACACTTCCAGGCAGAGGCACGATCAGAGACAGCGAGCCAGGGAGAATGCTGCAATGCAAACTTATCGAAGAGGGATGGCCGCAGATCTGAAAGACAAAGAGCGGGAACAGGATAGGGAACAGGAACCCAATGAAGGAAGAGATAACACACGAAAGAGGGAGAGGGACGGAGAACGAGACCAGAGGAGGGACAGGCACAGAGAGAGGGAGATGGAGCAGGAGAGACTCAGACAACTTCGGCGGAGAGAAGAGTATCGCAAGTACCAGCTCCAGAACCTGGAGGTCCAACTGCCAGCCCAAGCGAAGAAAGGAACCACGTTCATCGCCCACGACGAGACGAAGGAGGACGGTGCGTCGACGGAGGGCACAGCAAACCAACTGCGAGAGATGGGAAAGAACGAGATGAACGTGAGGGAGACTGTGGAAAGGGTGGAGCAGAACCAAAACCGTTTCCAACAAGACCGCACTCCTCCCCGCGACACTCCGTCTGATTCAGCAGCGCATGTGCCTGTCCACAGGCCAGTTGTGACCAACAATCGACTCGCTAACATCAAAAAGCAGTCAATGAACATCCGCATCCACGACGCTCTCCACGCCACACTGTCTGCCTCTGGTCGGCAGAACTCCCAATCAGACCAGGCTCACCAACCTCCGCTCGGAGTCACCTCCATCACACGCGAAGCCGAAAAGAGAAGGCAGAACAATCTCGCCCTCCAATCTGCTGTGGGAGAACCGATGTTCTCTTCTCAGACAAACAAGAAATCGGCAGATATCACCAATCAACAAGGACTCTCTCCAAAACAGGCCACTGTCCAAACAAACTCGCCACAGGAACGGCAGAGCATGTTACACAATTATGGCATTCCGCAGATGAACCCGGATCTGTTGGATGAGATGAACAAGCTGAATGTGATGCAGATGGCCCAGGAAGATCTGATCAAGGCCGACAAGGAACGAGTGCTCATGGTCGATGAGCAGACGAAGCGGAAGACAGTGGTGCAGACCCAGCTCACTCGCAACGACATTCCTCTCCCACAGCTCTCCCGACACTCATCCTCCTCAACCACCGAACACACATCACAACCCATCCCCGCTCCACCCATCTCACCTCATCAGCAGCTCCTCTCCAACCTCCAACTCGCCAAACAAGCAGCACAGGAAGTTCCTGACGGTCCTCTCAAGCCAGCACGCTTCCTGCCCTTCCCATCCCGCTCACCCTTCGTTCCCCTCTCCAGCGCCCTCGACGGACTGATTGTGAAGAAGAACTGGCGTCACGGTGGACTCGGCACCTTCCGAATGTTCGACGACATGCTCGGAACGAGAGAACGGGGGCGGCGGGAATCGATGAGTGGAATCAACCCGCTCATCTCCGACCCTCTCCAGCGCCGTCCCTCCATCGTCCAGCCCATCCCCACGTTTAACGAAATCCACTCCCATCACACCACAAGAGACACCATCGGCAGCCAGTCGCGCCCAATTGACCAGAACCGGAAGGATCTGATCGATCTCCCAGAAAACGAGCCAAATCAATCTCAGGCAAACGCAGAATCTAAACTGGACGAGGGCGAGGAAGAATCGAAGGAGATCGCTGCAGAGATGGGGGAATTTCTGAACGAGCTCAAGAATCTCCAGCCAACCATTCCTCTCTCTGCCTCTGGATCATTACTCTTACCCACTCTTCCTCCGAGCGCCTCTCCCAAAGTGGCATCTCACATCACAGCCAATCAGCAGCGCTCCTCACTCAACCTCCACACACCTGCCGACGTCAACAAGCACACCTCCCTTCCCGAACTCGGGGCTGCTCCTCGGCCCTCTCCCTCTCCACCTCTTCACGACGCTGGTGCTCAGAACAACCACGATTTGGACAGTGACAGTGGGTCCTCGAGTCAATCTCTGATCTCCTTCATCCACAAACACACATCCTATCGCGGCCCACCTTCCTCTTCTCCACCGCCCTATCCCTACCTCAACATATATGCTCCTCTTGTCGCGTCGGGGTCGATTGTCAAGAAGACAGAAGGGCCCCAGCCAAGATGGGCGGGAGAAGTCGTCACCATAAATCAGTCTCTCACTATCAATCCTTCATACGCGTTCAATCTCCCATGATGCTCTATCACTCTCTGGCGCTCCATTTGTCTTTCCTCTTTCGTTCAATTCCACATGACTCATCGCATTTTAATTGTTTTTCTTGTTTCCGCGTCTCACAAAAAACACTCATCGTTTAGCTTCTTCATTTTTATCTAAAGTCCAGCGGTGAGAAATTGGACCGTAATTAATCCATTTTTGTCGTCTGAAAGTCGTGATAGTTGATACAAAAAGGGGAAGAATACATAGTAAAATGGAGATATTTGAAAAAAAAAAAGAAAATATGGAATATTTGGTAATTAGATGCAGTTCCAGCCGCCATCAATAGTCAACAATTGTCCATTGGTGTAAGAGGAAGCGTCAGATGAGAAGTAGTGGAGAGCTCCGTTGAGTTCACCCTCTTTTCCGACACGGCCAGTTGGGCAACGCATCGCAATAAAATCAGTGAAAGCTTTATTTCCAATGGCTGCCTCTGTCATTTCTGAACCGAAGTAGGCTGGTCCGATTGCATTGACGGTAATGTTGTGCTTTGCCCATTCAGCAGCAAGAGCCTTGGTCAGCATCTGGACACCACCCTTTGATGCAGCGTAGGCAGGAACTGGGTGAACTGCTTCGCTAATTGCCAAGTTTGAGTGGATTGATCCAATGTTGACGATCTTGCCGTATTTTTGTGCAACCATGATCTTTCCAACTTCACGAGCGAACCAGTAAACCCCATTGAGGTTGATATCAATGACGCTCAACCACATATCGTTTGTCATGTCAGTAGCTGGGGCGGTTGTGCCAACACCAGCGTTGTTGATGAGAATGTCGATTCGGCCGAATTTAGCTTTAACCTCCTGAACACAAGCTGAAACCTCATCAGGCTTCGAGGCATCGCACTTCACAGCAAGAGCCTCAACACCCTTGGCTGTGAGCTCGGTGACGAGTGAGTCGAGACGCTCCTTTCTACGAGCGCAGACGGCAACTTTGCATCCACATTCAGCGAGATAATTGGCAAATTGAACACCGAGACCAGATGAAGCACCGGTAACGAGAGCAACTTTATCTTTGATATCGAAAATTTTGTGAGGAGCTGACATTGAAAGAAATCTAGATCAAGCCCTTTACGTGGTTCTGTAATTTGTTTCGAACAAAGAAAAATGAAATGAAAATGAACATTGATAAAAAAATCAACTTACTTCCACCAGATCCCTCTGATACATTATTGGAGTAGTACCTGCTCGCGGCGCACTTTGAGCGCGGGCTGAATCAGTGAAAGGAGGGAGTGTGTGCTGGTAGGATGGGCTTGTTGGATCATGTGGAAAAGAAGATGGATGTTTGAAAATATTGGAAGCATAGTAGCGCCGAATAGGCGATGATCCGCTCCCATCTCGACTATTTGCTCGAGTGTCCCTGTTTGTCGGTTCACTCGGGACAAAAGTTCTCTCTCGCGGTGGTGGAGTGCGTGCTGAAGTGAATTGGTTGGGATGAGGAGCAGAGTGGGGCTTGTCGTAGCTGCGTGGTGTGCTGAGGAAGTCGTCACTTCCTTCGGTTCCCCTCCTCTCCATTCTCGCTTCTGTCGACCCGTCTCTGCCATCTCTCGTCCCAGTTCCGTCCCTCCTCTGCATCGATCGTGGGGTCGGCCGACCAATCAGAGTATCGTCACTCAACTCGACGTTCCGCTTGGTGATCACTCCACCCCTCTCCCTTTCCTGACCCTTCGCTCTTTGTGACATTCTCGTTGAATCCATGCTCTGGTTGAGGGTGTTCTGTGGAGTGTATGCCCAGCTTTCCAATCCCCTCTCCCTCGTCCGATCCATCCCACTTTCCCGTCCTCTATCTGTCTTTCGTCTGGTTCGTGTTCTGTCCTCCCGATCAGACGACACATCCTGCCAGCTGTTAAACCCATCGTGAACAGCTCCTCTTGTTGAAGAATTGTACGAGCGACGCAAGTTGACTGGCTCTGTCGTGAAAAGTGGTGGGATGTTCTGCTTTCGACGCGGATCGCGTGCTGTGTATCCCGTCCCATTCAAATCTCCTCCCCCAATGCTGTACGTCCGGATTTCGCGTGTCTCCCTCTCTCTCCAGTCCTGTGTGCTCTTCCGGAGTGTCTGTGCGTTGGAGTCTTCTGGTTCTGGCTGTGAGATGAGGCGAGCTGCTGCCAACACTTTCTCCAAATTCATCCGCCGTTCGGTTTCGATCAGTTCGCGCATGTTTCGAATGTTGGCCTCTTTCCGCCTTTCCTCGTTCTCCATCCGAGTCAGGAACGACTGGTACTTCCGACGTTGCTTGCTCATCTTCTGCTCCCATCTCTCCCTCTCCTCGCGGCGGGCTTGCTCCTCTTCTCTCAGCAGACGCTCTTCCTCGCTCTCCTCGCTTCGTTGTCTCTCCAATTCCTCTCTGCGACGCTCCTCTTCTTCACGGCGCCTGTCTCGCTCCCTCTCGCGGCGAGATATTTCTCGGTCTTCCTGTTCGCGTTCTCGACGTAGTTCTTCCGCATCAGACAGGTACCGATTTCTGTGAATGAAGACGAATAACAGAAATGATGAAAAGTGGAATGACATACCGTTCTCCTTCCTCGCCCCCGTCTTCGATGTATTTCCAGAGGCGGAATCTCATTGTTTGGTGCCTCAGCTTGGTCAGCAACAAGAACCAGTTCTGTTGGGCTCGTTTCTGTTTCAGTTCATCATCTTTCAGCACAGCCTGTTGCAGTTGTTCAATTCGTGCTTGCGACACTGAAATACCCTTTGCACCCGAAGTTCCGTCTTCACCTGAACCTTCTGTCCTTCCTCCACCAACTTCACCTGACACCCCGTCCGGACCATCAGATCCGTCCTCTCCACCAATCCCAGTTCCTTGGAATGAGCGAGATCGGACGACATCGTCTCCGAAGTCGCCCTGCTTCAGTTGCCGTTCAAGCTCTTGGATCTTCCTTGTCATCTCTCCAATCTCCACGTCTTTCAGTTTGATCGTGCGGGAGTACTCAGCCGTTGTCTGTCCCTCGCCCATGCTCTTCTCAGCCATCGCAGCCAGCTGCTGCTTCATCTCCTCCTTTTCCTTCTGCAAAGTCGCCATCCTCTCTTCTTGTTTGGCCTGCTCCTCTTTCGCTTCTGTCAGATCTCTCAGAACCTTCTGCACTTCCGAACGGAGGTTCTCGTTGATATCACGCAGCTGAGACGACTCTTCCGCTGTCTTTTCAAGTTCTTTCATCTTTTCGGTTTGTTCTGCCATCTTCCGCTCGACCACCCGTTCCTTTTCTTCGAATTCCTTCCTCGTCTTTTCGAGTACAGCTTGCGCGGTTCGCATTTCTTCGTTTGCTTTGGCTGTTTCTTCCTCTTTCTGTGCCAACTGCCTTGCCACTTCCTTGACTTCGTTCTCCATCTTTTCTCGTTCTTGCTTCCTCTTCTCCTCTCCATCCTCCACAACGCGAAGAAGCTCAGTGAGTTGAGCTTTCTGAGTCGTAGACTTCAGCTCTGCCTGATCCAGCTCTTCTTGAAGTTGAGTGTTATCTTTTTTCAGTTCTTGCACCTCTTTCTGGCGAAGGGTGTGGGCCAGTTCCATTTCTGAGAGCTCGTTTTGGATTCCATCCATTTTCAGACGGAGGGCTTCTCCTTCGGCAACAAGTCTGTCGTTGAGAACTTGGAGACGATGAGCCTCATCGACGAGTTCCTCTGTCTCCTTCTTCATCCGTTCTTCAAACTCGTTTGTGAGAGTTGTTTTTATTTCTTCAATAACTCCATCATGTTTCTCTCGCTCTTCATTCAGTTCGTTCTGAAGATCACGAAGTTCATTGTGATGAAGATTATTCAATTCTTCAATCTCAGTGTTGCGTTCTGCTGAAAGTCTGTCCAAACGAGCCTGCATCTCGTTCTGTTGGATAGTAATCTCTCGTTCAAGTTCCCGAATCTTTCCCTCCTTTTCACGGTCAATGATCTTGTAAAGGATGTTGAAGGGATGATGACATCATCGAGGAGAAGGATTGAAAATGAGGTTGATGAGATTTATGTCACATGTTGCTTCAAATCAGAATTGTACTCGAAAAATAACCAAAAAGGATAAAAAATACAATTCTCTATGGACATACGGTGATTGTATTCTCAAGTTTTCTCTTTTCAGCTGACCATTTTGCATTTAACTTTTCAGTTATTTCTTTTGTCAGTTTATCTGTTTGTTCCTTTGATCCCTGACCTCCCTTCAGCTGGTTATCAAGCCACGCTTCGGGATTGAAGATCTGTCCATCTAATGCTTGATATGCTTCGCCCATTGTGTTCTTCTGGTACAACTGTTCACGGAGTCGAGCTAATTCTTTCAAAAACATTGCACGCTGTTCAGCAAGTAGTATATCCCTTCGTTCTATTTGGCCTTTCAGGGCATCCATTTGTTTATTCATTTGTGTTTGGGTGTGGTTCGCGTGCTGGTAAGATTTTAGAAAATTAGAGTACAAACACTTAGTTGAAGAGCGAGATCTTCCTGAGAAAGCTCAGATGTGTCTGTTTCCTGCAGAGATGGAAAATAGAGATGTAATACCTTTTTTTCTTCGAGATTGAGACAGTCTAAAATAAACTGAGCATATTGGTCTATTGCCAATTCACTTTGATCTCTCAAAACGGTCACCTATGTAGGAAAGAAGAATATTATGACAGAAAAATGATGTCTCAAACGGTCTCTTCCTGCTGTCGCATGATAGCGTTGTGTGTCAATTGGTCATTGAAAAACAAGCCAATATTATGTTTATACGTTTCTTTTCCTGATAAAATGACATGAGTTAGACTTTCTGCGAAGAGCCTGATTTCAGGTTTATCAACGTTGAGCATAAGAAGAGGACGGAAGGGAAAACGTCTGAAACAATTTAATGGTGGGTTTCTCTCAATCGAATGGAACAACTCTGATCGTTTATTATCAGATAGATAGATGTTTTTTATTTATTTTATGCCAATCTTCTCAGAAATTTCTCACAATCTTGTGAAATAACCCTGGGATCACTCGATTTCGGTTGCGGTGACAATTTACTTGAGTTCTATCAAGTATGTGAAGAAAAATTGTCAAAAGTCTATGTAAAAGACAATGATGAATAAAAGATTGGACGGTAACGGAGAATTAAAGAAGACGTTTGATTGGATCTGAAGAAGAATGGTGTAGATCGATTACTTCTTATTGAATGGCATCATAACATGGGAAATACGCCATCCCAGGAAGTGTTGTCAACGCCTTCCGTGGCAACCTCTCCAGAACCGACGCCAGTCTCCTCTCCTCAAGTTTCTCAGATGACAGAAGCGTCAGACATCCTAAAACTGGAGGATATGATGATTTCAGAGATGGTTAACCCTCCTTCAGAAATGGAACTCGATTATCTCGGGTTTGTGGAGGATCTTCTACTCTCTTTTGAGCGAAAAATACCCCAGGGTCTCCTTTACACAACTCGCTTAGCAAAAGTTAAATCCCAAAGCGGCCAAAAGCTTCTCAATCAATATTCAATGGAAGGTTTCCTTGGAAAAGGGTCATACGGCAAAGTTAACAAATGTGTAGATGTCAATACAGGTGCAGTCTACGTATGTTCTCCTTTCCCGATAACATCCCCACAATTTCATTACCTAGGCAATTAAATCATTCAACCGTGCTCAAATCGAGAAAAAGAAGCTCAATCAACCTTGTATTCTTGAACAAATCATCAAAGAAATCGCTATCATGAGTTCTCTTCGTCACGAACACATCGTCAACCTCGTAGAAGTCATCAATGATCCGACAGCTAAGAAACTATATTTGGGTATGCGCCCACTATCATTTTTTCATTGCGTTTTCACCTACAGTTGTTGATTATGGAGACTATGGATCTCTTGACAAAGCAAATATTGATTGTTCAACAAAGGAGGGACTAGATGAACTCAGGCAATATATGCGAGATATTATAGAAGCTCTCCACTATATCCATTCAAATTTTATTGTTCATCGTGACATAAAACCGGAAAACATCCTTATTTACCAAGGGAGGGATGAACACGGCAACCCCGCAAAACGCGCCAAGCTTGCAGATTTTGGAGCTGCAGAATTTCTTCATCCCAACCGTGTACAAAATAGTAACGTTTTCGGTTCACGATCATCCAAAATGACCCTCAACTCAGGCACGCACACTCCTTCAAATCGAAGCCATACCAACACTCTATCAAATAATAGTCCAAATATCCTCGACTCACGTACCACCCCCCATTCCCTCACTGGGTCCAACACTTCACTTGTTTCTTCTGTGTCTCAACCCCACATCGAGATCACAACACATCTCTTAACTGGTCTTCAAGGCACACCCACTTTCTTTTCTCCAGAACTCATCACGGCCCGGACGCATCCCCTCATTAATGCGGTGGCACCGTTCCCGGTCGATGTCTGGGCAGCTGGCGTCACCTTCTTTTTCTTAACATTTCAGAAAGTGCCCTTTAGTGGGTCAACCGAACTGGAATTATTTCATTCGATCTGCACTGAAACCCCTCCCGAAATATCATCTGATCCCCCAAAACCTCCCACCTATTCCCCGACTGCCTCCACGCCTCATAACTCCGTCGACGACGACAAAGAACAACTTGTGGACGTAATCAGGCGATGTCTCAACAAGAATCCTGAAGACCGAGTGCACGTCGTTGAGCTGATGTGTCATCCATTTGTGACCCACAACTTCTCTCAACTCCTCCTCCCACCTCACATCCAGGACGTCCTGAACGGGGCTCGAGAAGAGATCCGACAGGAATACTCCATCCACAAGCACCTCTCCCACAGCCGAGCCCCAATCCCCCATTCCACACCTCCTTCGAACCCCGCCTCCAATCACACGTCACCCTCTGCTCTCCAACTCCATTCACCTCACCAAGACAAACGCACCAACGCCCACTCCCGCTGCTCCTCACTCACGCAAAGCATCTCAACTCTCCTCGATGACATTGACACCCCTCACACACCCGTCAATGCGTCATTCACAAGCGAAACCATAAAACCACCGGACGAAGGGACAAGTGGTGGGATGGACTTGACAGAAGAACACACAACACTGCTCCATCTGAACATGCCACGACAGGAAGCCTCTCCGCCAGACAACGCATCGTCTGAACCTGGCGACTCGTACAGCGATCGCGATCCCGATGATGTGCGAAATCATCCGAGACTCTGCTGCAAACACACCACCGTGTACTCCCTCAACATTAGCAGGTTCTACTGCGACACTCTCTTTTCCACAGTCCTGTCTCGTCTCTGCCCGTTCCACTCTGCCGGAGACACCCTCCAGCGCAACCACGGAAGCACTCCAGTATCCTCACCCAACGTCAAAGTCAACAACGCCAACACCCCTCACATCATCATCCATTCAATCTCTCCACATCAAGCTCGGACGTTCTACCAGCGCGTCTGCACGTTCTATCGGATGGACTACAACAAGGAACGAGACAATGTCTACCTTGCAGAAGCATACACAGTGGAAAAGAGGAAGAAGCGGAAAAAAAGACAGACACACGACTCCGACGGGAACTCCTCCAACACATCCGACCTCCCTCCACGAGCCGATTTCCGGAATAGAAGACGGAGCATCGGATCGCGGAACAGAAACGGGGGCCGACGTCGAAGTATTGGCGAGAATCTTCACCACCACCACTCCACCGACCTCCACAATGAGCTGAAACAGGGCGACCCGCAGTTCAACTCGTCGACACAGATAGATGCCGAAGGGTCACTGAGTAATCGTTCGATCTCGCTCTCCGCGCGGAAAAGAGACGATACCTTCCTCGACTTTATTGCAGACAAGCGGTTGATCAACGACCAGTTCGACACTCTGGCCAAAGAACGGAATGTGGAGACAGGAAGCTCGTTCCAGGTGGACATCTCGAGCATGTTCGCAGCGAGCATGGGCGATGAATGGGGACACAAGTTCGGAATGGACAGACGAGCACGGCAGGAACGACGACGAAAAGAAAAACGGAATAATCGCAACAGCGACGAAGAATTCGAACCAATCACAACCAACCCGCGACGCTCTTCCAGAAAGCCACGACAATCAAACAGCAGCAACAACAGTTCAAACGAAGAAGACTCATCCAAGCCATCTCTCCCTGAAGTCACTAAAGAACCCCCCACTCCTGGTGGACATACCGCGATCGCTCCAGGCAAGCAGTTCCGAAAGAGCCGTAGCACGTACGACAAGGAGTCGAGGTCAGATCCGTGGAGCGAGTTCGCCACGACTGAAGAGAACGAGGAGGAAGAGGTGAATCCAGGGAATCTCAACATTCAATGGCTCACTCCCAGCCGAAGCAACTCGCATCGGACAGACGACTCCGACACCACATTTGTCTTCACACAACACAAATCATTTGGGAGCAACCATTCGCTCGTTCGACGACACTCCACCAAAACTGGTGTTTCTCGGAAAAGCACGCTACCCCGAATATACGAAGAAGACGAGACGAAGAAGGACGAAGACATCAAGAACCGACCACGAAGCGGATCGGAATTCTCTACAATCAAGGTCGAGTCCCCGTCTAGTCAGAACCCCACCACTCACCACATGACCAAACTCCACATGCAGGACTGTCCAGGCACAGCCGAAGAGAAGGTCGACGACTTCCATCTGTCCATCCCAGGCAGCACCAACGTCCCCTCCCCACCACACATCATTTCACTTAGCATCGAAAAGACGGCCCCAATCACCCCAAGCATCCCCTCACCCAAACTCCTCCCTCCACAAATGGTCGGCAATCGGCCATCCCCCCTCAAACCTCCCAACCTTCTGATCCCACAAGCCGGCTCTCCGATGAGCAACTTATCTCTCCCTCGTACCCCCCTAACACGCCTCTTCACAACCCTCGAGACGAAGAAAGAACTGAAGAAAGAAGAGGAGAACCGACGACTGAAAGAGAAAGGCGAGAAAGAGAACGAGCGGCGCGCACGAATCAACGAATTCCATCAGGAAGTCTTTGGTGACATCGCCGAACGGAAGCGCCGAGAGAAGGAGAACAGAGAGAACATGTCCAGTGCCCCTCCTCCCGACGAAGATAACGAGAACGGCTCGAACTACGACTACTTCTTCGACGGGGTAGTCGAGACTGATCGAATGCTGTTGGACACCGACCGCGGAGATGATGCCTTCTTCGACTTTGTTGCCCCATCGCCGTTTAATCTCGTTGAGGTTCCGACTGGCGAAGGGTCGGGCACGTTTGAGCCGAGTCATGACGGTCAGGACGCGGTTGGGTTTCTGGACTCGGATGGAACGGAGGATGAAGAAGAAGAAGCTGACGACGAAGCTGAAAGTGAAGACGATTCAAAGGCAGATCTTCAGACTCCAAGGAAGAGTGTCGAAGAAGCGGAGAAGCAGGAATTTCCACGCACTGAGACACCTCCTAAGCGTGGCTGTTGTTGGTAATTCTGTTTTTATTCATCTACTAACTCTTCGGTTATTTTCTCTTAATTCTTTTTGTTGTATTCTCACATTGTTCTATGTATATTTTTTCTCGTTCTTCTTTTTGTTCAATTCTCGTCGATTCAATATCGATCAGCCCCTTCTTGCGGATTTCTGGGTCCTTTCATCTTGGGAATTCCGTAAATTGTGGCATGTTGTCTCTATCAAGTGACAGTGATAGTACTGTTTCCGAACATGAGCTTCCACGTGATCCAACCAACCGATTCGTCCAGGTTAGTACTTTTCTGGTATCGTCCTTCTATACTCTCAGGAAATCGGCACACTCTTTTATCAAAGCTCATACAAACGGATTTATCGTGCGTATGATATGGACACAGGAAATGAAGTAACGTGGTGTGAAACACAGCTCCTGGATGTTGATGATCAGGGTCTTGAGGAGATTCACCAAGGCGTTTGTCATCTCTAATTTCTTTTTCATCTCTCATACACTCTTCCTGTTAGATGGTCAAACTTCAAGGAGTTCGTCATCCTTTTCTGATATCATATCTTTCACATTGGTTTGACAGAGACAAAAGTGTTCTCTCTGTCATTCGTGAATATATGCATGGTGTGACCATGAAATCGTGTGAAACAATAATTCCATATCCCCTTCAGATTTATTGAGACAAGGGGCATTCCTCGCCTCCCAATCGTTCTCCGGTGGGTTCATCAAATACTCACATGCCTGAATGACCTCCATACGAGCACTCCACCATTAAAATATCTTGGACTACAAAGCGACAATGTGTACATTCAGACATCTGTTGGTTCCGTCAAATTAAGTCCAATTCGTCTCGATGTCATCACGAAATATCTTCCACCACATATACAAATCATACATCCAGCATATCGTGCTCCTGAGTTTCGTACCCCACAGTGTTCCACTGCAACTGACATTTTTTCTTTCGGCATGTGCCTCATATTCCTCCTTACCGGCACAGAGCCGTATGCTGAGATTACAGACCCAATGGAGATTAGAACACATATAAAACAAGGAATCCCACCCAAAAATCTCAGTGAAATTCAATCGCCGGATGTTTTGAGTGTAATTAAGCAGTGTATCAATCCGAATCCGATGCATCGACCAACCGCTGCTACCCTTCTGCAGAATCCATCGATCTTGATTTCATCACCTTCACATGAAACAGACGATTCACAGACATGCCCGAACTTTCCTATGACGCTTGACTCTCCAACCCCATCGAATCCTGGGCAAGGATCACATCGACACGCGGAACCTCTGAAAAACGTTTTTCTTCGACATCATATCACACCAGGAGATGATCTCACGCATCTCTATGTTATGTTGAGCGACCAAGAATTTATGAATTTCATTGATCGATGCGCTGTCGAAGGGACAATTCCGGAAGGCCCAATGCCACGCAACCAAGACGTTGATTCCTCCCGAGAGATCTCTATATCTCCAGAACCGCACCACCATCCACCTTCTGCACTTATCACAGAAGAAAACCCCGAATCACCGAGTTCATCACCTGCCACAACATCAAACTACCTGAGCTCCACACAGCCGTCCCTTGCCTCATCAAACCAGTCTGAACTCGCCGTTTCCATCCTTCCGTTCGGAAATTCCCCTCAAGTTGTGTCAGACTTCCTCAGTCAGCTTCGGAAGGTCTTCCGTGCGTACCAACGAGTAAAGCGGATTGACATCGACTACGACATCACAATCACCAACACACGCAACGCCCCTCCTCACTTCGTCGCCGAATTGGAGAAACTGCGCAACACGCTGACCACCTCTTTCACTGACTATCTCCTCCCTCTTCGACAGAACGCTGTTTTCATGCAGAATCTGAAACATGCGTCTGATTTGGCTCTCATCAACCCCAAAAAGAGGCCTCTTCGGCAGAGCAGATCGCAGCGGCAGCTCCAGCAGCACTCGCCGAGACACATGCCTCAGAAAGACAAAGAGGCAAAAGCAAATTCCAGTCTTTCCGAGTCAACAGGAAAGAAGAACCGTCCCCTTCGAAAGAGAGAGAAATCGGCGAGGGAACTGAACATGCTGTTGGAGGCACTCAAACAGACGGTGAATACTCAACAGCTCAGCTCAGCCATCAACCAGACCATCTCCAACTTGGAGAAGAAGAAGACACCGACCCTCCGATCTCACCTGAGCCGAGGGAAGAAGAAGAAGGACATCGGAGAAGGCGACGATCACGAGCCGACACGAAGGGTGTCTCGACGGAAGACTCGGCACGAAACGAGCTCGCCGTTCTCATCGTCGTCGCTCTCCGAAAAGGACAATGCATTTGAGCCGTCGTCTCTGACATGCTCTCCTGACACAACCCACCACACCATGCCTCGTCATTCAAAACAGCATCGAGGCGAATCTCCATCAAGTCACGGAACAAGCACAAGCCGCCTCTCACTCTCCTCTCTCGTCTCCACACACAGCCATGGCGATTCGCCTTATCAACATCAAACACAAATACCTCACCCGTTTCACCCGGTCAAGAGTCCTCCGCTTTCCTCACCTCACACATCAATCTCACCTCACCCAGCAACCATCCCTCCTGACTCCCCCGCCACCCTCCTCGTTCTCGCCTCTGCGAACCTCGACGAGCCTGACAGTGGACATCACTTCTACAGACACAGAGGATACCGCCACACGCCATCGCTCACAGACCTCTCCTCATCGCGCTTCATGTCGTACTCTCCGTCCACTCCACTAATCACGTCGTATGCTTCGCCGATCGGACGAAAAGTCTCGACCAACAACCTCTCCTCCATCGTCTCCATCTCGCCCTCTCCCGTCCACACACACTCCCTCCCCTCCGTCCTCGGACTGCTCCAATCCACACAGTCGTCCATCACCCAATCCGTGCAGGCGCTCTACTCGTCCATCATGCCCTTCATCTCCAACTTTCTCGAAGATGCCGGAAAGGACGAAGATTGGTATCTCTCCTTTGTCGACGAAACTGCCAGAATCGTCGAAGACATCCTTGAGCAGCGGAACCACTCCCTCAAGACCACCCTCGCCAACGGTGGCATCCTCAGTCCCCACGACAATGACCTGGGCGACAACGAGAGTAGCTCTCCATGAGTTTTGTCTTACTTTCAATGGTTCATCTGTCGTGATTTTGTTCGATTTCAAAGGTTTTCTTTCAGATGATGTTCGTAGTAGTCATTTTGGTGAATCAGGTGTGAATTCTCTCTAAACCACATTATCAACAATATCGTTGTCAATTTCTAAAGGATGAAGCCGAACCCGTCATTTCAGCGCTCGATGTAGTCTAGTCGGCTAGGATAGGGGATTTTCACTCCTCAGACCCGGGTTCGATTCCCGGCATCGAGGTTCGTTTTTTCGCGTTTTTACACCACTTTTTGCACTCTCCGTGCTCTAACTAACGTTTTCCGAGAAAATGGAGTCTTGGCAACAAGATCTGACTGAAAAAAATGTTGTTCAATCTGATCCTACCGCAATCGCCTGATATGTCTATATTCTTCCTTATGACCACGATCACCCACGCAAGAAGCATCGCATGAGAACTGCACCTCTTCTTTTTCTCATATACTGCACTCTACACCTCCAACCAAACCCACCCAACACGATGCTCCCAAAACCCACACTACCCACCTCTCACTTCAACACCCTCCACATCCTGAGTTATGTTTCCACAAGAAGCAGATCTTCCTTTATCTTCAACTATTCCTTCGTTACAAACACAGATCGGACTATCTCCAACTTGTCAATCCAGCTATCGTTCATTTACTCCCGCATCGGCTAAACAAGCCGTATCACTCGATTCCTATCCATCTTCTTCATCCCACCAACAGCGTCACTATCTTCCCAGATCCCCCTATCCTCGAAACGTCCATTCGAATCGGATCGTTCTCTCCTCCCCAACCCGTCAGCAAAACTCTTCGAACCCCCGACGCAACCACTCTCTCTCCCCCAAACCCTCAACCTCCATTACCATGACTTTGTTTCAAAGCACGAGCAAAATGAAATGAGAAGTCCAAATCTCTCAAATTAAAAATAAGACATGTTCGGTTGTTGCTGTGCCTGATAAGAGCACAATCCTTGCGTATTCTGAATCTGGAAGTGTTGTTGAGCGAGAGTCAAATTTCGCTGTGCACTTCGATCAGTCGAAGCGTGTCCAAAGTGGCTGACGATTTGACGATCAAACTGATCGTTCCGATCCAGTTCTGCTTGAGCCACAAACATCTCCTCATCTGAACTTTCGCTTTCGGCGTCCAGATCAGGTCTTGCAACCATCGGTGTTGCCAATCGCTGCTGTTGTCTGTGCATCTGTCGTGTCATACTCACTGCCTTCGACTGGACTCTAAAACTAGTTCTGATTCTTGACTGTTCGTTCATCAGCCTTTCTGCTTCCTCTCTCCTTCCTCGCTCCAATTCAATCAGTGCTTGTTTCCGTGCTTCGTCAGCGTCAGCATCAATCTTCGCTTTCTGCACTGCTTGAATGGCACGCGAATTGGCTGTGTTTTCGTTTTCAGACAGCACACGGGCTTGATCTCCAGTGACAATGACATCGATGGTTGCGATGTGTTCTTCAACAGGGGCGTTTGATGACGGCGAGTAGCTTGCGTGGATCGTTCCAATCAGGAAGGAATCATTCGGAGAGTTGGCGTTGATGAGGAGATCAACATAAATGTTTCGTTTTTCTTCAGAGCCAAAGTCTCCCATTTTGATGTCGATTTTCTTCTTGTTCCCCATCCCAGGGATTGGAATCGGCATAACAGCTCCTGCAATGGTCGTTTCGGTTGTTGTGTATCCGGGAATCTTCACCTGTGTCACACACGAATTGAACTCCATCCACACTGTCGTGTTGAATGTCACAGTGTTCTGAGCGAGATTGAGCTCAGATGCAAAAATCCCTGGCAAAATTTCCGCCTTATCGACATAGAAATATTGTCCTCCACCATGCTCTGCGATTCCTTTCATCATGTGTTCGTTGAAATCACGGCCAAGACCAATCGACGATACTGTGATGCCCTCACTGCGGTAGCGAGAGGCAATCGCATTCACACCTTCAATGCTGGTGTCTCCCTCATTTGCTTGGCCATCAGAGAGGAGGAATACACGACGAGTGCCTGTGGAATGGTGACTTCTCAGCATTTCGATCCCAGCACTTAGTCCACCTGAAAGGTATGTGCACGAACCAGGCTGGAGTGTATTGATGGCTGCGTTGAATGATTCTTTGTTTGTCACGCGTCCAATCTGAGCCAGAGTTGTGACATTTGAGTCGTACGCGATAATTCCGAGGTAGTCAGTTGAATCCAGCTGTTGAACCAAGCTTCGAGCTGCAATCTTCGCGTATTCCAGCTTTCCTTCTGATGACATCGAACCAGACTTGTCGATGACCAGAACAATCGAGACTGACGAACGTTCTGTTGTGTCTGTCTTCTTCGGAGCCTTCAAAACTCCCTGAAGCTGAAATGAGATGCTGGAGCCAGGGGTAAGTGCATAAGAACTTTTCTTGACTTTGATTTCCATTTGATGATTGATCTGGCCCACATGCAAATTACTCGGTCTTTTCACGGAAAAATGTCACAGACAATCGTAAAAGACTCGTTGAGATGTTTTAAGGATTGCTTTCAAGTTGAAAAAGAGAAGATTGGGAAAGATCTGCGGTTTGGGAAGACTGGACTCATCCTGAGATTCTGTTTTTTCTGACTCGTCACTTTTTTAAGTCGATGCATGACTTTTCGTCACATTTATCGAACCAGTTCGCTGTTCAACTTTCTCCCTTCATAAATTCTTTCTCAAACAGACACTCCGAATCTGACTTTCTTTTTTCAATCAGTATCGCCACAATTCACACACACTTCACCAAAATCGACAATTCAACCCACTATTCATTTTCCATCTCACCACTCAAAGCATCACTGATGGTTAATTTGATCATATTTTGAATGAATGTGAGAATGGATGTAGAAGAAGACTTTGAAATGGGTCAGAGTTTTTGACATCATTCAAAAATCCGAAGACCAACATTCAAAAAAAACAATTCACCACTCTTGTCGCAGCTTGATCAAAGATCTCGAAAAGATTATTTAATCATGCCATCCACCAATTCTAGAGAAAGGTTGATTCATTTCTCAACCATAAGAGGAGAATAGTTTTGAATGTTGGTCTTCGGACTTTTGAATAATGTCAAAACTGATATTCCTTCACAAATGGACATCAAACAAACCATCCTGACATTTTCAGATTTTTCCAAGGCGATACTACTCGTCTCGAGCGATTGAGCACTGAGATGCTTTTCATGGTTTTTTGAACGATTTGTGCATTTATTTCACTTTTTGCTCATGTATCCGTTATTTTTTAGTGTTTTGCACCACTTATTGGTTTTATGACGTGTATTGTGACAAAAAGTGTGTCAAATTTGGCTGATGAAAAAATGGTCCTCTCGAGCGCGATCAAAACAAAATCCGCTCAATTTATCGTCCGATATCTCTTTAAGCCTGGAACTGTTAATTAGGCAAAAAATTTTTTTTGGTGACGCTCTATAGTGTTTTGCATCCTTTCAAAAATAATCTCCCATTTCATCATTTTGCATTTTATCCTTGTTTTTCATTTTTTTGATAAAAATGTTCAACTATGACTTTTGTGGATTGATCCAACCCGGTACAGTCTGAATAGTTCAAAGTCGAACATAAATAATTCAAAGTCGAAGTGAAATTATTCAAAGTCGAGGACCAATGTTTTGGACCAACTTGTTCTGGTGAACCTCACACCCCACTCTATCATGCTCACTAAAACAGAATCAATGATCATGATGCTGGCTTGTCACGTACTATCTGACACCATTCAACACTTTCTCGGCTATATTTCAAAGTAATTCTTCGTCTAAGCCCAGAAAAACCAACAAATCAGATCTAGCACAAGTTGAACTAGGCCAAAAGTTTCCATAACTAGTCACACCGATGACTCCTTCCAGCCTCTCAAATGTCAGTTCAATCATACTGTCTTTTGTGTGTCACAGGCTGTTTTTTCTCTGACCAATGAATTGTTTGTTTTCATCGAAAAAGCTCAAAATCACTTCAGAAAGCATGAAGACATATTTTTCAATCCTGAAAAACGTGTTCACCCTATAAAGCACATTGGTACAAAAAAGTCACAGGAGAAATAGAGTGAATTGTGTGGTGATTTCGGAAGCTAAAGGAAAACAATCTGTTTTTCGACTTGGAATGATTTAATTCGACTTTGAATTCTTTCACTTCGACTTGGAACTCTTCAGACTGTACGTGTCACCAACCCGGAACCAGGGGTTGAAAGAAACCATATTGGTCCAACCAAGAAAAAACTAAAATTTGAGAAATTTCCTATTTGGGGAATTCGAGAAATCCACAAAATACCTCGTTTTGGCCACTTTTCAAAATGTGTGCGAGTATATCTCAACAACCAGTAAACCAATTTTCATAAACTTTTTCACAGACACGTTTTGTTGGTGAAACGAAAAATTGTTGAACAAATTTCGAAACGAAAATTTTGGGTGTTTGGGAAGATGTGAAAAAACGCTGTTTTTCTCGGCCCAAAATTTGTTAGGAAAAAAAAGATGTGTATTTTTGTGAGTCTTTTTTCAATATATTCACGATAATAATGCTTTTTATTTGGTTTAAAACGGATATCCGGTTGTGGAGATTTGAGTTGAAAAAGTTTGAAAAATGTGTGCATTCCTGCTGTATACAGTATTTTGAGGATTTCTCCGATGCCCTGGTGAAGGAAATGCTCAACTTTCATTTTTTTCTTCGTTTGACCACAATGGTTTCTTTCAACCCCAGGTTCCGGGTTGGTGACCTGCACTATGCTGTTGGCTTCGGTACACGAGAGAAACAGAGAACAGTCTTCTGTGGATGGTAAATGAGGTGAACACAGACTAGAGAGGGTTGGACACCCAATCGTTTTTGAAATCTCTCAAAGGTGACTGTCAAACCTCAGCAATCTCCAACTCGGCAATTCACATTCAGTTCGAACATATTTTTGGACTTGGGAGAAAACTCTGAACCATCTTTCTTGACGACCTGCACTAGAATGGCCCAGATCCAACAGTTCCCATCTCGTTGTACGTCCCAGATCTGGTTGTTGGGGAACCTCTCCTTCAGAACATGAAAATCGGGATCGAGAATGGATCGAGAGTCATGGTCAGCTTGAATAGGTGGATCCTCCTATCGTAGAAACGCCAGTTCTGTTTCTTTATTCTGACCAAGAGACTTCAGACTTGGATTGCTGGAAAGGTATCGTTTTTGTCTTGTCTTTTTTCCTTTTTTTCGTTGATAAAGTCGGGATTGTGAGTTTGTCTCCCATCTCTTGCAGATTGAGAATTTTTCTTCTTCACAATCGGCTCGTCTTCATCTGATTCGTCGGGAATGATGATTGTCTTCTTCACTTCTGCAACGACTTGTTGTACCAACCCTCCATAATCGCTTTCCATGTTCTCTCCCGCATTGAGATTCGGTTTCAGACTGTAGGCTTTCATTCTGTCCCGCAGTCGACTCTTTCGGAGGAAGAGGCACTTCATCCTTCACGTCGGCATTTCCATCAGTGTCGCTCATAGTTGTTATTGAAGAAGTCCATATGTGCATTATTCCAGTAAAACGAAGAAAAGAGCAGACAAAACGGTTTTGAGGAAAGATGAGGATGCAGGGATCTCGAGGTGCTCTGTGAGGTGGCGTACAGTGAAGTTGTCGATTGTTTAGAGGACGGCGGGAGAGATTGGAGTTGAATCCGGGATGTGTTGGAGCCTTCTGTTGATTGAGTCGTGGATGAGATGAAGTTGAGTCTGCTTGGAGAATTTTCCGATTCCTTCCAGATCGAGAGTCATCCGTTCCGATTTCTTCTGGAAGATAGCGTCTCTTGCTTATTGTTGAGGTGCGATTATGGAGCCGAGGAGTGAAGTTGAATCGGTTGTGGTGATGTGACTGTCTAGGAAGATAACGACATTGGGTTTGAATTCTTCTTTCTCGACGAGAACGATTTCTGTTTTGCTGGGGTTGACTGTGAGTCTGTCTTCGAGGAGCTGCTTTTGAAAGGCAGTTGACTGTATTCTGAGTTTGTCCGCTGAGCTTGAGAGGACGACGAGGTCATCAAGGTGTCCCTATACTTGTCCGCCATCGCTCTCGATGGCTTCCATGGTGGCCGAGATGGAGAAGGCGAAGAATGTCGGGGAGAGCGGGCAGCCTTGTTGGACTCATCTCGTGTTTTCGATCAGAGTTTGCAAACCGTCTCTTTCCATTCTCAACTTTTCCCTTTGAAATGATTGCTGCAAGAACCAGACTCGCTCTTCCATGTATCCATCAGTTTGAGTGAGTATGTTGATGAGTCTTTTTGACATCTTTGTTCAAGCCGTGACAAGAAGAGTCAATTGCCTATCTTGTTTGTGACCGTCGAACTTTAGTTTGATGTCAAAAAAATCTCTGGAAACGTCTCGAATTACTAGAAAAGAAGTCGAGACTCAATGATCAATCTCATAGGCGGAGGAATGGAGTAGATTGACAGCAATCCTCTCTTACATTTGCTCTTTGTCTTTCGTTGTTCGCACATCTTACCTGCGCTAGTTTTGAATTGGCTTTGGGGTGGTCAATGCTTGCGGCTTTTGCAGAGGATTACCATTGTCCCATTGGTTGGATTGGACCGTTCGCCAAGACTTATGGGATACCCTGTATGGTGGTGTTTTGGTGAGAAAATCCTTCTGGAAAACTTTTGGAGTTAAAGACCCATTATTGGGCCCTGTAGCCTCATTCAGCAAATCCCACAAAAAAGCCGCGAAACTTGACAAATGGTGCCACTTTCGCTGTCCGCAGACATCATTCATGGAACTTCAGTCGGGAAGGATTTCATGGGCTCGTGCAAATATGGTCCTCCCCAAGTGTCGAAGTGAAAGACAGTCGTCAGGAAACAGAATGAGGATTTCCACAATGTTGAACCAAAAGTAAGACGGTGTCCCGTGGAATAAGGCGGGAGTCAACTTTGATTTCCATCAATTTCTATAAAAAAAGAGCAATAATGTTAAATTTGTGTTGTGATTTCAAAGATTTATCCAAATATGTCGAATCGCTGTCTGTTTCACTGATTTCAGAATAAACTTCATGATTTCTCTCTTTGTCTGACAGTTTTCGTGCTTTTTCGCGTTCCGCTTCAGCTTTTCTCGAAATAGCTCTTAATTCCTTGTCTAGTCGGTCTGTAGCTATCGATTGGCCAAGAGCCCGAGCGTCAAAGTCGTCTGGTATTGCATATCGAGTGAAACTTTCGATGTGGATGTTTGTGAGCCATACTGGGTTCGTCACATCAATGTCGATGTTGTCCAAAGTACCGTCGTATTTCCCAGCGATTCGCAACCAGATCGATTTCAGTCGGCCGAAGAAACGTTCAAGTTGAATTTTCTCGTGAGCAATCAGTTTATTCGTTTCGGCAACTCTCTCCTTGTCAAGCCTTGTTTGAACATTTGATTTGGTTGGGCGAATGAAACGAAGCTGAGGGAAGGGACCTTCATAACCTTTGTCATCCATGATTCCCCAACTACTTTCGCGATCATCTGGAAAGACTTCCTTCTCTTGTGGCAGTTTGGTGAGATATTTGGATGTTTCTGGGAGTGTGTCTCGAAACATAACTAAATCATGTCTTGAGCCTGGACAACCCTTCGACACTGAAACTGCTTTGTAAGGAGGAACTGCCTGGACACAGACTTGATACTTCATTGCATAGCACTTGTGATGCATATCGTAATATCGTTGAGCGGATTGAAAATCGCCAGCTGGAGTTGGGATGACGATTGTTGTCGCATCGACGTAAAGAGCAACGAAAGGCCATTTTGAAGTTGGATTGAGAACTGGTCGAGGTGGTTCTTTGAAGAGGGATTCCAATGCTGGATTTATTTGTGGTCTGATTAGGATGACAGCTGTTGAAATCATTGTTTTCGTTCATTGAACCGCTTGACCGATTTTGTGCAAAGAAGTCATTGATGAGAGCCATTCAAGGTCAAGGATGACACTATCGCTTGTAGAGAGTTTTCGTTTGGGACTACGATGGGGTCCTTCAGGGAAG
The DNA here is from genome assembly GCA_033064195.1 of Blattamonas nauphoetae. Lineage (NCBI taxonomy): Eukaryota > Preaxostyla > Oxymonadida > Blattamonas > Blattamonas nauphoetae. The sequence continues at coordinate 14,476 of JARBJD010000110.1, read as the reverse complement.
AGAGACGAAATTGTGGCGATGAGGAGACAGAATGAATCTCTTGACATCCGAATCTGATTCAATCCATTGTCTCTGAAATACAGCTCCAAGATGGTTCCTTCAAGCGTTTCGACTGGTTCGAATGGTTTTGCTTTCATGATTGAAGATTTTTGTGTTTCCTTCAATTAAAGCAGATCATCGATTTTTGATGATTCCTGTCGTTTTGTTGGTTGAATCGGAGGAATATTCCTGGTTTGAGAGGGGAAAAGTGAATATCTGACGATAAGCTGCACTCTTGGTGGAGTTGGAGACATTTGTGGTGATGGTGTCCTGAACGGTGGTAAACTGCCAAATCGATGATATGGCGATGGAAATCCATAATTTAGGTTCGGAGAGTCTAGTTGAGAAAGACTGATTCAAGTGAGAAAGTGAAAAATCGAACTGGTTTGACGATTGTGATTGAAAAGCATTCATCGACTCAAAAGAATCAGGAGTCATGGAAATCGGTGGAAAATCGCATGTTTCGCTCTCAATCGAGTCCTTGATGGCCTTAAAGACAAAATAAAGAGAGATACTGTTTAACTTTGAATTTGTGTTTCACTCATTTTTGTGTTTTCATATCATGTCCTGAATTACCGTCGAGAAAAAAATGATGGGTTTTTTTTGTTTTTTTGGGTGTCTTTGATCGACATATCTACGATAAAAACACTTTTTCTTCAGTCCTAAACCGATGTCTGGTCATGGAAAAACGAGCTCAAAAAGTTGCAAAAAATGTGTGTCCATTCTGTTTACAGTGGTTAGAAAAAAAAGTAATTGAGGTTTATTCGAGGACCAAAATCTAAAAATGACTCTTAGTTGGACCATTTGTGATAAATTCTTTTCAGTTCATCATTTCTGCCTCAAGAAGGGTCCGTCTGATTCTCTGGTCTGTTGGGAGACATTTTTGGGCAAGGATCAGACAGTCTTCCAGACATTAGGAGAGGCAGTGTGGATTGAGCAGTTGGGTTATTTTTCATCCATTGAACGCTGCCTATCCGGTTGGAATGGACGCTCACAGATAAAACGGCAACAGGAAGAATGGGCCGTTTTGGAGAGAGTGGGAGAGGTTCGGCATGGGTGGGCTGAAGATCAGGGAATAGATGTGAGAACGATGATGAGAATGCTGGCGGGATTCAGCGAGTTAACCAACAGACAATAGTCTGGTGCAATTTGAAAATGGATTGAAGATTCTACACCAAGTCGACGTTGCAAATTTTCAATCAGTCTGGGTTGATCGGACACATTCGGCAGGTTCGACGGGAGGAGCGCTGAGTGCACTCTCTTTTTTATCTCGAGTACTGAGCAAAGGACAGGTTGGAAGAAATATAGAAGACGGAAATCGATAGAGACCTAGATCGCCAATGGCACGGAATAAGTCAATTTCAACCTCAAAAGCACACATTTCTTGACCCTTCGATTTGTGTCAATTTGAGGCTCATTTTCACTTTCTGCCGTACAGATTTCTATGTTGCTATCAATGGGATTCGTAAATTGATCCATTGACACCCAATTGGATTGAGGATTTGATACATGTTCACGAATGCAATGGCTGTCAATGTGTCAATGGGTAATTTGAATGTTTTAATTTGTTATATTTTTGAAAAGTCAAACGGCTCAAATGGCCTGAGCTTCGCGAACGGGCCCACGCTAGCAGAATAATTCAATCATTATTGTAACATTCTCACAATAATTCGGATTGTACTGCGCGTATCGAGGATGAGTTGCGAGTTACTTTTTCACTCCCTTCAACTTCACTGGGTTATAGATCTCACTGAGTTTTTTGAAAGAACATGAGGAAAAAATAAGAGAGAATGACAGGAAATGCTACAGTAGGGGGACTTATGGAGGACGACATGACATGTGATCCCCCTCTGATTCCGCTCAACAATGGTTCCCAGATTGTCTCTGTCATATCAAAGAAAGATACAGAGAGAAAGAAGAAAAGGAAAAGGGAGAAATGAGACAGCTCGCTCTCTCCATGGTTCAGTCAACACCGTCACAAAATACACAAACACGCTGATCGTCGATGAACGACCACGAGGGAACAATCTAAAAGGTCAATCGAAGCTGTACACCGACAAGACTCTGAAAAAAGTGCAGATCGAAATCAAAAAAAAAGACATACCGCTCCGCGATTTAGTTGAAGAATGCCATGAAACTTCCAGGATCCGACCGTTCCATCCAACGCTTCCTCAAAGCGAACAAAATCTTCTCCTATTTTGTTCCAAGGTGTCTCCCTCTCTAAATTATGTTTTTTGCAGAAAATTGAAATATATTGTCTCGTTATTCAGAAAAATACCACCGTTTTACAGCCGAATCATGTCGTCGTGTCGCGCAGTATAAGTGGTGACCCAGGTGACTTGTAGGTTCCCCAGGTAGATCGTCAAAAACTTACTTTTCAATTTTGGTAAGTCCATAGGTCCACAGAACGCCCACACATGACAAGGAAAGAACTGTCAATGGATCCAGGCAGACCTCATTGTAACGGTTGTACACGGTGTTTTTTTTGCCGCTTGAACTTCAAAACACACCACACACCCAAAAATACGTGTTTTTTCACCATTTCTTTGATCACCCCATTTACCTTTTTTGTGGATCAATTTTTTTGAGCGATGAAAGAAATCACTTCACAAAAACCTCAACCACTCCTCAGATTAATCCACCCAAGCAACCTGTGCGTCGACAACACCACGATGAAAATCCAAACTGTATCACAGCCTGTCTATAACGAGATCAGGCAAGGTATATTGTGCATCCCTTGTTCGGCAGCTCGCTTGATTCGGCAAGTGAATCTTCCTGAAAACTGGCTTGAGCAAATCTCAGAACCAACTATCCACTCCTTTCGACCGACTCACGAAATTGAAAGACATCAGAACCCAAAATCGTGCCACAAAGTGATTGTTGAGCTGTCCACTCAATACATGAACTGCAGGTGGGTGATCAAGCAGCCGATCTTCAACGATCCTTCAGAGAGTTGACAGCATTGATGTTCCAACGGGAGTAGTATAGAAGGCGAATAGAGAACCCCCGCTCCTTAGACGCGACTACTCTTGCTTTTTCTCCATGCCGATTGACCATTCAGAAAATACTTGAAGTAAAAGTCATTTTCATTTCAGAAAGTTGTCAATCTCAGAGAAATATTCTCTTCCAGAGTTCAGTTACTTCATACTTTCAAGTTGAAGCAAAATTTCGAAAATTGTCAAAAATACAAAAACCTTGATTTTGGCGGAAGCTGGTGTATTTTTTCAAGGTTCCGAAGGTTGCGACCCTTCTCATCGGTCGCTTTTAGACCGGTATCGGAACTCATTTTTATCGAGTTGAGTTCCGGAGACGTACGTTTGGTCTTGCCAAGGGTCTAGACCATGTCAAATGGCAGTGATATGTGAGATTAAATGCTTCCGCCGGGAATATTCCCTCAACAGACTTGGTACATGATCCGTCAAGAGGGTTCACGAAATTTTTGGAATGGTTTACTGTCGTGTGAGTTTAGACGAGGAGAGAGAGAATCATCAGCACGCCATTCATCTGTCCAAACGCTCCACTCCTCCAAATCCCCATATTTGACGTTGTGCTTTGCCATGATGATATTTCCTTTTTCTGATGATTGCTTCATCTATTTCGACAATCTTACCCACTCCTCCTATTTTCGTCTGCATTTCGTTCCAAATTTCAACGCACGTGATCTTTCGAATTTCATTCGTCAGAAATCTGTTCCAGATCAAGAGCACAACAGAAAGAAAGTCGACTCATAATAATTTACTGTTGAATAGGCAAGGTTTCGAGAATGGTCTTGATTGTCTTTTGCATTTCTTGCATCGCCAATACATTTTTTTTCTCGAATCTGATAGCATTTGTTTTGACAGTGTTTGCATGATCTGTCGGCCTCCTGATCACCTAATTTGGAGTCGAGAGAACGATCGGCCCAAGAGATGACGATCATTCGAAGATGAGAATTGCTCATTGGTGAAAATTGCCGGTAAGTTCGCTCCAAAAGCGAACACAGCCGCGAGACATCGGAGACGACGTATGCCACACTTTCATGGAGTAACGATTTGCGGCCATAGAGGCAGTTGGAAACACATGGCCACGACCAGTCGTGAACTGTGATCAACAGGTCTGTTTGGTCTTGAGGCAGAGAATTTGACTCGGCGTTCTGCTGCTCAAGTAGATCGAGGTATGTGATGATGGTAACATTGAGACGAGGAAAATCGTCGCTTTTGATCTGAATCTGGATACTAGTTGTGTCACCAATATGTCCCATGTCACCAATCCGGCCTTTTTTCTGGAAAAATCAATATCGGTGAAACTAAGAAAAATCTGAAATTTAAGAATTATGCTCCCACGCGATCCCGAGAAAACCTCAAAATACCCCCTTTTGCCCGATGAAAAAAATCGTTTTGGCAATATCTCAACAACCAGTGAATCGATTTCGATGAAATTTTTCAGAGAAACGTTTTTTTGTGAAACAAACATTTTGGAAAAAGTTTGGAGAAAAAATTCTGGGTATTTGGAAAGATCGGAAAAAACCCATATTTTTCTCGACAAAATATTCTTTGGAAAAAAATCCTTTTATTTTTTGTTCATCTTTTGTCGAGATCTATCCGACTGTAATGCCTTTTATTTGATTTAAAACGGATGGCTGGTTGTGGAGAAATGAGGGCAAAAAGTTGAAAAAAATGTGTGCATTCGTAAAGTTAAACGTATTTTGAGGTTTTCTCGGGATCGGGTGGGAGGAGAATTCTAAAATTTTATATTTTTCATAGTTTGACCAAAATAGTCCCTCACAGAAAAAAGGCCGGATTGATGACACCGGACAGTTTGGTGACACCACTATAAATTTGTCTATGAAGAGTCAATGACAAAAAGCCTTTCATAGTCATAGATATGTCATTAACCCGGTTCTGTCAGCAACCCGGAACCTGGGGTTGAAACAAACCATTTTGGTCAAACTAAGAAAAAAAATAAAATTTGAGCATTTTCTATCGTGGCGAATCGGAGAAAACCTCAAAAAACCTCGTTTTAGGCCCTTTTGGTAGTGTGTCCAAATCATATCTCCACAACATGTGGACCAATTTTGATGAAATGTTGCAGAGAAACGTTTTTTTCGTGAAAAGAATTTTGGGAACCAAAAATTTACAAAAAAATGTTGGGTATTTGGAAAGTTGTGAAAAAAAGTGATTTTTCTCGACAACTACTGTTTTGGGGAAAAAATTTCTTTTTTTGTGAATCTTTTTTCGATATATCCACGATAAAAATGCTGTCTATTTGGTTTAAAACAGATATTTGGATGTGGAGATACGAGCTGAAAAAGTAAAAAAAATGTGTGCATTCCTGCTGTATCCAGTATTTTGAGGTTTTCTCCGATTCGCCAAGATAGAAGAGGAGCCAAGGGAGTATGAATTGGATGAGAGATGACCTAACCAAGGCCAGAGGCTAGGTGACTGTGTAAGACTGCTTGATCTGAGGAGGGGCGAGGGATGGATGGGTCAGCTGTTTAGCGGTGAGGGGAAAAGGACGGAGAAAGCACTACGTAAAGCCACGAACAGCTCCCAACGAACTCAGTCTATTTTCATCTCGGAGTGATGAAGATAGTATACCTGTGTGGCCTGGCCTGACCAAGAGGAAATCACCATATTTCCTGGCCACCCACTGGCCACAAGATTTCTGAATATGGGTGAGGGTTTCTGGTTGATAAAGCAATTTGTGAATTTTTTGATTCTCTCAACAAGGCAATTTTGTAACAATTTTCATCTCAGAATCATATCTTCAAACATTATTCACGTTGCTATAGTTTATTGTCCACAAATTAGAGCTAACTCGTACAAACACAGAAAAAGTGGTGCAATCGGCCACACATATTTACTCACATTTTTCACTGTCAATCGCCTTTTTCTCTTTCACATTGCGGTTTTTCGTTTTGATTTTCACGATTGTGGTGGGTGGCATTCTGATGTTCGATGACCACGTTGAACTTTTTCTTATCACCCTCATCTTCTCGAGATATCGGGACTTCTTGGCCATTTGGCCAGCTCATGGCAAGTGACCAGACCCATTCTTCAACTTTGTATTTCACCTAAATCAACTCTTTTTATCCCATTCGATCCATCTCACCTGTTTTTCATCTCCTGAATCGTTTTTGAACGTGCATTATGTAGATCGAGAAAAGTAATCATGACCAAAATTTTGAGTAAACCAGCTGACCAGTGACCACGCCTTTTTGGCTGGCCACACAGGTATAGAAGATAGATTATCTACCACCACCCGCCCGACAGCTCCAGACCACATACGGGTTCATCTCTTCGTTCAGAACACTCCCAACAGAGTGACAATCTACGAAGGACTGGAGATCGTTCGCATACCCCGTCGTCTGATAAAAGCCGAGCGGGTGCATGCGATTGCGTTGTGGTACCAATTCCGTGATGTGAACTTGGTCCTCGACAATTGGGGGCTACCTCATACACCATATCGACGGACCATCCAAAATCTTGTTCGTCGATTCGAAGACACTGGAAGTACGGTCGACCTGCCTCGATCAGGTCGACCTCGGGCAGCTCACGCACCAGAAGCACGGGAGCGTGTTGAGCGGAAAATAGAAAACGCTCCAACACAATCCATTCGACAAAGAATCCCAGACCTTCAGTTGACCTACGGTTCGGCTCATAGAATCATCCCCTCTCTCGGATATCGGCCTTATCGACTCCAATCAAGCCAATGCCTGTTCGACCAGGACTATCTCCCGAGAAGACAATTCTGCGAATGGTTTCTCGCAATGGAACAAAACGATCCACTCTTCATTGATCATATCTGGTACTCGGATGAATCCAGGTTCACTCTAGATAAGACTGTCAATTTACACAACCGATACTATTTCTCAAGGGATAATCCGCACTACCACGTCGAGATCCCAAACACTCGACGTGGTATCAATGTCTGGTGCGCCGTATCGTCTCTCGGAAGTATTGGCCCGCTCGACAAAACCTCGATCACGCTGGTCGAACCTGATTCATGCAGGACGGAGCCCCTGCGCAAACGGCTCTCTGAACAGTCGACTTTCTCAATAGGAGGCTTCTGGGACGATGGATAGGCAAGAACGGAGAGCACCCCTGGCCAACCAGAAGTCCAGACTTGACACCCTGTGACTTCTGGCTGTGGAACGAGGCATCAGAAAGAGTCTACATTCACGATCCCAGAACTCTTCAAGAACTCGAACAACTTATTCGAGAAGCTGTGGCGGACCTCCCTCGTGCTTTGATCCAGAATGTCTGTCGAAGTGTTGCTGACCGCTGTAGAACGTGCGTTACTCGTGCAGGAAACTCCGTTGAGGTTTAATTGCTATTTTATACACATATAACATCATTCGACTCTATTTTTCCACTTTTCCAAAAATGATGTTGATCGGCCCCTGGATTGAGCGAATCTTTTGGATCACCCTGTAGATCATTCCCTTTACAACGCTTTCAATTCCGTCCACTATCCAATTCTCTTGTTTTCCTTGAGTATATCCCCTATTTCTCGTCCACTTTTTCCAATTTTTCACTCAATCATCATCTCTACTCTTGATGTCCATGAAAACGAATCGACGCACTATCACTCGACCACAGGGCGGACAGTCGTATCATCATCGTGGTGCGTCCACAGATCAGGAACGATTTACACAGGCAAAGTTTATACCTTCTTTTTTTGATGTCTTTCAGTTTCCATTTCCTTCTCTCACACAACTCTCCAACAACCGCTGATTTCTTCTCTCACGATCACTTGAACGATCTTCCTGTTTGGGACGATGTTGAAGAAGTCATTTCTGCGACATCAAATATTCATTCATGCAGTATTTGCCTGAATGAAAGACCATTCCTTGCTCGAATCACCCAATGTGGACACATCTTCTGTGAACCTTGCATCTTCCGCTACCTTACTTTGGATTCTTCTCCTGATCAAAAACGTGATGAACCTGCACGATTCTTCAAAACTCCTGGAATCAAGAAATGTCCACTCTGTCATCAATCAATCAGCCATCCTTCTTTGAAACCACTCTACCAACCATCCTATCTCGCTCTCCTTACTCTGTACCCTCAATTGAATAGACGTAAAGCATATTTCATTCGTCGCTCTCAATTTTCTCTCACTTTTTCACTCTGCGAACATCAACCCAATTCATGTCAAGCCTTCCCACTTTCAAGTCAGTCCATCCAAACCAATCAACCCTATGTGTACTTCCCCGGTGAAGCTTTTATTCCGACATTTGCCACAGACACGATGGAGAAGGATAATCTGAAATCACTTCTTCATCGGGAGCGAGTTGAATTACAAGAATTGTCGGATGAAACAGCGGTGTTTGAGCAACAAAGTATGGGATATATCATGGATGCGATTGATAGACTGAAGCAGCGTTTCATTCAATCCGGAATCCCTTTCACAAATCCGCTCGTCACGATCAGCATTCCTGACACTAGCAGACAGTCTCCACATCCTCCAAGCCCTCCATTACCATCTTTTAAACCGACTGCTCCACCTGTTCCAGCCATATCGTCAAATTCTGTTAAATCGACATCGATCTTATCAATCACCGCAAAAACTTTTGTTCCAGAGAAAAATGACCTCAAAAAACACTTTTCTGACTTCCCCTCTCTGGATACTACAATGGATGCGATAGAAATTGAGGAAAAAGAACGGAGAGAAAGAGAGAGAAAGCAAGCAGAAGAATCGAAGAAACTCATGGAGGAACGAAGAAAACTTCAGGAAGAAGAAACAAAACGAAAGTTTGAAGAAGAATTGGAGCAAAAACGGCGAGAAGAAAAGGAAAGAGAGCTCCACCGTGTTCTGGACACGGCCTTCAGAACCCCGGCTTCCTTTCAGACAATTCGCAACACAAACACACAATCATCATCAAACCACACCGCCTCCCCCATCGTCCATTCACACCCGCCTTCATCTTCGTCGTTCTTTTATCAACTCTGTGACGGACAACGAGTTTTCCTGGATCCTCTTTTTGTTTCTATTCTTTCTTCGTTCGTCCAGAAGTCCCATCCACCCAAAGACTCCAAGCCTGACAACAGGTTCACATTCACACCGTTCTCTCCAAAAGTCGACGATTCGTCTGCACCATCCCCAACAACAAAACTCCAAAATTCCCCTCCCACCTCCCACCTCCCCCTCTCTCTCAAGGTCACTCCCATCCACATCCGCACCGAAAAAAAGGTTGAATGGCACAAGCGCCTCGAAGAAGCCCAACTTCTCACAGCCAAGCTTCTCCAAATGAGTCGGGACAAACAGGCGCTTCCTGACGAACAGCGAGATGAACACAAAACCAAAGAACCCAAAAAGTGGAGAGAACTCCACAAAGAGCTTAAGCTGATGTTCCATCAATTTGACCGCATGACACAGCATCTCCCGTTGGACTCATCGTTTCATGTTGTCGAGTTCGATTTGAGTGAACACGTCGACACAGAGACTCTCAACCAATTCTCGTCCATCCTCAGTTCGAGAGAAAAAATGTGGCGTGACGAGGAAAGCCACTACGAACGCATGGAAAGCATGGAAAACGAACGAGCACGACATTTCGAGGCTCAGATGGAAGAGGAGTCCCATCGGAAAGTGATGGAGTGGTGGGGGTTAGGGGACATCCGTCCTATCCATCAACACAACACGTCCCACGACCTCCTCGAGAGAGACAACTGGGCCGCTCTGGAGGAAGAGCGACCAGACGAGGAGACGGAGAAGAAGAGCGACAAGAAAACCACAGGTGGGATTTGGGCAATGAACGATTGGGCTGCGCTTGAAGACAAGAACGAAGAAGAGGAGCGGAGGAAACGGGAGGAAGTTGAAGCTCGAAACAAGGCAGCTGAAGAAAGGAGGAAGCGAGAACAAGAGAAAGAGAACGAAGAGTTTCCCTGGATGGCAATGATTGATCAGAAGACAAAGGAGTCTGAGGGAGGGAAAGAAGACGATGACAGCAAGAGGAGGAGGAAGAAGCAAGGAAAGGGGAAGGAGCAACTGTTAATTTATTCAACTTCTTCAGTGAGGAAGCATTGATTTTCCACTTCATTGATTGTGGATGACACACAAAAGATGAAGTTCACGTTGTTTTCAAAAAGAGTTCGAACACGACAGATAAAACAAGACGAAAGGAAGAATCACTCATCGTCCGGTTGAACTGGAGGGTCAAACGGAGATGGAGGAGCGTTGTGTGCGAGAGAAACAGGGAAGGTGTATCGACACAGTTCATCCTTCGACGTCCATTCGATTCCATTTGCCTGTTTGACAGCATTGATCATCACAGTTTGGGAGACTGCTCGGCGGCACGAGTCAATATCCTTTCGTGCCTCTTTGTTCTCTGAGATCCGACTGAGTGTGATCACTGCCTGATATGTCTTTTCCTGTGTCGAGTAAAAACAAATGGGATGAGTGAAGGAAGGAGAAACCGTGAAATATGGGTTGATGATTGCCCAATCTTGGATGGGGACAGGTGTGTCGAAGTAGCTGATAGCTTGCGAGAATGCCTTGACATTCACGAAGTATTGCGAAGGAGGATGGAGTTCCCGATTCACAACACTTTTGAGAGAGTTCTGAGAGAAAGACAGATAAACACAAAATGTGGGCAGACCTCGAGAGAGCCCAGGTCGACCATGATCATCTGCCGTCCTGCGTCGGAGATTTTGCGGATGGACGAATACCCATCAATCAGAATTTGGCCGATGTATTCCAACGTCGAGCGCCAGAGACTCTTTGTGACCTCTTTCTTGAACCCAGGTGGAAGGACACTGTCGTTGGAGAAGAAGGCTACACATTGAGGAGAGTGAGAGAGAGGAGGAGCACACGATCGGACAGTTCGTTTTCCATTCGAGCACGGAACAGACTGGTCTCGTGGACAATCGACGAGATGTACGGATTGGCATCAGTCGAGACATTCCGTGTATCCCATCTGGAAAGATGAGAAGGAGAAAGACACACTTCACCGATTCTATCTCAGACTGGACTCGTGAGAGTCCAATGAGCGACATTGCGATGTGATGGTAGATAATCTGGAAGAAGATGACGAGAAGATGAACACACTCCTCTGATCTGTTTTGAGTGTGGAATGATGTTTGAGAAAAGTCCCACAGCAAGCCCCATTTCCTCTTCCAAGCGCTTCTTCTTTTGGGTGATCGTCCATTCATCTTCTTCGAGGTTGTTCTCACGCAAAGTGAAGAGTTGCCTGTCTTGTATTTTGGGATCGGATTTGTCAGATGAATCAGGATCTTTGAAATTGTCTTCAGACAATCCGATGCAGTTCGGAACAAGCGAGACAAGAGTGCTCAGTGAGAGAAGGGACTCAGCAGCAATAATCCTATTTGTGTGTGTGATGGATGCCTAAAAGAGAAAGATGATGAGAAGTGAGAGATCATACAGTGAGAACTAGTTGAGGAAGGAGCGCAGGAATTCTCCTGATTCGTTCTGGAACTTGCGTGTCCGGCCAAATCAGGCTGTGCTGGACACCGAATGGTATTTCGGTTTTCCGATCGTGCTTCCTTTCCTTCCTCTCCGGCCGAGACGATTGGCTGTATGGAGCAATCTCCATCTGAAGAGCACCTTTCATTTGCGTCTTGAAATCGTGTGCCCTGCTTCTCATCGACTGCGAGAACGAGAGACTGTTGAATTGACTGTCTGGCGAGAGGACATTCCCAGGCTGTCCAGAATCGGATGATTTTTCGCTCGAGACATCGCTGAGAGCATTTTGCTTCCGCGATCGATGTTTTGAGGATGTTTCGACATCCATGTAGTCAAGGGTGTCGATCAGCACAGCATTCCCAAGATCGTTGTCCCCATTGATCTTCTTCGACTCACTAATGGCCTCGATCATCTTGCGATATTCCTTCTCCTCCTCCAGCCTTGGCCGATGCCGTTTCGACGAGACTCTTGAGGGTGTTATACTCCCACTTGCTTGATTCGACCCATCGATGTCCGATGATTGGACTGACTTCGAACGAAGACTGTGTCGGGAGAAGAAGGATCCAGCGCGTGAGGCAAACGAACCTTTTGATGATCGGCTTGAGTTCTCAGAGTCTGAGCGAGAATGAAAGGAGGACACAGACGATTCCTTTGGCCGAGATATCTTCTTTGTTTCGTGTGTGGAGGAGGAGGGTGGAGTAACAACAAACGGAACGATCCATGGTGGGTAATGGAGAGAAAGGAAGGTTTCGATGAGTGTGTTGGTAAAACTGAGCGGATAGAAGAGATAAAACGGGGGAAGAATCCCAGTTGGAATGGAGAGCGGTTTGGTCGGAGGAAGATACGGTGCTGTGGAGACCATGTTTGTGCTGAAAAGCGAAGCAGATGCGGCTGGTGCTGAATATGCCGTGTTTTTATTGCTTTGAGAGACGACAGATGAAGTGGCTTGGAGGAAAGCTTGTGTGTGAGAGTGTGTTGGTGCATACAGTGTTGTGAATGACTTGATTGAAATGGGAGACGCTGACAGAAGCGATGAAAAGACAGGAGCTGTTGAAGACTCATTCAACATTCGGATGTGGCCTGGGACTGAGAGTGGAGAGGGGTATGCTGTGGATGTCGGTGTGAACACGTTTGTCGTGTAGGCTTGTGTTGGGATGGAGAAGAGTGCGGCAACAGTGAACGAAAAGAAGTTATGCAGAGACTTGATTGTTGTGAGGACACGAAGAGTGAGATTTGGGAAGGTGGGGACGAGTCTGAGCAAGTGGAGAGAATTGGTGAGGATGGTGTGAGACAAGATCGTTTGGACAGATGGACAGGCCGTGATCCGCTCAATCTCAGCTTTCGCTGTTTCTGCGATGAGGTCAGGTGCCTGCGGGTGAGGTGCAAGAAGAGCATGTTCAAAGTAGAAAGGGAAGGCTGGTCGCCATTTCCCTTGCTCTTCGATTTGGTTCTTCAAGAAGACGAATGTTTTCTCAAGCTGAGCTTTTCGGAAACCCGACCCTGGAATATGGACAATGTTGGGGAGAATGGGAATCGGGTTGAGTTTTTTGGTCATTTTCGATGTGAAGAGGAGGAATGACGGAGAAATGTCTGACGACATCCACGGTGAGAGAGAAGGAGTTGCCGGTGTAGTTGGTGAGAGATCCAAATTCTCCGACACTATTTCTTCTCCCAGAACTGGCGTTTTGAAGGGAATAATGCCAGAGAGTGTCTGGGAATCCCTGAAGATTAGTGGGAGGTCTGTTTTGAGGACGATCCAATTAAAGTATTCCTGATCTATGGGAGGAATATGTTCATGTCTTTCTAATGTAGATAGTGTGTCTGTTTCACCGTTCTTTGTTGGAATTATGATGGATGTTGAATCTGAACTTGATTTGAGTTCCTGAGCAGTTATCAGTGAAGATGTGAGCTGTGTTGTCAAGTTAATCTCACCCTTCCATTCTTCTAACAAATTAAACGGTTTTGGATAACTGTTCCAATCTTCAAAGTCCAAAACTTCCTTGACTTTTCGGAGAGCCGTTTCGATCTCATCTTCTGTGGTGTCTTCTTCAATTTTACGGAAGAGAACAGGCATTAAACCATCTGAACTGTGTCTAACCCAGGGAACAGATTTCTTTTCTTCAACAACAGGATTCTCCAAAAAATGAGGAGGAGCGAGGCTTATTGGGTCGCTGAGAGTTGGAAGAAGCGAAAGATCCGACGATAATGCCAAATGTGGAGAAATAGCGACACCTCTGATGCCAGTGCTTTGGTATTCATGTTTGATGAGGAGTAGCTCTTCATCATATTGGCCAGCGAAAAGAGAGCCGACTGCTTCTATTCTCTTCAAAAGAACCAACTGCATCACCGTCATTTCCCATCTCTTGGCGCTTCCAAGCATAGCATCAACATCAGATGGTCTTGATTGCGATAGAGGAGACGATTGCTTCTCACCAACTGTAGAACGAGGGGCGAGATAGTGAGAACGGAAGCATCGAGCTGAAGAATAGAAGGATGTAATTGTGCGTTGGATTTGTACCCAAAAATCAGTTCTCCATTTCATCAGAGATGTGAACAACGATGGAATTGTCATATTTGGTGGAATTGATGATTGGGCTGTTGTTCTTTCGTGTTCTTTTGACCAGGAACGTTCAAGTGTTGAGTATAATGCAGTGCACAAATTGTGATAATTGAACATGAGACCAACAAAGAAATGGAGGAGACGACAAAGAAGAGAGATGACTGCCGATGGCGGTAAGAGTTCAAAGAGCACAACATGTGGTTCAGATAGCGCAGTGGAAGGAATTGATTGAGTGAATGCCTGAAGAAAGATGAATAAAGACTGACAAGACCTTTAAGACACCCAAAGTAGTAAAACGGATTCCATCATTCAGTATTTCCGTGAAAGTGAGCTGAATCTTCGCTAGAGGATCAGTCATTACCGCATGTCCAAGAAAATCTCGAGGAAATTGTTTGACAATATCATAACTAAAAGATAAACGGAAGAGAAGTACGAACCACTCGAGGATTGTCACCAGTCGGGAATAATCGCCCA
>JARBJD010000109.1:0-219010 GCA_033064195.1 Blattamonas nauphoetae | reverse complement strand
ATCACTGATGAATGCAGAGAGAATCTCTTTGACTCACTTTACATTGATGACTTCTCAGTGAAGAATCTCCAAACGATTATCCTTCTTGATGACTGTCGTAGAATACTTGGTGAACGAAGAGCATCCAAAAATAGAATGACAATGATGGACCTATTATTGGAGAATCGACAACCAAAGTTCACTTTCTTTCTGACAATGCATGAGCTCTTCAGTTTGTCAGCTGATATGAAGTCAAACATTGATTCAATGTGGATCTTTGGAGGTTTCAACAAAGAACGAATCAGTAGAGTCTATCCTCAGTTGAACTCACCAATTGACATTCGACAGTTCTGGAATGTCTACCAACGAAAACAAAAGTGTGAAGCAATCATTCTTCGATACAACACTGATGGAGTAGCACTGAATGAGATCAACAAAGATGGACTAATCAGAAGGGTCAGAGAACTCTTGTAGAAGGTTCCCAATTGAATCATCAAGACTTCGAAGCCTCATGCTGAGAGTGTCTGTCAACGTCCGAATTGATTCTTCAATGTCTGATAATCTTTGATCAATCGTGAGTGAATTAGGAGAAGTGCAAGCATCGACATATCGTTTCCTCAGTGCTATCTCACCTCTTATTTTTGTGATTCGATATCCATCAATTTGAATCATCCTATTCAGTTTCTGTGTTGTGTACTCATTCAGTTCTTTTCTATTCTTCTCCAAATATCTCTGAAAGTCGTGGATGTTTGTGAACTCCTTTTGTTCGGGATCAAACGGTTCTAATATTTTCAGTGATGTCATTTAAGTGAAATAAAAATATCTGAAACATTTTTGAGATTCGTTTAAATTGAAGCGAACGAAGTTCTGAGGTCAGAGAAGACCGAACTCAGCAATGAACTCTGGAGTTAAGTTGTCAATTGAGTCTGCATGGAACTTTGTGTGCTGAATTGGAACGTAGACAACTTTTGACAGACATGTGAGTCCATTCAGAAGTTTAGCTACTACATTACCGTGTTTGTATTCAATGAATTTCCCCACGAATTGAAACTGTCTTCGCTTCTTCTGAAACTTGGCAACGGTCTTGTCCAAATCAAGGTGGATCAATAGAATGTTTCCTGGTTTGTATTTCCATAACATCTGTGATGTCTGTTGTCTTTGGATGTTCTTCAATTGTTCTTCACAACTGGAGATGTACAGTGCTTCGATTTCACGATTGTTTTGTGCTTGTTGTGGAGTGAACTTGTTCCAGTACGCTCGATGAGGAGTCATGTTGTAGTATTCCACCATCTGATTCATCAGTGAATGATTTGCCATTTGTGTTGCATTGTCTTGGAATCCATCTCTGATTGTTCTGATCACTCGATCGACAATTCTGTTGTGATTTGTAAATGGTGAGCTTGTGAAATATGTACTGACCTTCTGTTCCTTGAAAAACTCTGATGCTTCTCCACTTGTCCAAGCCGCTTCTCCATCTCCTCGAATGTTATTCACATGAACTCCACGATGATTAATCAGATCGTTGATTGCAGTCTTGACTTTGCTCCATGATTTATCCAGAACTGGAATCACAACCAGGGATTTAGTGTTGATGTTAATTGCGAAGAGGTAGATCTGCAGTACTGTTTTCGACGTTGGTGATTGAATGAAAACGAGATCAATTTCCCATGATCCGAACTTGGGAGAAAAGTAAGGTCGATCACAATTCTGTGGAACCTTTCTGTCCGATGTCTTCTGTGGATCACCTGTAATTGCTTTGGACATGAACTGCATTTTTGATCGAAATGGATACACGATTTTCTCTGTTGTTTTAGGAATTGTTGGTGAATCAATTCTCATTGTGTCACTTCCTTTTTCTCTCTTTATTTTCCTCGGATGTGCAGAATCCCATCTGTGAGTATATTCATCGTACCAGTCCTGAAATGATCTTCCTCCGAATGGTATTTGTTTTGTGTGAGTCAGAATGAATTCAAGATCATCGTTCGCAATAGTTCTGTTAATCGAGGCTCGAACAAATGTGTCTCTGTTCATTTTAGTTGCATCCAGAATGTGTGATGTAATAAAGTGTTCCATTTGTTTTTGATTATTCATTATTGAGTTATCAGCTTTGATCTGTTCATCTTCTGAATCATTTCTCTGTTGATGATCAAACAATCCTTTCATATGTGCCAACTTATTGAGAACTTGCTGTGTTGTCTTGCTAAAGGCTTCGAGCCCTCCTGGGCGGAGAGTTGGTTCGTACCGTCCGATCTCTCTCACTGGTTGGTTGAATGGAGTTGTTCTGATTGACATTGGTGGATTGGGAATAATGATATCATCATCCTCCTCTTCAAATTTCCTCTCCTTCATTGGATATTCATATTCAAACCCAGCCGATTTTAAGTTTCTCTTCTGTCCAGGAATAATTAGATATTCAGGTGGTTCTATAACTATTGGTCTTTTCGCTGGTGTTGGGATTGGAATTGGTCTTGCCTCTGCAGGGCTTCGAATCCGTGGTGAGAAATTCACTTCCTGATTTACCGCGCGATGATATAGTTGATATTGGAAGTATGCATTTTCAGCAGTGCGATCCCGAATTAGTATTCCTAGGTAATTGTTTACAAACTGTTGGACAACACTTCTTCCATCCAACTCTGATAAATCAGGAGGTAATCCACCATTGAACCAATCCTCGAAATATGTTTCATCATTTCCATCAAATGGTCCATTAGAATCAGAGCCGAAATAGACTGGTAAAATGTTTGTTAAAGTCCATTTCTTTTCGACTATTTTGGTTTTAGAATGCTGTGTGCACCGAAGTAACCTATTCACTAGTGTGTTGATCTGTCGTGTATTCATTTCTTCAAAAATAAAGTTTGTGTTTATTCAATAATATAATCAGTAGCTTTCAGTCCATGAATGAACGGAGGACATGATTCATTTTCAAGTACGATTGCCTTCAGATGTTTTCCACTGAGACTGAGTTTCTGTTGTTGTATTTTTGCTATCTCAAATCCATTGCTGTCCTCTTCACTCACGATTCTTCTCGTCTGAAAGTTCAGTGTTGTGGTCACAGTTTTCTCTCCATTCAGACACTTCACATAATCGTCACTCGTGATATTTGTTTTCTTTAATGACACTCCTTTGATTTTGCATTTCTCATCGAGAGAGTAACACTTGGGTGCAAGACAGATCATCTGTTCACCTTCCTTCTCAATTGCTAATCCCAACAGCTTCTTCTCATCATCAACTCCTTTTTCAGGATTGGGAAACCATTCGTATTTGTGAGCATCATAGAATTCTTTGTCAGCAATTACGTGTTCAAACTGTTGATGGATTCCAGCATTCGGATCTCCACTAATT
Source organism: Blattamonas nauphoetae (assembly GCA_033064195.1). Lineage (NCBI taxonomy): Eukaryota > Preaxostyla > Oxymonadida > Blattamonas > Blattamonas nauphoetae. The sequence continues at coordinate 215,689 of JARBJD010000109.1, read as the reverse complement.
GCCCAATAAGCAGAATCAGTATCACCCTCACAGAAATGAATCTTGTTCATGTCTAGGCATTTGTACATGAAGTTGTAGATGAAATTCAGATACCAGAACTTGGCATTGTCGAGTGTGAATACTGCTTCTTGCAGGCATGTCTTGCATGATGCTTTCTCTCTGTCTTCAATCACAATGTAGTTGTCCTCATTGATCTCTCGAGTCGCTACAAATCCTTTCATCATTTGCTTCAAGTATGTTCTCTTCTCATTGCAGATTGTGATTGAGTTGTACTTCTCAGTGTTCATTCCATCATATCCGTAACTTCCATTCAAGTTGGTCTTACAGAACTGTTCTTTTCCTTTGTTACCAACTTTCATTGCTTCAATTCGATCATTCATAAATGAAGTCACAAATGGTACAAATCCGGCATGTCTCGAGAATACCATCACACTCTTAATGTCATCAATAATGAAGTGGCAGTAGTCAATGAGGAACCACAGATAGTATGTCGAAAAGAACATATATTGATCGTGTGTGCTCAAGAGTTGGGTCAGCTTTCTTTGTTTGTCATCAGTCTTCAATCCATGTTTCTTCATCAACGAATATGTCTTCTCTCCAATGTTCTCTTCTGTCGTATTGACAACAATGTTCCTGAAGATTGGTGGAAAGTTAATGAATTCATTAATGTGTTTCTCATCGATGTGTCCCTTCAATTCTGCAACGAATAGTGTCTTCTGATTCTTGTCTTCGATAATCTTGCGACATTCTTTATCTCCTGTTGCGGTGAACAAGCATCTTCCTGGCATATACATTCTGTGATTAGTGTATGGATTGTTCTTGTTCTTGATTGATGAGAAAGCACTTGGATAAAGTGAATTGAAATCAACGCCGCAGACATGAGTCATCTTGTGTTCTGTATCAGTGGAAAGAACCTTTCCATCTTCGAACTTGAAGTGATTGATTGGTGTCACGTCTTTGATATTCTGTCGATGTTGAACATTCGATAGTCCACCAGTCACTGCTGCTCTCAGTTTGTGATATGTTTGCTCATGTGTCAGAGTCATTGGTAGTGATTTCCAGATGCAGTACTTCTTCAATTGAATTCTCAATCGAGTGAGATGTTCATCTTTGTCTGACTTGTAAGTGTTGCAGTAGTCACAACAGATCTTGACGTTCTCTTTTGAATGACCTTTTGAATTGTCGATTCGATCCAGTGTTGGTCGTACTGCTTGTGAGAAGTGACTCTTGCAGATGTAGCACACTCTCTTGCACTGTTGAACAAACCAGTCGTAGTCTGCTTCAGTGACATTTTTGTCAGTGCTGCGATGAGCTTTCTGGTCTTGATAAATGTACGATGCAACCTTGTACTTCCAGTATTGTTTGGTGATTTTTATGTCACCAGATTGATCCACTCCATTGAAATCATCGTCGATATCGAAATCCTTGTACGCGCATGCATACTTGATTGCAGAAGCGTTTGCTGACAATGAGAGATTGTGCAACATATCTACTTTGTATTGGAAGTTCAGATCAATGAGATTGTCAAGTGGAGCAATCATGCATTCGACGTCTCTGATGTTGTAGAACTTGAGGTATTCCCAACGGTTCTTGAATCCTTGCTTATTCCAATCATCAAGGTACAATTGGTAATCAGTGTCGGACATTTCACTGTTGTTCAGACTGGAGTAGAATTCATATTTGGAGAATGGTTCTTGTTTGCTCAGCACTGTGTCGTAGTCTGATGAATCAAAAGATTCGTAAGCAAAGAATGATTTCTGGAGTGTGGTGTTTCCTCCAAAAGCCTTCACTGCATTATCCAAAGTCATTGGTCCTGTGTAAGACATCATGTCAATGAACCGAAGAACCTGTTGTGTTTTCTCGTGTCTGATCAATACTTGTTTGTACTTTGTTGTTGATCCAAGGAAGCTCACCACTTTCCAATCCTTGTCTACAAGATCACGAAAGATGAGATTGATGTCGAATCTGGAACTGTTGAACCCAATCACACTGACTTCATTTTGTGAGGGAATTTCTGGATCTTCATAATAGTTGTCCTCTCGAACTGTCTCAGCAAATTTGAAGAGTTCTCTGATCCATTGCTTCACAAAATCCTTTCCATCTCGAAGATCAAAGTAGATGGACTTCATTCCTGATTTTGTTTTGATTGCTGATGCAACAGAGAGAGGTTTTAGATGAGAGATCAATTGTGTGTTGTCATCAGAGAATAAATTGTCAAGAATGAGATCTTCCATCGTTTCGAAATCGTAAGTGATGTAGAATTGTGTTGGTTTGAATTCATCTTGTCTTTTGTGTGCCATCAGAAATTCATATGTTCTATTGTTGAGAATGTGTGGAACATAAGGTCTTGGTGTCTTGTCAAGTGAGATCTTCTTCACATGTTTTCCATCAAGATCTTTGCACTCTCTGAGATGCTTCTCAAAATCTCTACTGTAGTTTTTATTCTTCACTTGGAATCCTCTCGATTGACAATATGGGCAGAGCTTGTATCCAGTGATTTTCTCAGGATCAACAATGAACATCACATGAACGAGAGTTGCTGTCAGAGGAATCATTAGAAGTGGGAGGACTCTTGCATCATCATTTTCGTTGACATACGATTGACTCAGGAAGTACCGCTTCTTGTCTTCATCAAATTCATAAATGTGAACGGTAATGTTGAACTTAATCATTGCTTTCTCAATATCACATGCAATATCAAACCCAGGATAATTCTGAAGATGTGGAGTCAATTGTCGAGATTGGAGATGAGTGAGATTCATCCATTGTGCGAACAATCTGTAGGCTTCACTGTTCCTCATATTGATTGATATTTTCTTACCTTGAACTTCAGGAAGAGTGAGGAATGACAGAGCTTGAAAGAAGCAGATATTGTACTCTGAATCGATGTATCGAACATTCCTCGTTTTGATGTGTTCAGTGAGAATGGCATTTGCTTTTCCTGCAACTGGGAATCGATAGACTGCAACCAGAATTGAGTGGAATGCGATGTACATTGTCTTCGTATCCATCAGTGTTCTCTCCTGAGATTCTTTGATCAGATTGATCGCATATTTTGAATACTCATTGATGTCTCCTGAACTTCTAATCACTGTTGGGAAACTCTTCGATGTGTTCTCCAGTTCTGGTCTGAAGTCATTGTAAGTTGTCTCATCTTTGTCTTTTCTCTCAATAATCTTTCCAAAGTCAATACTAATCTTGAATGGATGATCCTTCTCCTTGTCGAATACTGCTCTGATGAATGTTGTGATTTCTTCAACATTCTTCAGATGATTGTGAAAGTACAATTGATATGGTTTTCCATTATCTTCGACCTTCTCGACCTCATTCTTTTTGAACTTCCTTCGAGCATCCATGAGACAAGAATTGAATGCTGCTTTGTCTCGTGGTTCAGCAAGTAATATACATTCTTCAAATCCATCAAAGGTCTGCACTTCTCTCTTTTCCATTTGTTCATTTTTCTTTTGAATGATCAACAGATTCTTCATCCAGAGATCCATCAGCTTCTCTTCAATTGATTTCAGCTTCCACGTCATTCTGAACACTTGCTTCTTCAGTTCATCTTTGTTCACTCTTGGATTTTCTTTCATGACTTGCATTCTTGCTTTGCTGTCTTCTTCATTCATCATTGCATTGTTATTGTTCTCTTCAAGTTTGTGAATAAAATCATCGATCTGATAGTTGGTAATATTCCTTATTTCTCCTTCAAAGTGGAGATCTGGATTCTTGAGCATTGACAGGAGATATGCTCTCTGATGTTGGTTGTTTCTACTACTTGGCTTGTATGTTCGATCATAACCATGTTCATCCTTGAATTCAAAGGTGGTGTTTGGAAATAGTTCTCTTATTTTTGTGATGCTGTCTGTGACAAATTTCAGTGTCGCCGCCATTTACTACAAATTAAAAAATCCGAAAATAAAAAAAGTTGAGCGTTTATTTCTGTTTTCTCTGATGGGGCTTTTTCGGTGCCTTTAACCATGAATCAAGTCTAGTTCTGAACACTTCACTTCCACCAATCTCTCGATACGTAAATGGAACCAGAACTTTGGTGTACTCACCTACGAGTTCACAATTGTATTTCTTCAGTTCATTCTCAACGAATGATTGAGTATAGTGTCGACGTTTTGCTGAGTGAGGTCTGTTTCCTTGATTCCACAACTTTGGTTTTATTCTCCATTCAACTCCCTCATGAACATACGTCACCGGCACATTATTTCTGACATACTCAGAGACTAGCGAACAGTTCTCTTTTCTCATTGATTCAATTAATGCTTGTTCTGAACATATTCGACGTCTTTCATTGTACATCGCAGTTGGATTCATTTAATACAAATTAAAAAATTCAAAAATAAATTTTCATTCGTTGTTTTATCATTTGTGATCTTCCGAGGCTTCGATCCTCACATCGATGGGTTCGATCAGTCTTGTTTGATCAGCGAAAGTACTTCAATGGGATATGATCCTTTCATCTCGTTCCTAATGGCTCTTTACTGTTTCATTTAGGTGTGTTTCACTTTCAAGTTTCTCATTTGTTCTCTCTTCTTTTTCATCTCTTCATTTTCGTTCTCGATCATTCACTTTTTTCTGTCTCTCTCGTTCAGGTACACTATTGTGTTTTATCTTCTGGAATTTCGTTTCCGACTTATTCTTAAATGGTTTGTTCTCTTATTCAATTCATTCTTTCCTAAAACTCTTTCTTGTATTCGATCTGATCGGACCAAACTTGACCTCACAAATCTAGTCGACCACTGCTTCTTATGATTCAAAATGATGTTTCCCTTCCGACAAATAACTTGTGTGCTCTTCTCTTTCTTTCATCTCTTTTTAAATTTCATTTCTGACCTCTCACCAACTGATCATCTCGACTCCGACGCTCTATCACCTCTTACTGTTCACAAGTGCCCTTCACCGAAGAATTTTTACTTGTTTGTTCTCTTTCTTGAATTATCTTTTCCTAAGACTCATTCTTGTACTCACATTCGCACTTCACTTTTTGTCTTCACTTTTTTCTCTCTCCACTTCACTCTAGAATTTTCATTCTCACTTCATTCTCATTATCTCTTCATTGTCTTTCACTTTTTCAAAAATTAAAGTTTGACATGAGTTCTAAATTTTTGATCAACTTTTGGTGCTCGAAATTTCTCGATCGATCGTCGATTTTGATTCAGAAGGTACGCCGCTTTGTTTTACTTTCTATTGACCTTGAATTCATGTTCTTCCTCTTTTGACTTTCTCATTTCGACTCTTCTCTTTTCTAAAACCTTCTGGTGCACTCATTTTCGCTCTTTTTCAGTCTTCTTCATTCAGGTACAGCACGACTCTTTATGCTCTGATTAAAGTGGTTCTGACTGGAATTCAACCGGTATGTTCTCTCACTTTCCTCATTCTTTCATAAAACCTCATTATGGACCAGATACAAGTGGACAAAAAAGTGACCTTCGAATCTGGTCCATCAGAACTCCTTATGGCTCGCTGAATGTGGGAATGACGAAATGAAACTGGTATGTTCACGTTTTCTTATTCACTCACTTTTTAAAATCCGTTTTGGGTCTGATTCAACTGATCGCCTCGATGTGGGTACAATATTGTGTTTTAGGATTTGAAAGTGTGTTGTTTATGACAATCCAAACATGTTTGCTCTTCATTTACCTTCATTCTTTCTTAAAAACCAATTTTGAACCGAACATTTGTGGGCGGAAAAGTGCCCTTCAAATTGGGTGAACAGTCTCGTTTTAGCTCTCGAAAGAATGCTTATCAGAACAGACAAAACTAGTATGTCCTTCCTTTTTATTCATTCAATTTTAAAATCATTATTGAACCGGTGATGTGCGATCATCTCAACGGTGGTGCACTATAGTGTCTTAGGACATGAAAGTATGTTGTTCCCAACACAAATCACAGGTTTGCTCTATTTCTTCTTCTTTCATTCTTACAATTCATTATTAGACCACAAATTTCACTTCAATTTTTTGCTTCTCATTTTTGGTTCAATATCCTTTCTTAAAATTTCATTCGTACTTCGTTCGCTTATTTTTGTTCTCTTTTTGAAAAATCTTGAATGGAAATGAAGTAATGTGAAGTGGTTAAAAAGTGCCCAACGGTCGTTGTGGTCCAATCCGAACTGAGGAAACTATGAGAGATATTGTAAAAAAGACATCAGAAACAAGAGTAATGAAGTGGAGAGTGAAATGAGAAGAAACTGAAATTTCATAAAACAGACTAGAAGACGAGAAAAGTGCGAAAAACAAAACTAGGAAAAACTAGTGGACAAAAACTCATGAAAATTCAAGGAGGCCCTTCTCGGAAGGTCTGAAAGGACCTCCGATGGGGTAAAACGCTCAACCAAAATTCTAAAGTGCTGAAAAGTGAGGTGAAAAATGAAAGTTCAAAAAAAGACGACTATAAGGGTGAGGTGAGAGGAAACCTGGGAAAAGCGTCGGAAGGACGCAAATATGAAGAATCTGAAAGATCTAAGCTTAAAAACAAAAATTGAGGAAAAAATGTGAAAACGATGAGGTGTCAAAACCGAAACTGAAAAGAGACACCAAAAGGTGACTCCGAACGATTTGAAGTGAAAAAGCATGAAATAAGAGAAAAGGAGACCCTAAAAATGATAACAGAGAAAGCGCATACATGGTTTTTCAGAAACGGAGAAATTCGATCAGATCATGGTGGGTCGGATCAAACTTTATTTTCGAAAGTGTTTTTTTGCCAACATTTCCCCATTCAAAATGATGATCTAATTATGTGAAGTCATAAAAAATGTGTTTTAGAGATATAGCGGTTCATAGTGGTGAAATATGAGCATCGACTTTTTGGTCACTTTTTTTGACCACTGTTCGGTACGTAGCTCCACGAATTCTCAACCGATTTTCATCGGGATTGTTTTGATCGATGACTCACATCGTCCTCGACATTTTAGAATTTTTTTCGATTTTTTTCGAAGTGGTTCTCAAGTTGGATTCACTTTGTTCGAGTTCAAAAGTGAAAAAACATCGAAAAAAGTGACAACATTTTTGGAAAGTATCAAAAATTTGCTTCAAAATTGACGCTTAAAATGAGGTCAAAATATTGGATATATTTTTGGAATTTAGGTCAAATATTGGCATCATTGAAATGGCCTAAATTCCTTTTAATACAAGATTTAGAAATGGTCGATCGGAATTGACTTTTCGTTTCTGATTTCAACGACTATTTCAATCTGGTTCCCAAATCGTCTACTATACTACTAATGTGTCGTTCGTCCTGTCGATTTGTTGTCAGCTTTCTCCGTCTGCACATCTTCCTCCTTCATAGAATGCGGGAAGAGCGAGAACAGCGACATCAGATACCCCCTCTCGCCCATTCCCATGTGCACCTCCAAATTCGCTCCCTCTTCCGCTCTTCTGATAATACAACACACACGGGGTCTATCCGATCCTGAATCGACCTCGCCCAAACTGCGGATAAAGCACGGTCTCGTAGACAAGGTCGCTGATCGACTGCGACGAGCTGATTGTGTCTCCGCCGATCCGAAGTGAGGGGAGGACGACGTTGGGAGAGAGTTGACGATCGTGCGGCGAGCAGGGAAGTAGTATAGAAGACGAAAGTAGAACCACGTTGGCAAAGACACCACTTCCATTGCTTTTTCTCCATGCCGATTGACAATTCAGAAAATACTTGGAGTAAAAGTCATTTTCATTTCAGAAAGTTGTCAAACTTAGAGAAATATTCTCTTCCAGAGTTCAGATACTTCATACTTTCAAGTTGAAGCAAAATTTCGAAAATTTTCAAAAATGCAAAAACCTTGATTTTGGCGGAAGCTGGTGTATTTTTTCAAGGTTCCGAAGGTTGCGACCCTTCTCATCGGTCCCTTTTAGACCGGCATCGGAACTCATTTTTCTCGATTTGAGTTCCGGAGACGTACGTTGGTCTTGCCAAGGGCCTAGACCATGCCAAAGGGCAGTGATATGTGAAATTAAATGCTTCCGCCAGGAATTGAACCTAGGACCTTCAGCTTAGTAGTAGTAGTGCGTGCACTCACCATTACCACTAGACTATCCGGTCCTGAAATTATCCCGAAAAATCAGAAACTTTATACCCGAAAAAAAGACACTATAGCAGATTTAAAATTTGAAAACTTTGTCAATAAATTCAATATATAGCAAAATCGCTCCCGTGAAAAAGTCATGCTTTTTAACGAGGGTAACAAGTGGCCAAGAATTAAGATTTAGCAGATCGCTCCCGTGAAATAGTCATGCTTTTTAACGGGGGTAAAAAGTTAAAAAGGAAAATCTAACATATTTTGAAAAAATCGCTGACGAGAAAAAGTCGTGCTTTTTAACGAGGGTAAAAAAAGTCGTTCCCGTGATAAATCCATGCTTTTTAACGAGGGTAGATAGGTGGACAATTAAAGGAATATATAGCAGATCTGAACATTCGAGGTATAAGGCACAGGTCGAAACTAACATTTTCAGGAGCTAGTAGCTCAGTGGGTATGTTCCAGGTATGCATGTTTCTAGGCTATGGTTCGATTCTGGCGAGGGGAAATCTTTGTTCCAAAAAAAAATGAAAAAGTTTCCAAATGCCAAAATAATTTCAAAAATTTAAAAAAAATTCAAAAATTCAAAAAAAAATTTCAAAAAAAAATACTTAGGAAAATTTCAAAAAATTTCAAAAATTCAAAAATTCAAAAAATTCAAAAATTCAAAAATTCAAAATTTCCAAAAAAGTTGAAGTATGAAACCTCGACGTAATTTCCCTTGATACTCAGGCAAAATGGTGCCCTCGTGGCTAATGCGTAGAACGAATTGAAGGTTGGATTGGAGCGGGACGAGCTGGGAGGCTGTCCCCGGGGGTTCACTGTGGGCATCACTTGAATGTGACCGTAAATCATGCCCCCCCAATACCTTAGCCCTTCAAGGAATTCGCCAGCAGTAGTCATTGAGTAGGATCATGATAGAGTGATCCCCAAAGGAGTATCGGGTTGTCCTACGGTACAATCATACAAAAACTTGATAAAGGAAATGATGAACGATTGAACAATGAAGGTTTGAATGATGAATGATTGAATTTCAAGTTGAAAAATGATACCTCGACGTAATTTCCCTTGATACTCAGGCAAAATGGTGCCCTCGTGACTAATGCGTAGAACGAATTGAAGGTTGAATTGGAGACGGATGATCGAAAGATTGTCCCCGGGGTTCATGTTGGCTTCAGATTCTCAACAGAGAGTTTGACCGTAAATCATGCCCACCCAAGACTTATCCCTTCAAGGAATTCGCCAGCAGGAGTCATTGAGTAGGATCATGATAGAGTGATCCCCAAAGGAGTATCAGGTTGTCTCATGGTACAATCATACAAACTTGAATGAATGATTGAATGATTGAATGATTGAAAAATGAAAGAACGAATGATGAATTGAATGAATGATTGAAAAATGAAACTTGGAAGAAAGAAACAAAAAATGAAAGAAGCAAGATGAAAGCTGGCACAACAAGGAACAAGAAATAAAAAGTTCCAACACCTCACTTCACATTTCATTTATGATTTTTATTTTTTTTGATTTTTTAATTTGTATTAAATGACAACAGTGAATACTACAGATGTCTCGCTAAAGACTTCGAACCCTCCAAAGGGGAGTGAAAAACGTCGAACAGATGCCAAGCAAGCTTTGATTCAGTCAATGAAAGAAGAGAACTGCGAACTTGTCTCTGAGTATGTCAGACATAACATACCAGTCATCTATGTTCATGAAGGTGTTGAATGGAGAATACAACCAAAGTTGTGGAATCAAGGAAACAGACCACACGTGTCACAACGTCGACACTACACTCAATCGTTTGTTGAGAATGAACTGAGCATGTACAACTGTGAGCTCGTTGGTGAGTACAAGCAAGTTCCTGTTCCATCAGAGCAAGAATTTGGCGTGTTTCTGATGTTCACAAAATTAACGCTGATTTTTTTTATTTGAATTTTTTATTTTGCATATGAAGAGTAGGTCCAGTTAGTGCAAGTGTGAGACCTCGACGTAACGTTCCAAGATACTCAGGCAAAATGGTGCCCTCGTGACTGATGCGTAGAACGAATTGAAGGTTGGATTGGAGACGGATGATCGAAAGATTGTCCCCGGGGTTCATGTTGGCTTCAGATTCTTCACCAAGAATTTGTCCGTAAATCATGCCCACCCAAGACTTAACCCTTCAAGGACTTCGCTATTCTCTGTGAGAGCGTAGCAGTCATTGAGAAGGATTGAGATAGATCGTCCCCAAAGGAGTATCGGGGTGTCCATAGGAAACTCACACGAACATGAACTGGAACTACTCAACGGCTATTTTTGTTTTGTGAAGAATGTCATCACAAAAATAGAATTTACAGTTTAATACTCCAACATGAGATCAACCAGAAATTCGTAGTACTCCTTGATTATTTTTCCATTGATCGTCTCCGCTGTTTCCATCTCAATTGATTCACCAGAACTGTCTTTGAACCAGATCTTCACAATTGATTGTCGAGTACTTGATTCCCACTTCTTTCGCTTTGCAATCTGTTCATTGCAGAAAGCAACATATGATTCATTGTGTGCATCAGTCTGAATCCAATCAGCGTGAATGGTGTAATTCTGAGGAATATCTTTGGAGATGATTGTGGATGTACTGCCAATTTCTTCTTTCACATGGATGAGTTTGCAGTCAAGGAAGTGAACATATTTTTGTTTTCTAGAATTGACAAAATCATGAGGAAATTGAGCAGTGTGAGAATTCTGAATTGAGAAGTATCGTTTAACCATCGTTCTTTTTAGCAAAAATAAAAAATCAAAACTGTTTTATCATTAATACCCTCTCTTCACTTCTTCATACGCTTCTTGAAGTCGACGATCAATGACATATCGCACTCGTGGTTGTCCATTTTCAATCCAGAACAGCCAGTATGTTGCTTGATGTAGTGCTAGAATTGGTGGAGGAGGATCTTCAGGAGTTGAGGTGAAATATGGATCCAGAGCGCCCTGATTGATTGGTGTTCCTCGATAGACAATGTTCACCGATTCTGCTGTCGAAATACCTTCTTCACCACCTGCGATTTCACTTCGATCTGTTGGAACCATGAAAGTGAAACAGGTTGCATCCGTCACAGCTCTATTTCTCACAAATTGCCGTTCAACTCCGTTGAAGTCTTTTTCAAGGCGCGAATGAGAAATAGAATTTTCGAACTCTTCTGTTGCTGAACAACCAATGAAATCACCATTCACCATCATCATTTGATAGAACTCTGGTGAGAGTGTTGACATCGGGAAATTGGGACAGTTAGATCCAAGCATTTCAAATTGACCAACGTAGTGAGGATTTCTGAAGACTGTACATTCATTTGGTCTTTCCGGGAACAAGCACATAAGATTCATGCGATTGTTGAGTTTGATACTGATGTTTGATCTCACTCCCATTGCATTTGCTTTTGATTGGAATGATTGTGTGTCAATTCTTTCTGCTTTGAGCACATACAAAGTCTTTGAATATGTGTTGAAGAGTGATTGTTTTGTTGCATCGGTGATTTGATATCCGTAGCAAATTGTCGTTACTTTATCAACAGATGAATTCAGAACTGTGTAGGTTCTTGATATGTACTGGATGATTGCTGGTTTTTCAGCCATTGAATCTTCTTTTTCAAACGCACCATATTGCCAGACTGGATTTCCGATTTGGGTAAATTCCTGAGTCAAAATGCAGAATTCTCCGTCATGCATAAGTGACATTCGAGAAGAACCGACATTATGCATTCGTGCCATGTCTCCTTCATCAGTTGTATCTTGAATTGATTTTCGAATCACAGTTGAAGGTCGAATGGGACAATACACTAGCGAATTAGTTGTCAAGTGAAATCTCAATCGTAGATTGCCAAAGATTGAATTTGGATACTGATCGAATGTACTCAACGGCAGTAAATTCACAAACGGAATAACCAGTGGAATCGTAAATGTGATTGTTTCCGGTAAATCTGAAGCACTCGAGCATAACGGTGTATAGTAATATCCACACGCACTTGGATCCATTCTCTGAACATTTTCCCACAGACTGTAACAATGCTTCATGTTATTTTTCTCTTCATACGACTTGAATGTGTGATATAGAAATGATTCATGGATGTGATTATTCTGCAGTGTATTGTCAATGATGTTTCCTTGACTATCAACCAGTCTCATATCTCGAATTGCATCTGATGATGATTTAAATCCGAAGAACATTCCGTACATTCCAACGTGTCGTGTAACGTATGAATCCGGAGGTTTGTGAACTGGAACAGTAACAGTTAGATCTATTCGCAAATGACTCTTAGCAAACTCAGTCACATCATGACCGTCATAGCACAATGGAACTTCAATTTCATCTCCGATTCTACATGGCATTGGAGGATTTGTATTATGCACTTCTTGAATTGAATATACATGAGGTTCCGAATCCCATTGTTTTGGCAGATACGATTGCACTTCGATTTGCTCAATTAATGTCGATGTTGGTTTGGATTGATTTGATCTGATACTTCTCATTTATAGAAAAATAAAAAATCCAATATCAATAATTTCTTTTACTGTTTTGTCTCTACATGATTCCTAAATCTTTGTGTAAGGCTTTCAGTGTGTGATTTGGATAATACTCAACTTTTGGTTCACCATTGCTGTATCGTAATACCCACCAAGTTGTTGCGGTTGTTGCTAAAATCGGTGCTGGAGGATGCGTAAATTTTGTCAAAAACCCATCGCTTTTATCAGTTTGCTGACTTGGATCAAGAACATTATAGTATGTGTCAATCACTCCTTGATAAATTGGCTGAGATCTCAAAGTGACTGGAACATTCTGACCTCTGGAACTGATCGAATCATTACAGTTTGTTGGACATCCACTTCGTTGAGTTGAAAAGCATAAAAGAAAATCAGAATTGTCATGAATCGGTCGAACTCTTGTCATTGACTCATTTGGATAATTCTGATCGCCAGTGAGTTTCTCTTCAACGAGTGAATCTGTAAGTGATCGCTCCAAATCATCTGGAACAGTGAGGTATGAATCAAGGTTGAGAGTCGACAATGCGAACTGATAGAAACGAGCTCCAATAGTTGTTGTCGGTTGTTCTGGATAGTATTTATTGAGAAGATTCACTTGGATATTCTTCTGCATTGGATTGTGAAAACAAGTGACTTCATTGTCGTAGTGACGGAAGAGAAGCATGATATCCTTCGCATTCACAAGTACCATCTGTTGAGTACAATCAATTCCTGATGCTGTTGGTGTCTTCTGAAATGGATAGAATGAGATCTTTTCAGCTGGTATTGTTCCAGGACGATCCTGATACATTTTCTTGAGATTCTCTTTCACAATTTCTTTCATTTTGTATCCAGCACTCATGCAATACACATCATCAATGCGATAATCCATTATGTTGAGAGAAATGTATTGTTCATCAGGGGAAGGTTCCGAGGTAATACCAGTCGGATGTGTATATACACAATCTTGTTTTACTGCCATGATCTTAAATGATTGACCGATTTGAACGAAGTTCTTTGTACATGGGGGACGAGATATGGAAGGAAGGTTGGACGATCACGATTACAATAAACAAGTGAATTTCGGATGGGAGGACACCTTGTTGTATAGTCACTGACCAGCAATGAGAGTGTATTTTTCAATGTCAGTTCAGGATTAACAGGACAACAAACGAATGCATCTTCATTGATGTGAACACTCAATTTCAGATCTCCAAAGAGGCACCGAGGATAGTCAGTCATTCCTGAGAATATAAGAAGATCTTCAAGATTAATCGACACACGAATTGGCACGTCAATAGTGTCTTGAAACACTCCTGTTCCAGATGTTGTTGTAAAGTCTGACAATGGAATGTACACACCAGCAACAGATTCATCATGATTCCATGCATTCTGCCATGGAGTGTGGCAATGTTTTCGATTCTCCAATTGACTCTTCGGTTTGATCATATTGTAGATGTGAGACTCCATTGATACGTCATTGGTTGTTGTGCTGATAATTCTCTGATTGTTGTGAAGAACAGTAAGGTCACGAAAGATTGATGCCGAATGTTTGAGTCCAACAAAGATGAATATCCTCTCATTCATGTACGAGCCGATTTTACCTGCAGTTTGTTTCCAGTTGTTGACTTTCAATGTCGCAGTCATTGTGAACGTAATGAAGGAATCATCGATTTGACAAATGTCCTGATTACCGGTCAACGGAATGATTATCTCTTGTCATTTGTAGAAGCGTGAGTTCTCAGATGGTTTCAATTCCTGAATGGAGGTACTGTGTGCTCCATCATTCAGAAGATAATTTATGTGATGTTCAGACATGAGTTGCTGCTGTATTTGACCAATATCATCTCTTGTATACTTTATTGATCCAGTGGTATTTCCAGTCAATGATGATGCTCCAGTTCTTTTGTTTGTCAGATGTGTTGTATGTGAGTTCATTTTAACAAAAATAAAAAATCAATATTGCTTATTTCTTTTTCAGTTTCTTCTTCTTTGGTTTCGGTTTCAGCTTTTCTTCCAGTCTCAGTATTTCTCCTCTGAGTTTGTTCGCAACTGCTGTGTTTCCTTCATTCATTGCTTGCTCATACTGAGCCATCTTTTCTGCATGGATTTGTTGATCCGATTTAACATCTGGAATCATTTCAACACCTGTCTGTGCAACCTTCGAAATCAGTGGTCCAACGAAGGGAATGAGATTCAGAAATGGAGCTCCAACTCTCAGGATATTTTTTCCGACTGCTGCTAATTTTGATAACCAACCTGGTGCCATTTATGTAAAAATAATAAACTAGAACACAAACAAATTATAATCCTTTGAATTGAATCTTGGAATTTGACGATTGTGGTATGTCATCGTTTGAATACCGTGCATTTCGTGGAGGTTCATAATCTCTCGCCCTGTGAGGGTTCGAAGTCTCTGGCGAGACAATCATCTGTTGTTGTGGTGCTCGATTGATTACTTTGTTCTGTTGGTACACATCCATCATTCCGCCTAAGCCACTGAGTATACCTCCTGCCGTTTGTCCAACTTTATTGTTCGTCTGTGAGAGTAAACCACCTCCAACCTGAAGTAATGATGGAGCAAGTGGTTTTATGAATTGAAAGAACTGTTTGCCAATATTTTTGAGTTTGTTGAAACTTCCTGGTGCCATTTATAGAAAAATAAAAAATACAATTCATTAATTTTTCTAACGAGGAATTGCCTTTGTTAGAGAAATTCCATAATTGAGGATGGTGTTGTAAGCTTCATTGAAGGCAATGCACATGTCTTTACCACCAACAAGGATCTTGAAAATGGTTCGAAAGATTGGGAGTTTATTCAGACATAGGCACTTGTCAGACAGGTCATCCAGTTCAATCACCACATCATTGATTCCAGTGAGTGTCGCAATCAGTGCACATAAGTCACTTTGGTTTGTGATCAGTTTCTTCGATGGTTCAATGAGATTGTTCAACAGTTTCTTTTCACATGCGAATGCGTTCTTGTACACGAGCAGTAGTTGATCTTTGAATGCTGAAATATTTGATGTGTACTCTCGAAGTGGTATTGAACGACTTTGGATTGGTGCTGATGGATAAATCTCTAGTGGTGGTGGATCATATGTACCTGGAACATTGTCGAGTTCAACATTTGCACCTTGTTCATTTCGATCTTCGAGCTTTGGTCTTCCAGAAGATGCTCCTTTATTGTCGATGATGACATTGTTGGTGATTGACGTTGGAACTGAAGAAGAACTTGTGTGTTTCGTAAATTGACAACTTAGAATTGGTTGCATCACTTTCTATAAAAATAAAAAATTGATATTTATCTTTTAGTTAACCACTTTCTCCCATTTCTTTCTGTAAGTGTGCAAATCGAGCATATTCGGGCATATATCCTGTTTGGTATTGAACCACATCTCTTGTTCGATATGCTTCAGATGTCAGTTGATTCAAAAGTGTTGAGACGTTCGCTGAATAGCGACCAAGGAAAGTTTGTAAATCTTCTGTGTTTGAAATGATTTCGAGAAACTGTGGATAAATCTGTTCCTTAAACGCTTTTCTTGCTTTCGTTCTCTGATGATCTGGATTTGAACTGATGAAACCGTCAACATAGTCTTCAAGCCACTGATCCCACATCTTTGATGCTATTTTAGACTGAATGGAATTGAAAACCATATTGTCCAACACACCTTTCCCAGGATCGGCTGGAATCTCTCGACTGGCACGATACACCTTCAAAGTTTCATTCATGAATTCACCAACAGCTTTCTTCATTATTGCATAAGGTTGTTGTGATCGTTGTGCTTGTATTTCTTGGTAGTTGACTTCACGATAGTTTCCAGGCAAAGCATACTCCCCACTCTTGAGGAAGTTGTTGTGTGCAGCTTTGATTCTTCTTCCATGATCTTGACGAAATGATGAATATGGTGTTTGTCTTCGCATATCTGGTGTTGGATTCATTGAATAGTATGTCTCGACGACAGGTCGACTGTTGTATGATGCAAGCATGAAACCATTCGCTGCAACCAGATCTCCATTGTCTTTGTCGTAGACCATCACATCTGGAACTTTTCCATGTTTTTCCATCTGAACCGTCCAATTTTGTCCAGTCCTTTCAATGTATTCCAAAGCTGATGGAACACTACTGAGTGCAGAATTGAATTTGGTGCGAATGTCATCATCAGCATAGATTCTTTTCATTGCATCCAAAGCCCCCTGATCATATCTCATTTTCGGTTTCTTCGCTGGTGCTTTTCTCTTTGCGGGAATGTATTGTATCTTCGACATTGTGTTTTCATACAAAATAAAAAATCCAAAACTATATTTTAATTAGTGATAAATCATAAATGCAAAGAACAAAAATGACTAAACCTTTGGTTTCGTGGAGGGTGGAACCCTCGTCATTAACAGCATATGTGAATGCTAAATTGAGTGAAGCATCTAGTTGGAATGTGTCTCATGAAGTCCAATCACAAATACATCCAGACTTGAATTTCAATCGCAATAGTGTCAATGTCCTCGTTGGAAACAGAGGAAGTGGAAAGACATTTAATGCTCTTCGAGAAGTTGCCAAGCTCCAGAATGTTCAGGTTAGGAATGAACTGTTTCACTTGTTCGTCTTCGTCACTGATAAGAACATTGATCCAACCTTCGACAAATTCAAACCAATACTGAACGTTCCTTATGTGAAGGTCAAGTATGATGAAGCACTATCATTTCTGTTGGAACTCTCTGAATCGAAAGCTGCTTATGAAGAGATCATTGACAACCAGTGGCAGAATAAAATAACTGATGAATGCAGAGAGGATCTCTTTGACTCACTGTACATTGAAGATTTCTCAGTTAAGAATCTCCAAACGATTATTCTCCTCGATGACTGTCGCAGAATCCTGTGTGAACGAAGGACATCCAAAAATAGAATGACAATGATGGACTTGTTACTGGAGAATCGACAACCGAAATTCACTTTCTTTCTGACAATGCATGAGCTGTTCAGTTTGTCAGCAGACATGAAGTCAAACATTGATTCAATGTGGATCTTTGGAGGATTCAACAAAGAACGAATCAGTAGAGTCTATCCTCAGTTAAACTCACCAATTGATATTCAACACTTCTGGAACGTCTATCAACGAAAACAAAAGTGTGAAGCAGTCATTCTTCGATACAACACAGATGGAGTAGTACTGACAGAGATCAACAAAGAAGGTTTAAACCGAACTGTCCGTTAACTCTTGAATAGGTTGTTGATGGTCTCGTCAAGACTTCGAAGCCTCATGCTGAGAGTATCTGTCAGTGTTCTTTTTGATTCTTCAATGTCTGACAACCTTTGATCAATCGAGGATTCACCGTTGTTCTCTGTACTTGATTTCCTTAGTGCGATCTCACCTCTTTTTTTTTGTGATTCTGTATCCATCAATTCTGATCAACCTGTTCAATTTCTGTGTTGTGTATTTATTTAGTTCTTCTCTGTTCTTTTCCAAATGTCTCTGAAAGTCATAGATGTTTTCAAAACATTTCTGTTCAGGATCAAACGGTTCTAAAATTTTCAGTGTTGACATTTCAATGGAATAAAAATATTTGAAACAGTTTTGATTTAAACTATATTGAACTCATTAATGAACTCAGGAGTTAAATTGTCAATAGAGTCTGCATGGAACTTTGTGTGTTGGATTGGAACGTAGACAACTTTTGACAGACATGTGAGTCCATTCAGAAGTTTAGCTACTACATTACCGTGTTTGTATTCAATGAATTTCCCCACGAATTGAAACTGTCTTCGCTTTTTCTGAAATTTGGCAACGGTCTTGTTCAAGTCAAGATGAATCAACAGAATGTTTCCTGGTTTGGATCGCCAAAGCATCTGTGTTGTCTGTTGTCGTTGAATGTTCTTCAATTGTTCTTCACAACTGGAGATGTACAGTACTTCGATTTCACGATTGTTTTGTGCTTGTTGTGGAGTGAACTTGTTCCAGTACGCTCGATGAGGAGTCATGTTGTAGTATTCCACCATCTGATTCATCAGTGAATGATTTGCCATTTGTGTTGCATTGTCTTGGAATCCATCTCTGATTGTTCTGATCACTCGATCCACAATTCTGTTGTGATTTGTGAATGGTGAACTTGTGAAATATGTGCTGACCTTTTGTTTCTTGAAATACGTTGTTGCTTCTCCACTTGTCCATGCAGCTTCTCCATCACCTCGAATGTTATTGACGTGAACTCCACGATGATGATGGATAAGATCGTTGATTGCAGTCTTGACTTTGCTCCATGATTTATCCAGAACTGGAATGACAACAAGGTACTTAGTGTTGATGTTAATGGCAAAGAGGTAAATCTGAAGTAGTGTTTTCGACGTTGGTGATTGGATAAAGACAAGATCGATTTCCCAGGATCCAAACTTGGGAGAGAAGTAAGGTCTGTCACACCTCTGAGGAACCTTTTTGTCTGATGTCTTTTCTGAATCTCCAGTGATGTCTTTGGACATGAAGTGCATCTTTGATCGAAATGGATATTGTATTTTCTCTGTTGCTTTTGGAATCGTTGGTTGGTCAATCATCATCGCATCACCTCCTTTTTCTCTTAGGATTTTCCTCGGATGTGCGATACTCCATCTATGAGAATATTCATCGTACCAGTCCTGAAATGATCGTCCACCAAATGGGATTTGTTTTGTGTGAGTCAGAATGAAGTCAAGATCATCGTTCGCAATCGTTCTGTTAATTGAGGCTCGAACAAATGTGTTTCTGTTTATTTTATTTGCCTCCAGAATGTGTGAGGTCATGAATTGTTCCATTTGCTTTTGATTATTCAATATTGAGTTCTCAGCTTTGATTTGTTCTTCTTCTGAATCATTTCTTTGTTGATGATCAAACATTCCTTTCATTTGTGCCAACTTATTGAGGACTTGCTGTGTCGTAGGTTCGTAGTGTCTGATCTCCCTCACTGGGTGGTTGAACACGGTTGGTATGAAGAAGGGATTTCTCTCAATTGGATCCTGCACCTGTGAAATTGGTATAATGTCATCATCATCATCATCATCATCATCCTCATCATCATCATTCTCCTCCTCTTCGAATCTCCTCTCCTTACCTGGAAATTCATATTCTGAACCAATCGATTTCAAGTTTCTCTTCAGTCCAGGAATGATTGGAGAAAGTGGTGGTTGAATCTCTATTTTTGTTGGGATTTGTGTTGCCTCTGCAGGACTTCGAACCATTGGTGGGGAAGTCACATCGCGATGGTATTGTTGATATGCTTTGTATGCACCTTCAGCTCTGTATTTCACAACCAGTCTTCCAAGGAATCCTTTTACAAACAGTTGTACAACTTTTGTTCCATCTTCTAGTGATAAATTTGGAGGTAAATCTCCATTGAACCAATCTTCGAAATATGTTTCATCATTTCCATCAAATGGTCCATTAGAATCAGTGCCATGATAGACATGTAAATAGTTTGTTGGAGACCATTTGATTTCGACTATTTTTTTCTTGGAATATTGTGTACACCGAAGTAGCCTATACACGAGTTCATTCATCTGTACGGGGTTCAATTGTTGAGTGGTCATTTTAACAAAAATAAAGTTTGTGATTATTCCATTTTGTAATCAGTTGCTTTCAGTCCATGAATGAATGGAGGACACGATTCATTTTCAAGTACGATTGCCTTCAGATGAATTCCACTGAGACTGAGTTTCTGCTGTTGAATTTTCGCAATCTCAAATCCGTTCTGGTCATAGTCTGAGTGAACTCTTCTTGTCTGGAAGTTCAATGTTGTAGTCACTGTCTTCTCACCATTCAGACACTTCACATAGTCTTTGCTTGTGATGTTTGTTTTCTTCAGAGACACTCCTTTGATTTTGCATTTCTCATCTAGTGAGTAACACTTTGGTGCGAGACAGATCATCTGCTCACCTTCCTTTTCAATTGCTAATCCCAACAGCTTCTTCTCATCATCAACTCCTTTTTCAGGATTGGGAAACCATTCGTATTTGTGTGCATCATAGAATTCTTTATCAGCAATAACGTGTTCAAATTGTTGATGGATTCCAGCATTTGGATCACCACTAATTGCCCAATAAGCAGAGTCAGTGTCTCCCTCACAGAAGTGAATCTTGTTCATGTCTAGGCATTTGTACATTAAATTGTAGATGAAATTCAGATACCAGAACTTGGCATTGTCGAGTGTGAATACTGCTTCTTGCAGACATGTTTTACATGATGCTTTCTCACGATCCTCAATCACAATGTAGTTGTCCTCATTGATCTCTCTTGTCGCTACAAATCCTTTCATCATTTGTTTCAAATATGTTCTCTTCTCATTGCAGATTGTGATCGAGTTGTACTTCTCAGTGTTCATTCCATCATATCCGTAACTTCCATTGAGGTTCGTCTTACAGAATTGTTCCTTTCCCTTGTTTCCAACCTTCATTGCTTCTATTCGATCATTCATAAATGAGGTCACAAATGGTTCAAATCCAGCGTGTCTCGAGAATACCATCACACTCTTAATGTCATCAACAATGAAGTGGCAATAGTCAATGAGGAACCACAGATAGTATGTCGAGAAGAACATATATTGATCGTGAGTGCTCAAGAGTTGAGTCAGCTTCCGTTGTTTGTCATCAGTCTTCAATCCATGTTTCTTCATCAACGAATATGTCTTCTCTCCAATGTTCTCTTCTGTCGTATTGACCACAATGTTTCTGAAGATTGGTGGAAAGTTTATGAAATCATTTATGTACTTTTCATCGATGTGTCCTTTCAGTTCTGCAACGAACAATGTCTTCTGATTCTTGTTCTCGATGATCTCACGACATTCTTTATCTCCTGTTGCGGTGAACAAACATCTTCCTGGCATGTACATTCTGTGATTAGTGTATGGATTGTTCTTGTTCTTGATTGATGAGAAAGCACTTGGGTAGAGAGAGTTGAAATCAACACCACAAACGTGAGTCATGATGTGTTCTGTATCAGTGGAAAGAACCTTTCCATCTTCGAACTTGAAGTGATTGATTGGAGTCATGTCTTTGATATTCTGTCGATGTTGAACATTCGATAGTCCACCAGTCACTGCTGCTCTCAGTTTGTGATATGTTTGCTCATGTGTCAGAGTCATTGGTAGTGATTTCCAGATGCAGTACTTCTTCAATTGAATTCTCAATCGAGTGAGATGTTCATCTTTGTCTGACTTGTAAGTGTTGCAGTAGTCACAGCAGATCTTCACATTCTCTTTAGAATGTCCTTTCGAATTGTCGATTCTGTCTAATGTTGGTTTGACTGCTTGTGTGAAGTGACATTTGCAGATATAGCACACTCTCTTGCATTGTTGAACAAACCAATCGTACTCTGCTTCAGTGACATTGTTGGTAGTATTGCGATGAGCTTTCTGGTCTTGATACCTGTATCCTTCAACTTTGTATTTCCAGTATTGTTTGGTGATCTTTATCGGACCAGATTCGTCACATTCGGTGTAGTCTGCATCAATATCAAAGTCTTTGTAGGCACATGCGTACTTGATTGCAGAAGCATTTGCTGACAGTGAGAGATTGTGCAGCATATCCACTTTGTATTGGAAGTTTAGTTCAATGAGATTGTCAAGTGGTGCGATCATGCATTCGACGTCTCTGATGTTGTAGAATTTCAGATAGTCCCATCTGTTCTTGAATCCTTGCTTGTTCCAATCATCAAGGTACAATTGGTAATCGGTGTCAGACATTTCACTGTTGTTCAGACTGGAATAGAACTCATATTTGGAGAAAGGTTCTTGTTTGCTCAGCACTGTGTCGTAGTCTGATGAATCAAATGATTCGTAAGCGAAGAATGATTTCTGAAGAGTCGTCTTACCACCAAAGGCTTTCACTGCATTATCCAATGTCATTGGTCCTGTGTAGGACATCATGTCAATAAACCGAAGGACCTGTTGTGTTTTCTCGTGTCTGATCAATACTTGTTTGTACTTCGTTGTGGATCCAAGGAAGCTCACGACTTTCCAATCCCTGTCAACGAGATCACGGAAGATGAGATTGATGTCAAATCTGGAACTGTTGAACCCAATGACACTGACTTCATTTTGTGAAGGAATCTCTGGATCCTCGTACAGGTTGTCTTCTCGTACTGTTTCTGCATACTTGAAGAGCTGTCTGATCCACTGCTTCACAAAGTCCTTTCCATCTCGAAGATCAAAGTAGATTGACTTCACACCTGATTTTGTTTTGATTGCTGATGCAACCAGGGCTTTCCAAAAATGGCCGCTCGGTGGAGAAAACGGTCGCTGGTGAGAATTCGGTATGAAGAAATTCAAATAGTGAGAATTCTGGTCGCTTTTCTAAATTTGAAACATCGTTGTGTTGATCGTGTGATCGATCCCACCATTCCTGTTTTGTTTCGTGTCGTACCTAAATACGAAGAATTTCCGTTGAGGAACTCTCTCTACTTGCTCAATTTCACACAAAGTTCATTTGAACGAACATTCAATTTTGGATAGATGAGTTGGAGATAATAACGAAAAAAGAAAGTTTTGCAGAAGTGAATCAAACGAGTAACACCAGCAAATTGATGCTCTCAACATCCATTGAGGTTTAATTGAGTTGAATAGTAATAAAGTGGAGACTTTCACTCCATAACGTGAGAGCGATCACGAATTTGAGAGATGACCATCTGAGTTTCTCCACGTTGAATTCAGTGATGCAGAGAGAGAGAGAAGCTGATGAAGTAATCAGACATTTGAGTGGCAATTGTTGTCGCTGACATACAGGAGAGAGTTCCACGAATTCGAGCTGATCTTGCAATTACACAGATCCCACCAGAGTGTGTTGAGATCCGCTCCAGTTCGTCAGAGTGGACGTGTGGTTGTTGACTGGCGTCAGCTTGACTTCCTCGCCTGCCTCGCTTGAGGTGTTAGTGTCTTCCTTCCTGCTCAGAACAGGAAGAGTGACGTGGAAGAGAGATGTGATGAGTGTGAGGACGAAGATCTCCTGATGCTCCGCGGTGAGTGATCGAACGGTCCGGAGCAGCTCAGAAAGGTCCGACGCTGAGAATGTTGCACGTGCTGCTCGAAGAGCATCCTCCTGCTTCACAACCTGATCGATTTGTGACTACTGTCGACCTCCGAACAAGCCAGTCAGATCACTCCGTCGTTGGTTCGGCTGTGACGGGGGAGCTGCTGTGCCGTTGTGCCTGGGGACGCGACTGTTGGTGCGTGCCGGATCCGGTCGGAAGCAGGCGAGGCAATCGATGACTGCGGGTTGATGTGGTCTTTCAGATTGTTCTGGCTGGGCGAGATGACAGAGGCGAGCATCTCGGGCGAGATAAGGCCAAGCGAGAAGAGGAAGTCGAACGACGTCGGAATCTCCGCCCAACCGTACTCGACGAGGACGATGTTCTTGTTGGCGATGGAGAAGAGCTGGACGATGGTGGAGAGGAGGTGGTTGTTCGAGATGATCTTCCTGTTCTTAGACGGCGTGGGGAATGTGAACGGGTTTCTGAGAGCTGAGGCATACGCAGCCTGGATGAACTTGGACGAGCGCTTCTGCGCAGTGCTCTCGCCCTTCTCAACGTCAGCAGATGTCGATTTGAGCAGGCCGAAGTGCGGCAGGGGAAGAATGAAGTCGTTGGGGAGGTTTGAGAGGTGTGCAACGACAGACCAGAGCAGATGCAGAATGTCGTCAACAGTGCCGATCTGCGTCGCTACTGCGTTGTCGGCGAGGCTGTTGAGAAGCTCAATGACGATTGGATGGAGTTGATTTGTGGATGGATGGCAGAGGATGGAGTGGGCGAGAGGGATTAGAAGACAACAGGCTCGAAAACAGGAGCGGGCGTCGATTGGAGTGGGATGAAGGGGTTCAGCTCGATCGACGTGAAGAGTCTCTCGAGTCCGTCGACCGTGAACACTTCCTTGTTGCCGATCTTGTACACCTGCTCGATGAACTTGTCCAGTGACATCTTCTCTTTCTGCCCGCCATTCACGTTGTGTCTGTTCGAGTTGAGCAAGGTCAGCGTGAACCCAGCGACGTATGCGTCGTCCACTGTGATTTCGCGGTCGAGTGGCTCGTTCGCTTCTTCCTGCTTCTTCCCCCTCCTCTTTTCATCGCCCTTTCGGAATGTGGGCTCGATGATCTCGCCCAGAATGTCCATCAGCCTGTCCATCACCTGTCCCTCTCCCGACGCTCGGAAGGACGTCATCATCACGCGCAGAACTTCGTCAAGAGTGAGTGGAGAGAGGTCAAGCATGTTGTAGTATTCTCTCAGAACGAGCTTGTTGAATGGCTTGTTGATGCAGAGATACCCGCCGACTGTTTCCGTGTCGAGTGCAGCAATTCGCAGAAAGATGGCGACAGAGCGCGGAGAATATGTCTTCTTTGGCGGCGCAGGCGGCTCTTCCGGTGTCGCTGGAGACGCGTCGGGAAGGGAGCGCAGTTTCGGCGGAGGAAGCTTGTCGAAATCGAGCTGAAAGATGTTCTTCTCACGAGATGTTGGTTGGTCTCATTTGGGGAGAGAGCGGTGAAGATTGTCGATGCTATCATGATCTGTTCTTTCAGATCAGCCACAACGCTGAAGTGTGTCCTCCACACAGCGAGATCACAATCTTCAACTTTGTATTCCTTCTTGACGTCAGCAAGGACTTCCCCGAAGGTTGTGATATGGTCTGGAGTGGCTGAGAAGGTGAGGGACGCGGAGAGGGTCAGAACTGAAGAGCTCCTGTGGGAGGTGAAGGAGCCATTCGAGCTGAGTGTTAATGCAGTTAGGGTTGGAGTATGTACAGTACGTCCCAATTGAGTCGAACACGAGGTCAGACAATATCCGGCAGAGGCGAGTGAAGATGGGAGTGGATGTGAGGGAGGCGTCTGGGAGGGGGAAGAGGCTTGCGATGAATTCTTTGTTGTTGGCGATGATCAGAAAGACATTAAGGACGACAGAGCGTTGGTGGATGGTGGGGAGGAAGCGAGAAAGGAACTTGAGTCGATCAGAAGGCTGTTGAAGATGTGATCCACTCGTTGAGCGGGGACGGTGCGAGGAGAGCTGTCGCCGAGAGTGATGTGAGCTCAAAGGCAGTCGGAACAGAAGCGAGAAAGGAACTTGAGTCGATCAGAAGGCTGTTGAAGATGCGGGTGAAGAGGAGGGAGGTGAAAGGCTGCACGTGCCGAGGAGCGACGATGAGAAGGACGGCGAGGAGGTGCATCGTTGTGAAGTGGTCTGTATCCATAGATTCCGATGTCAGTGGCATTTTCTTCACCTCTAACTTAGTCCTTCGGGTGAAAAGCCACTGATTTTGTATTTCAATGACTGCAAAAGCGGAGATAGCAGCTTGATCACGGGTTAGAACGGCGGATCTGAGGAGGCTGTGGATTGATTAAGAAGTCTCGTGAATGGCGAAATTCGAATCAAGAATTGACCAGCCTTCGAAATACGTATGGCTTTGACACTGATGTGCATTACGGAGAGATATTGAGAAGGACGATGAGATTGTGGGGTGTGGTGTGGCGAATTTTGCAGGTAATAGAGTTGGCAAGAAGAAATATGGAAACTTTTGATTCATCAGCAAATGTGGAGGGCTGATGAAAGATGAAAGAAGGTTCCTTCGTTGATTCCATATCCACAGCTGAGAGCTCTCCGCACCCACTCCAGAAGACGACACAGATGGTGAAAAGAACGGCAACGGTGAACCAGATAGTAGTCGTGTAGAAGAGCTGAGTTTAATTGTGTGTGGAGTCTGGCGAAGGATGGATGAAGGTAATGGTGTTCGTGATGGGTAAAACTCTCCTACCCACTGGTTCCGCGAGATCATCATCGTGAATGAGTGGAAATGTCGGTGAAATTGGGTGAGTTTTTCGTGTGGTTTGGGTTTGAGGGGAAGGACCAGGAAAATGGGAATGGGATGAAAGAGAAAGTCAGAATTGCATCATCACAGGTAGAGTGCTGGTGATGCAGTAATTATTGTCCATGGATTGGAGTTGGATAGTGAGAAAATCGAGGAAATATTGAATGTTCTGTCTTCTAATGTGACCTCTGGAAGGAGATTCGACTACATTGATGGAGGACTGTAATCAACCAGATTCCAGAGAATAAGTGACATTTCCTTGAGGAGCGATGATATTTACATCATCGAAGTGAATTCTGTGCGGAAAGATCAAATACATATGACTGGTGAACAAATATGAGAGAAAATGGTGGAATACAGTGTGACTTCAATCAGAGACGGATTGTACGTGTTCAAAAAGGATTGAAAAAGAGTCATAGATGGAGTTTTTACGATCCGATTTCTCAATTGTGTCCGTTTTCAGATATTCTGATCGATCTAGCCTTTAATAGAAAACTGTGAAGTATTTACCAGAAACTGGCTCCCAAGTGTTAACAGGTTCTCTGACTGACTTCATTATGTTCTAATATATCTTTTTTCCACAAAACACCATCGAAGTTGTCAGTCGAGAAATTTGGAGCAAATTATGGAGACCATTTGGAAAGGCCTGGATGCAACAGAGAGAGGCTTCAAGTGTGAGATCAACTGTGTGTTATCATCAGAGAACAAGTTGTCAAGAATGAGATCCTCCATTGTTTCAAAGTCATAAGTGATGTAGTATTGTGTTGGTTTGAATTCTGATTGTCTTTTATGTGCCATCAGAAATTCATGTGTTCTATTGTTGAGAATGTGTGGAACATAAGGTCTTGGTGTCTTGTCAAGTGAGATCTTCTTCACATGTTTTCCATCAAGCTCTTTACACTCAGCGAGATGCTTCTCATAATCTCTGTTGTAGTTTTTATTCCTCACTTGGAATCCTCTAGATTGACAGTACGGACAGAGTTTGTATCCAGTGATTTTCTCAGGGTCAATAATGTACATAACATGAACGAGAGTTGCTGTAAGTGGAATCATCAGAAGTGGTAGAACACGTGCATCATCATTCTCGTTGATGTACGATTGACTCAGGAAATATTTCTTCTTTTCTTCATCAAATTCATAAATATGAACGGTAATGTTGAATTCAATCATTGCTTTCTCAATATCACAAGCAATATCAAATCCAGGATACTTCTGAAGATGTGGTGTCAATTGTCGAGGTTTGAGTTGTGAAAGTTTCATCCATTGTGCGAACAATCTGTAGGCTTCACTGTTCCTCATATTGATTGATATTTTCTTCTTTGGAACCTCAGGAAGTGTGAGGAATGATAGTGCTTGAAAGAAGCAGATGTTGTACTCAGAATCGACGTACCGAACGTTGTATGTTTTTATGTGTTCAGTTAGAATAGCGTTCGCTTTTCCTGCAACTGGGAATCTGTACACTGCAACCAGAATTGAGTGGAAGGCAATAAACATTGTCTTTGTGTCCATTAGAGTTCTTTCTTGGGATTCTTTGATCAGATTGATTGCATACTTGGAATACTCATTGATGTCTGCTTCACTTCTAATAACAGTTGGGAAACTCTTTGATGTGTTCTCCAGTTCTGGTCTGAAGTCATTGTACAGTGTTTCTTCTTTGTCTTTTCTTTCTACGATCTTTCCAAAGTCGATACTAATCTTGAATGGACGATCCTTCTCTTTGTCGTACACCGCTTTGATGAAGGTTGTGATTTCCTCAACGTTCTTCAGATGATTGTGAAAATACAGCTGATACGGTTTTCCATTGTCACTCACTTTCTCGATCTCATTCTTCTTGAACTTCTTTCGTGCATTTGTCAGACATTCATTGAAGGCAAGTTTGTCTCTTGGTTCAGCTAGCAAGATGCATTCATTGAATCCATCAAATTCCTTCACTGTTCTTGATTCCATCTGTTCATTTTTCTTTTGAATGATCAAGAGATTCTTCATCCAATGATCCATCAGTTTCTCTTCAATTGATTTCAGTTTCCTCGTAATCTTGAACACTTGCTTTTTCAATTCAGTTTCGTTCACTCTTGGATTTGCTTTCATGTCCATGATGATGACATTATGATCCTCTTCATTCATCATTCCGTTGTTGTTCTGTTCATTCTGTTTCTGAATGAACTGTGCTTGTTCGATTTGTCGTCGTTGTCTCACTTCATTCAGGAATTTCGGAATTAAAGTGATATTAAGATATGCTGTTGGATTAGGATTTCGATATCCAACATCTGGGTGTTGAAGCATTGCCAGGAGAAATGAATAGTGATGTTGCTTGTTTGAGCTGTCTGGATTGTACGTTCGACCATCAGTAAATGCGAATTGAGTGTTTGGAAAGAGTTCTCTAACTTCTCTGAT
Organism: Blattamonas nauphoetae; assembly: GCA_033064195.1. NCBI lineage: Eukaryota > Preaxostyla > Oxymonadida > Blattamonas > Blattamonas nauphoetae. Next base: position 186,984 of record JARBJD010000109.1, on the reverse strand, counting down.
TTGTTGCTTCACTTTCCAGAGTTGTGTCATTTACTACGAATTAAAAAAATAAAAAATAAAAAAAGTTGAGTGATTATTTCTGCTTCCTCAAATGTGGCTTCTTCTTTGCTTTAAGCCAGGAATCTAGTCGCACTTTGAAAACTTCAGATCCACCTATTTCTCGATATGTGAATGGAGTCAGGACTTGCTTGTACTCACCAACGAGCTCACAGTTGTACTTGCTCAGTTCATTCTCAACAAACGATTGAGTGTAGTGTCGACGTTGTGACATGTGTGGTCTGTTTCCTTGATTCCACAACTTTGGTTGTATTCTCCATTCAACACCTTCATGAACATAGATGACTGGTATGTTATGTCTGACATACTCAGAGACAAGTTCGCAGTTCTCTTCTTTCATTGACTGAATCAAAGCTTGCTTGGCATCTGTTCGACGTTTTTCACTCCCCTTTGGAGGGTTCGAAGTCTTTAGCGAGACATCTGTAGTATTCACTGTTGTCATTTAATACAAATTAAAAAATCAAAAAAAATAAAAATCATAAATGAAATGTGAAGTGAGGTGTTGGAACTTTTTATTTCTTGTTCCTTGTTGTGCCAGCTTTCATCTTGCTTCTTTCATTTTTTTTGTTTCTTTCTTCCAAGTTTCATTTTTTCAATCATTCATTCAATTCATCATTCGTTCTTTCATTTTTCAATCATTCAATCATTCAATCATTCATTCAAGTTTGTATGATTGTACCATGAGACAACCCGATACTCCTTTGGGGATCACTCTATCATGATCCTACTCAATGACTCCTGCTGGCGAATTCCTTGAAGGGATAAGTCTTGGGTGGGCATGATTTACGGTCAAACTCTCTGTTGAGAATCTGAAGCCAACATGAACCCCGGGGACAATCTTTCGATCATCCGTCTCCAATTCAACCTTCAATTCGTTCTACGCATTAGTCACGAGGGCACCATTTTGCCTGAGTATCAAGGGAAATTACGTCGAGGTATCATTTTTCAACTTGAAATTCAATCATTCATCATTCAAACCTTCATTGTTCAATCGTTCATCATTTCCTTTATCAAGTTTTTGTATGATTGTACCGTAGGACAACCCGATACTCCTTTGGGGATCACTCTATCATGATCCTACTCAATGACTACTGCTGGCGAATTCCTTGAAGGGCTAAGGTATTGGGGGGCATGATTTACTGTCACATTCAAGTGATGCCCACAGTGAACCCCCGGGGACAGCCTCCCAGCTCGTCCCGCTCCAATCCAACCTTCAATTCGTTCTACGCATTAGCCACGAGGGCACCATTTTGCCTGAGTATCAAGGGAAATTACGTCGAGGTTTCATACTTCAACTTTTTTGGAAATTTTGAATTTTTGAATTTTTGAATTTTTGAATTTTTGAATTTTTGAATTTTTGAATTTTTGAATTTTTGAATTTTTGAATTTTTGAAATTTTTGAAATTTTCCTAAGTATTTTTTTTTGAAATTTTTTTTTGAATTTTTGAATTTTTTTTAAATTTTTGAAATTATTTTGGCATTTGGAAACTTTTTCATTTTTTTTTGGAACAAAGATTTCCCCTCGCCAGAATCGAACCATAGCCTAGAAACATGCATACCTGGAACATACCCACTGAGCTACTAGCTCCTGAAAATGTTAGTTTCGACCTGTGCCTTATACCTCGAATGTTCAGATCTGCTATATATTCCTTTAATTGTCCACCTATCTACCCTCGTTAAAAAGCATGGATTTATCACGGGAACGACTTTTTTTACCCTCGTTAAAAAGCACGACTTTTTCTCGTCAGCGATTTTTTCAAAATATGTTAGATTTTCCTTTTTAACTTTTTACCCCCGTTAAAAAGCATGACTATTTCACGGGAGCGATCTGCTAAATCTTAATTCTTGGCCACTTGTTACCCTCGTTAAAAAGCATGACTTTTTCACGGGAGCGATTTTGCTATATATTGAATTTATTGACAAAGTTTTCAAATTTTAAATCTGCTATAGTGTCTTTTTTTCGGGTATAAAGTTTCTGATTTTTCGGGATAATTTCAGGACCGGATAGTCTAGTGGTAATGGTGAGTGCACGCACTACTACTACTAAGCTGAAGGTCCTAGGTTCAATTCCTGGCGGAAGCATTTAATTGCACATATCACTGCCCTTTGGCATGGTCTAGGCCCTTGGCAAGACCAACGTACGTCTCCGGAACTCAAATCGAGAAAAATGAGTTCCGATGCCGGTCTAAAAGGGACCGATGAGAAGGGTCGCAACCTTCGGAACCTTGAAAAAATACACCAGCTTCCGCCAAAATCAAGGTTTTTGCATTTTTGAAAATTTTCGAAATTTTGCTTCAACTTGAAAGTATGAAGTATCTGAATTCTGGAAGAGAATATTTCTCTAAGTTTGACAACTTTCTGAAATGAAAATGACTTTTACTTCAAGTATTTTCTGAATTGTCAATCGGCATGGAGAAAAAGCAATGGAAGTGGTGTCTTTGCCAACGTGGTTCTACTTTCGTCTTCTATACTACTCAGGGAGTGCGTGCGTAGGAGCAGGCGTGTCGTCTGCCTGGACGTTCCCGCTGAAGTCCAAATTGAACTCAAAGAACGAGGTTTGGTCGAGTGTGTTCTGCGTCATTCCGAGCACTTTGGGGTGTGTGAGGGGACTGTACTCGCGCAGCATCTTCTCCGCCGTGTCCAGCATAGTCAGCACGTCTCTGGTGTCATTCTCTTCTTCTGCTTCAATCTCGCTCAGACGCTGGCGTCTTCGAGTGGAAGGGGGATGGGATAAGCGACGACGACTCACCGCGTTGGAGAATCGGTGTTGATTGCTGACTCTGCTCCTTAGTGCTCTGTGACGGTTTCACGAGTGACGGAGAGTTGTCGATGTTTCCAGTTCTGATCTGGAATCGTGGTTGCTGAGGGAGATGTGTTGGGACAGCTGCTGACGTTGGGCGAGTGGAGTCGTCCCCGCCGAGTCTTCGATGCAGCTTGTTCGTCTGATCACTCGCCATCATCCACTCGATCTTCGATTTGTGCTTCTTCCGATCAATCTTGTTTTGGAGGAAGACGAGCAGCTCGCTTTCCACTTGTCTTTCTATCTCAGAGAACAGCGGATTCAGCTCGAGTGATGAGGGAAGGTCAGAAATCCGTTTTCGGATGATTCTTCGCACGTGTTCGAGTTTGGTGCAGTCGGAAATGGTGTCTAGTGTGTCAGACGCGAATGGAACAAACAGGCTCTCCTCAAAGGCATCCAACTGCTTCGGATACACTTCTACATTCCTCTTCCTTTCGACCCGTTCCTGAGGAATGTCGATTGTGTGCTTCCCGATGGACAGAGGAAACGATGGATAGATCGCCAAGAGCGACAGAAGAGAGGGAGATCGGAACAGCGAGTGACGAGTTGACGATTGAAGGGGTGTACGTTGGACTGGAGAAGCGTCAGCAGATGCGTTGTGGGACGTTGTGATGAGGGAAGAGGCTGATGAGATGGTTAAGGATGATGAAGAGAGAGGAGGAGGCTGAGCGAGAGGGAGTCGGGGAGTTGAAAAGAATGATGGTTGAGATGAACACAAAGAAGGAAAGAGTAAAATCAAACAGCGCAGGAGGCGGAGAATGACGTTGAGCGAGCCAGGTGTCGACGTCCTTCCAGTTGATTCGCCTTCAGAAAATTGGTCGACGGGCAATTTCCTCCTGTTCTGTTTTAGCCTGAAGACGATGTGTCTTCACAATCTGAGAGAGGAACAGGCCTTCCGACTTCTGAAGGGCGAAGAGGTTGAACCGGGCGAGACGCCAATCAGCGTTCATTTGGGACGAAACGGCTACGATTTAATTCATCCATAAGGCAGGCTCGAACTCGACGAGGTGCGAGTTGAGAAGGAACGATTTGTACGGAAGGTGAGACACCGCCGAGGAGAGGTTGGTGTTGATGGAGTGGATGGCCTGAAGAGATCGAGAGGAGGATGAAGGAGCGTCGCGGTGAATAACGTGGAAACAGGAGGAAAAAGGGACGACAGGAGCTGATTCTGAAGTACCAATGATGCCAGTTGTGACGACAAAAGGATACAGGGCTGGTTCGACTCAGAGAACACAGTAGAGGAGTTGGAGTTGTTTGGAAACACGCTTCGGAGGAGTCGGGCGAGGAATGGGTTGGACGACTTGTTCTTTTCCACACAATCACGCCCCAGCTTCGCACACCTCTCTTGGAACTCGTAAATCGCAAGAAGAAGACGACGAGGGATCTCTCTTCGGTCGTTCAAGCCTCACACGAGAACACGCGAACATATGTCGGAGTCGAACAGCGCCCAAGAGGCACAGACATTGATCTGGAGGAATGGGACGAGGGTAAAAGACGATGGTTCGAGGAGCGACTTGAACGGCTGAATAAGAGGTCGGCAGTTCATACCCACGTGAAATGAATATTAGACTGTTTTCCCGTTATATTCGTTCCGCATCCGTCGTTCATTGATCAGTTTGGCTCGTCCAATAGGCGTTTCCGAGTGGCGAGTTCGTTTGTGTTTGTCATCCGTTTCTTTCCGTTTTGTTCGCAGGAGTTCTTCCAAATCAAATAAATAAGAACAATCAGCAACATATCGCCCTTTTCTATCGAGGGAGATCGATGCGATCAGATTCTTTGGCTGAGATTGTGTTTGGTCGATGGGACAACACTCAGCTCAACCTCATCCACCTCCAGATCCACCCCTACCATCATTCCGACCTCCAACACACTCTTACTTCCATCTGAACAGAATATCTGATGGAACTTTGTTGATGAGAGGGAGATGAAAAGAGAGGGTCATTTGTTCAAGTTCATTCAGGCTTTCAGTTCCACTATAGTTCGATTATGCTTCTGGACGGTATTGGCATCCGATTTACGGACAGAGATTACTGGATTGAACTTCCTTCGAAAGAGAGTTTGATCAGAGGAGGCCATTAACCAGTTTTTCATGGCTCTGAAAATCCGAATAAAGGGGGAAAATTAACTTTAATATAATGGGATGGGCCCCAGGATGGCAATGCCTACTTGAAGGAAGTCCGTGAAGTCATTCTTTTCGTCGAACGGCTCCTGTATATGAAGGATCGTACGATCTAGGTTCTGAATGGGTCAGATCAAAGTCTAACTTAACCATACTCAATAACCGACGGTTCCAACTCGACTGTTCATCATACCATCAAACCAACTCGATGCATAGCCCAACATAGTCGTCCAATTTTGAGAAAAAAGACAAGTTTAATCTGATGGCGTCAGACTGCCCTTTATTCGTGATAAGTTGCCATTTGCCAGGGGATCAAACCCGACTGATCTGGCCATGTTGACACCTTGTATGGGTTCGATCAAGTCACCCTGAAACACCCACGATTACGGACTTCACGGTTCGCTTTCAAACATCATCCAATCGTTGCGGAATGAGAAACCTGTCCTTTTGACCAGAAAAAGATGTGTTTCAAGAAAATAGAACACAATGGTAAGTATGGAAGTAGAATCAAGATGAATAAACAGAGTAATAAGTCATGCATCCTCTCAGAATTCTTGAGCATAACCAAAGGACTTTTATATAAGATGAGTCATAATATCAAGGCAACCTCTACTTTCTTCGTCCAAAAAAGCTGGTTTTGATCCCCATTGACTTCATGCAATCTTTCGCAGCCTGTCCACCCTCTGCTCCTGAAATATCACTCTGTGCAGAAAGCTCCTTGAGCAATGATTCAATTCCGAACATTTGGCCTTCTTTCAGTCCTTTGTCCTTCGCATCCGACGACATCCACGCGAAAGCAATCCGAAGTGTTTCGCAAATTCTGTTGAGGAGTTGGTTAATAAAGTCAAGTTTTTGTTTCAAGAGAATCTTTCTTTCATTGTGTCTATCAGTTTTCTGCCAATTCTTGATAGTTCCTTTAACATTCCAAGTGAGACGGAGGCTTTGCGTGCAGCCAGAAACGAATGAGAGCTTTCGAAGATGTGACTCGATAGTATCCTTTGTTCGTCTGTCTTTCTCCACTGAGATGCGAGAAATGAGGAGTTGAATCGCCTGCACAATTCGGAGGATTGCTCTTTCAAACTGAGAAAGGTTTGAGACGGCAAGGTTGATTTCTTTATCGTTTTCTTCTTCGTTGAAAAGGATCGATCGTTCGTTGCCCTTTGTCTTCGCAACGCAAGCATCCATGCCTGTTGAAAAGAATCCAATTGATTTGATCAAGCTTGAGAGGAGTGCAGCCATTGAGCCATCTGAGAGGAACAGAACAAGTTGAGCGATAGTTGCCCCGTCAACAACGCGCATCAAAACATTTGCACAAACAACGACGAGTTTCCAGTCTGTCGAAGTTGTTCGACTCAGAAACGATGGTTGTGTCCCTGGCTGTTCAATGTCGTTTAGAATCCCAACAACAGTTGCGCAAACTCCTTCCTTCTGCATCATATCAGAGAAACGCCCTCTTTCCTCTTTCGTCCCCATGAACGAGACGCAGAGTTGGAGTAGTGCAGTTGCCAGCCGAGTTCGATATAATTTGAGTGGAACAAATCTCGTGAGGAGGATATGTTCTCCCCGGAATTGTTCCTCTTCTTCTTTCACTTCTTGTTTCTTGTCAATCTCTTCTTTGACCCCAAGGATGATCACTCGAGCAAGTCGCATGTTTTCTTCGTCAGTGAGGAGATGATGATAAACAAAATGCTCCAAGACACGTAGAAGACTCAGGAGGCCTGCCTTGCTCTGTCCCCCTCTCAGGAACAATGGGGGAACGAAACCGTGTTGATATTCCCTGACATCTCCCCATTTTTCTTTTCCGACAACAAGCAGTCCAGCTTCCAGTAGAGACGAGAACGACGCGATTGATCGCAGGAGGGCCGCGAGATCTGGAGTGGGGGTGGCCGTTCTGAAGGCGGGAGATGAAAATATCCGGTCAAGGATGAAGAAGATGGCGACAGAGATGGGTGGATTCGATGGAGAAGGGGCAGTATAAGCGAATCGGTTTGCGAATCCGCAGAGTTGAGTGACGAGTGCTGTGGGGACGGATGCGACCCAATTGTCTGGAAAGAAAATCAATGAAAGAGACAAAAGATGAAGATACCATTCTCGCTGCAGATCAACACGAGTTGGAGGAGTCCCTCAAACACTGCCAAAGAGTGGAAAGAGAAGAAATTGAGTGAATCGATGAATCCAATCCCGATTTTCACGTTTCCGAAGCGATATCTGTTTCGTTCCCATTTCAGCTGTTCGATTCGTTGGGCTTCCTCTTTCTGGACCTCTTCTCCTGTTTGAATCCTTCGAAACACCATTCCTTCTCCATCGTCTCCATCCATGTGCAGACCCTCCCTATCCCACGACTTCTCCACTCCCATCTCCTCCTTGAATCGATTGATTACTTCCTGACATATCTCTGCCAAGCCTTCAGCTGTGTGATATCTTGGATCGTCATCTTCTGTAGCCACTGTCGACCAAGTCATGATGCTGTTTGGTGTGTCCCTTCCAGAACGATTGAGATCCGCAATTGCTTTGAATTTCTCGGTTTGTTTTTCGCCCTTCGACCCATCGTGGTCCTCGTCTGAATCTTCAATCATTGCCTTCACAGAATCCACTTTGGTCTCTTCCTGCCCTCGCTCATTTTCCTCTTTTCTGAGTTGTTCCATGGTTTGTCGTTTCTCATAACGACGGAGATGTCGGAGGACGAGTCTGAAATCTTCCACAATTTTGTCAAACACGGCACGCTCTTTGATTCGTCGTTCTCTCTCTTCATTTGCTTGCTTTTCTAATCGTTCCTGCTGTTGTCTTCGTTGTTGTTCTTCAGCTTCCTTCTTTCTTTCTGACTCCTCTTTCATTCTCTTCTTTGTCTCCTCCTCTTCTTCTTTCTTTCGGCGCTTTTTTGCTTCCTTCTCTTTCCTTTCTTCCTCTGCCTTCTTCCTGTCTTCATCCGTCTCAACACTGAGTCGCTCAAAATTTGTCGAAGCCAGAGTGTTTCTAGATTGGTCAATTCCGCCAAAGAAGTTATAGAAGAAACCCATTCTAAGGAGGAAAGATGAAGAGAACACAAAATCAAAGTGAAAAGAATTCCAAACCGTCCTGTCGTTTCGAGCGGCCTCTGCTCTGCTTGATCTTTCTTCGTCTCAACATGACTTTCGACATGATCCTTCGAACTCTTTCCCTTCGTTGTTTTTCCTGATACATTGTTCAGAATTGAGTTGACGATTTGAGAGATGGTGGGGAATAGTGCAAGTGTGCTTGTTTCAATCTTTTCCAAATACAACTGAGGTGTTGTGTCTTTTGCCTTGAAACTGTTCAATGCTGTCTGACCCTCTGTTCCAATAGTGAGACATTGAATGGACGAGAGAAGTGCACTGAGACATCCAACAATTTCATCCTCTTCTCGAGCTCTCCGATTAGGTCCCATTCCGTTCCAGTTTACGATGAACTCGCCCATCTGTTTTATTGTCTCCTCCCTCATTTTCTCTCTCAGACCACCAATTTTCTCGCTCACGACATCCCAAACAAGCATGGTTGATTCCCACAATGAACGGAGGCCTCCGATTTGGATGAGTTGTTTGCGAGTGTCCCCATTCTGTCCGAGTTTGAGGCAAATTTGGCCCAGTGATGTGAGAGTATCACAAGAAAAGAGATGATCAGTAAGATTTGACAAGATACTTTCCGTTTCCAGCTTTTTGTCCTCAGCAGGAGTTGTAGCGACTTCAGTGAGTCCAAGTTCGTTCTGAGAGTTGACAAGCCCAACAATGAGTCCAGCGAAGCTGTCCACAGTACAATTTTGGAGATTGTCACGAGTTTCTGATATTGGTGATGAGACGAGAGCCGTCCGGATCGAAGAATACTTCGTGGCTTCTCCCAGGAATGTCAGACAAGCTCGGATGATGTTTTGTGTTCCTTCGTTAGGTTTCCAAGATTTTGTTCGAAGTGAGAGATATTTCTGAAGAATTCGAATAATGATTGGATGAGCGTTCGCATTCATCACTTTTGTTGCTCCTTCTGTCGACTTTCCAAGATGAGTGAGTGAAAGAATAGCGTCTGACATGGTGGCTGATAAGATCAGACAAAACTTGGATTGACGTGGGAAGATGAACGAGGTGTCCGATTCATCAGTCGGTTCTGTGCTTGTATCGAGAAGATACTGAAGGAAAGAAACGACAGTCGGGAGAAGAGAGTCATTTGTGAGTGCTTCTTCTCTGATTGTGTCCGATGTGAGAACAAGTGATTCAAGGAGAGAGATGCCAGCAGAGAGAGATCGGACAGAATGTTGGGCTTGGTCAGCTGAATCATCTTCATCCTTCTCGGGCTCACCTTCGAGCAAATTATCTTCGCCCTCAAGTGTGTCAGAATCAGACAATGGTGGCCAGAATGTTTGGAAGGACAGGAGAGCCGTCTGAAGAAAAGACGACAAAAAGGTGAGGAGTGAAGGGAGCCCAGAAACAGCTGCTTGAATACTTGTTGACTCAGATAATATGATGGACTGTGTCTGGTCATTAAACTGTTGCATTTTTGTGATGAAATCGGAGTCTGAGGCAATCTGAGTGACGAGAGGATGTGACAAGGGGAGAGAGATCACAGAATTTGGGTTGAAAGGAATTGTTAATGGAAATGATGTATTTCTGAGTAGAGAGGCAAGAAACTGAAAGACAGGAACAGCATCTGTATCATTGTCACTCGTCACATTTTGAATCAGGAAGTTTGCGATGGTTGATAGAAACTCCGAATCATTGAAATACGAAGAGCTGAGGACCTTTGTCGACTGTTCCGTAAGCGGATCATCCGATTTGATCAGGAAGTCCGAAGTTGGGGCATAAAACGAAAGGTGCGAAGACGCAGAACATGGATGAAAGGTTCCACCAAGAAGTAACGTGAAGGCAGACAGAATTTTCACCACAGCGGCAGGATTAAGTTCTCCGCTCTCTGGCGAGGCATGTTGAGAAGCCACCATTTGGAGACTTTTGAGTAAAGGCTGAATTCCACCCAGTTTGGTGAGGAGAGACGCGAAAAGGGAATGTGGGAGAAAAACAGGATGGTTGGAGAAGTACGACGAAAGGGTGAATGTGAACCGCGAGAAGACAGACAACAGAAGATTCACGATTTGCGGAGAAGGAGACTCTCCATCATCGACTTTCGTTGAGTATCCGAGAATCAGAGACAGTGTGGTTTGTACAACTGGGATGAGGAGAGATGGGGATTGTGAAAGAGTGGAAAGGAGTGAGCACGAATACTCAAGCGTCGTTGAACTCGAAATAAGAACTGGAATTATTTGGTTTAGAGTCGAAAAAAGAGACTTTTCTGCAAAATGGATAGTACTCTCTAAAAACGGATGAATTTGAATTCCCTCGATTTCTGAGAGATTTTTCTGGACTGATGGCATCATGCTACTCAACCACAGCCCACCAAGGCAATTCTCTGCGATGGTCGGTTGCGTCGTCCCAAAGTGAATGAGTGTTTCACATATTGCTTGAACGTAGTTAAATTGGATGACTTTGGATCCCAACAAATCTGAATGGGGCTTGTTCAAGAGAGATACCAATGCGCCTGTCGCTGATTGAACGAATGACGAATCTGACGTTCCATGTGTCCGCAAAGACGAACATATCAACCCGAAAACATCATAATCTTCGAATTCTAAAAGTGTAGTTTTCATTTCTTGACTTTTACAAAGTCGTTGAACGCATCCTGTGATTGGTTGAAGAGTTGTCGATGAGACATCAGATTTTTGGAAGTAGGGAAGGATCAAGTTGAGCAATGTTGAAACATCCAAGGAATCTAAATAGTTCCGAGAAAGACATAAAGCCCAATGACATTCCAAAGCTTTCTGTTGAATAAGTTCAGATGATTTTGTGTCTTTGAGAATACTCTCCAATAAATCTATTCCTTGGTTCTCTAAGAAGGTTTCAACGTTGTCCTCACGAGAAAATGCGAAACGAAGACAATCTAGAAGGATATTTTTGTCATGTGAAATTGTCCTAAGGAAAATGAGAAAATGAAGAATATTATACTCAATATGCGTTAAAAGACTCAAAATAAGTGAGTTTGATGAAAGTTCAGTTGATTTTTTTCGAACTGATGGTTTGGAGAAGACGTTCAGAAATTCTTGAGCACAAGAGATGATTGTGTCTTCATCATCACCTTCCAGAGCTGATTGAAATTTTTCCAAACAATCTAACAGAAAAAACATAATAAAAATGATCAATCTATTCAAATAAAGATAAAATGAAACCTGATGTAGCCATGAATTATTGGATGGATTGCACAAAATTAGTGTGGGTCATCTCTCATGATTGACGAGATTTCGACAAGATTTTGGTATCCAATTGTCAAAGATCATCCGAATTATCTCACCGAACTAAAATATGTGATGTGAAGACATAAGTCAATGGAAACATGAAACTAAGACGAAACAAAATGAAAAAACGTTTAGCCTGATGATGAAAAGCCAAATAATATGTGGAAGAAACAAAAATGCAAACACAAAGAACTTCTAAGACGGGGAAAAGAGAGATAGAGGATTTCTCGGGATTCCATGAAATAGAGATGAAGACCGTGGAAGTATGAAGGATAGCGAACAGAAACAACATGAACAGAACAAGATTCAGGGGAAACGTGAGTGATATACTTAACACAAGATGCAGTGTGCTCATCTCGGTTCGTCTTCCACAATCGAAGGGATTTCATCGACAGTGAGCATATGATCGCTCCCCGCGTTGATAAAGATGGTTTTTGCTATTTGCTCGTCCATGGTTGCCACAGACAGGTCTTCGCTGCGGTTGTTTGGGTCAAAGTGGTACTGAGTGAATGTCATTCGAGGAGTATCGTACGAGCCAAACCCAAACGACCGCTGATGGACGAGCTGAGCCTTCCTCTTCTTCTTTCCTTCTTTCCGACGGAAGTCACCTGGTGTTTGCGGGCTGTTCAGATGGAGGATTCTGGGCCCTGGTGATTGATGATACGGTGGGCTTCCTGTTGCGAACAGAATGGTGTGGCGAGCTGAAGAAAGAAGAGTGGGGAGTTGGTTCCCTGATTGACTGGACGACGATCCTGTTGAAGGAAGAGACGAATGAGAATTGTGTCGGCGCAAGAATGATGACGTGGCACTCCCACTTGTCTGACTGGCCGAAGTCTGTGAGGGCCCAGTCCGCATGGCTGTTGAGAATGGATTGGCCGCTGTGTTGTGTTTAATATTGGCTTTCTCTCCATTCCCACTGGCCGTAGGATGCGGAATGAGTTGTGGGAGAACTAGAACAGGTTTCAACACGACTGGCGACTGTCCCGAGCGGAGCCAATGGCGAGAGTGGAAGCGATATCGGTCAAAATGTGGGTTGATGGCATGCATGCGAACACTGACAATATCAAAGAAAGATGATGTCGATTTCGTCGACTGAAGAGAAGTGGTGCGTGTTGGAGTGATTATCTGGGTGGTCTTATCCGCAGATGGACTTGACTTTGATACAGGCGAATATTCATAGGGTTGGAGGGGTGGTTTGGAGATGCTGCTGATCACAGCGATTGGCGAGTGGTGTGTCGGTGTGCGTGACGGGTAGAGAGGAGGTCGGACATTCACTTGAGGAAGCGGGAGTGATAGTGACATGAGCATGTCCGCTTGGATTTCGAAAGAAGAGACGGACGAAGACCCACCAGTCTGCGTGATCATGATGGTTGTCGGGTTCCCTTGCTGATCTGGTGAACTGGATTGATTGTGTCGAGGAGTGTCCTTGTCACGTGGACTTTCTTCATCCTCTCTCTTCAAGCTCCACTTTCCAGAGACGTGCTTCTCCTTCACCGAAGGGTGAGGGATCAAAGTTTGTGATTCGAGAGGCTTGAAGGTTGTGGTCATCGACTGAAGTGCTTTGATTGCCACGTCACTATGCGTTGACCGCTGTAAACTTGGAATTGACGATGAGAGTTTCGGGCTTCCATCTCCATCTGATGTGTCCTTGAAAGAAAACGATTTGTCTCCAAGGTTTCCCATTGTCCAGGATGAGAATGGCGATGGTGTTGGAGGATCTTGTTTATCCGGACTGGCGCAGGTGATGTCCTGGCTGGTGTTGGGAGTCTCAGGGGAGCCGGTCTTTGGTGTTGTCTTCATCGAATCGATGACTGAGAGAACGCTTGGAGTGTGGTTCTTTTGGTGAAGAGGAGATAATTTAAGATCAGCGGAATATGGAAGGAGAGTGATAGCATTAGCTTCGTGTTTAGGGTTCGCTTTGGATACGTTCAAGGGGAAGAATGAAACAGGGGGAAGGGCAGGTGATGGAGACACGTTCAAGGACGAGACAGAAACTGAGAGTGGGGTACCCAGTGCACTGTCCGTTTCGTGATGTGAATTGACACGGAAATGCTGTCGCGGGAACGGCGGGATGGGGGTTGGTGAAGAAAACTTTTCGTTAATAGAGGGAGAGACGGCATCAGTTTTATCAATAAAGATCACCGTATTCGTTGCGACATCTTTTTGACCACTTCCGAGATCTTCGTCGAGGCCACTTTCGTCAGAATCAAACAATCCCACGATTTTCTTCAATCTGATATTCTTTCCTGGTGTGTGATGATTGCTGAATTTGGTCACGTCGTTTGAGGTGGAGTCAATGTCATCCTGTTCGGGAGACGAATCTGATTCTGTATACGATGACTTGAACGATTGCGAGAGTGATGGTGGTTTTGCATGCCGATTTCCTCGATCCTTTCCCACACTGACAGAAGGATTAACGGTGAATGGTGATCGAACTGCTGAGACGAGAGATGATGTTCCGTCTCGATGTCCGAAGGGGGAGAAGAGCGAATTTTGATGAGCTAAGAAAACTGGGATTGGGGTTGATGATGTTGGGATGTTTCCACTCCCCAGAAAGCGTCGGGGAGGTTGTTTGACATTTGGGGTCTGCCCAGGTTTGAGCCTTTGGGTGGGGCGGACAGGCTCTTGATATGTGAGGACGAATTGCCAGTCACTGAGGTTTTGTTCCGCATCTCCAAATGAAAGACAATCTTTCGACCCATCAGCGTCTTGAAGGATGGTATCAGTATCCTCTTCATCAGAGAGAAGAGAATCCATCTCACTGAGTCCGAATGGTGTCATGACATTATCAACTGTGATGATATCGTTCGGTTCTTCGTTGAGAACAGTTTGTGGTTTATCGTAGATGAGTGACTCCATAATTTCAGTGAAAAGAACAGGCTCGACTGGTGGAGGAGGGACGGGTGGGTGGATGAGAGAAGCTAGGGGAATGGTTGGGAAGAGTGGTGTTGGAGAATCCGATAGTTTTGGAACTGGGGTTGGGAGTGAGAGTGGATCTGTCTGATCTGCAACAACTGTCGTCAAGATGCCTTTTGTGTATTGACATGTCATCAATGGCTCGTATCTCAATGGAGAGTCATCAAGGAAGAACGCGTTTTCTACAGGTTCATCATCTGGGTGATGTCTAACAGAGAGTCTTGGTGTTCTTGAAATTGATGATCGTGATGAATTGAGTGATCCGTGAGGTGTTACGATGGGAGAGAACTTTGGAAACTGTTTGCTTGGTTTTTCGAGAGTAAAAGAAACAGATGTGTTCTTTGTGGATGGAGGTGTGTTCATGGACAGCTGGGTTGAATTGGCAAGTGGAGACCGTGTTCCTGGGAGTGGCGATGAGTCTTGTCCGTGAAAGAATCGTGTCAGAGGTGAAGTTTGTGGGAAACTTTGTAACAAATCTAACTGTGGAATCGAATCTTCTGTGCTTTCGGTGAAGTCATCCTCTCCATCACTGAGCGAGCTCTTCCGTACAATTCCTGAAAGAGAGTGTGTTCTCTTCGTCATCAATTTGTGGTGAGATTTCCTTCCTTTCCAGTGCCGGTTCTTGAGGGAAGGAGAGAGGTTCAAACTGTGGTTCGATTGGTTCGTGTGAGGGATTGAGAGACGACTGCGATCATGAGGAAGGGATGGTGATTGAACCTGTAGTTTTGACAAGGAGTTGGAGCGTGCAGCAAGCTGTGGAAAAGGCATCGAGGTAAATCTGATGAACGGATTTCTGGCTCCACCTGCCTGGGCGTTTTGTGAATTAGACGGAGATAGTGAATGTGACGCAGAATATTGAGGGGCCCTTGGAGATCCCTGTGCCGACGAGACTGTTTGAGGACGGACTGGACTGGGAGTGGTCGTTGAGACGGTTGCATCATGGATCATTGACTCGAGATTCAATGTGTTGAAAGATACGGAAGGAAGGGGATATTCTATTCTGTTGAATGGAGTGGTCGATTGAGTAGAATCATTTCTCTTCTTTGTCAGAGGAGAGAACGATGGCATGGAATCTGACCTGTCTGTGAAGCTGCTTCCAAACGACAAAATATGTGAGAACGGGGACTTTGTGTTGATGTTCGTGAATGAATCTGACCTGACATGAGATCGAGATAACGATGACATTGAAATCGTTGGAGATGGATGCGGATTTGTTGGTGACACAACTTTGTCAGGATCTGTCAGTTTCCGTGGATTCATTGCTGGACTCCGATTGCTCTTCGGTTGCGATTGGAGAGGGCTGTCCATTGACGGTGTGTTTCCAGTTGACAGTTGGAGCGACGACTGGGATTCATGGTGATGGCTGAGGGATTGAGTTCTTAATTGAGACGTCAGACTCCGTCTCGTCGATCTGTCAGTATCACTGTCGGAGATTCCAATGTCTGATTTGTCCAGTTGGCGGAGGGGTTCCTTGTGGAAGACTGGAGTTGATGAGGAGCGCCTGGAATCGATCATTCTTGGATGTCCTTCGATATGTTCAGTTACGAACGGCCAGTCAATCAAGAATCCGACACGAGGTTGCTCGAGAGGGAAGACTTCCAGTTCTTGTTCCTGGTCCTCTCCTTCGAACGAGGAGACCGTGAGGAGCCCGTCTGTCACAACGAATTCATCGTCCATGTGATCGAGTTCGTTCCAACCATCAAAGTCATCAACAACTGCCTTACTGTCATATTCCCCTTGTGGATGAATGATGAATATTGACTCAACATTTCTTGACGATTCTTGATCGAGTTGGGTAGAGGTTTGTTCAGTGTTTTGAACCGTTATCAGTGATGTGGTGTCGAGTGCGATGCCAGGAGAATCCACAATTGATTGATCAATGTTTGCTCTGGGAATATTCATTCCGTTCTGGCGAATTGGATTTTTCGAGATTGTTGGTTGAATCGGCGATGGTGGGATGCTCGTTCTGGAGACAGGTGTTGCTGAAGTACTGACTTCAGTTCCTCTAAATTGTTTTCCGCTGAGAGAAACAGATCTCTGGCGTATCGACGTGAGTTCGCCAGATGTTTGTGGAGTGGAATGAGTGCCGAGTGTCTTGTTCATTGAGTCGTGTGATGTGACACCAGACACAAATTCTGAGTCTCCAGTGGGCGATGGGGAGAGCGACTCGTCGATATAAAAACCTGCTGTATACCTCACAACCCACTCCGATGTTATATCGGAACTCTCATCGTGTGTTGAAATGCTCTCGTATGGAGTCAAGGAAGAATGAAAATCACATAAAGAGCAGGATGACGGGGCAGTCGTTTTCCATGTCGACTTTGTCTTCGAATGAGTCAAAGACACTCCTCGCTCAGACGATTCAGAACGTTCATCTTCGCTTTTGGATTCTTTTGGAGATTTCTTCCGGCGGGAAGGTGATTTTGAGGGTTGCGTTGGCGTCCTCCGGAGAGGTTTCGCCACAGTTTTCCGTCGAGTACGTGATTTTTTGGGGCGTGTTGGGAAGTGTTGCGATGGAGCGTGTGATGAAGTTTGAGTGGAATCCGGTGTGGTTGCTTGAAGTGCTAAGTGCATTAACGAAAAAGGAACTGAGCTCTGACTTCGGCGATGAGTGTTTGGCGTGTCACTTGGCTTTTGTAGAGTTAGAAGCATGTAGTTGTCATGGTATGAGAAAGGAAGAGTCCCTATTCTGAGGCTCTGGCCCCGGGGACTTGTTGTGAAGGATTTGTTACGATTAAGCTGCGCGTGAAATAGTTGAGATGAATGGACTAAGGAGGAATGGGTGTCTGGGTGCGGCTCAACCGATGAACCCGACGCGCCTTGAGATTCAAATGAGTGTGGATAAATTCGGAAACTCGGACCATCTCCTGATGCCAATTCGACAGGAGAGGCGTGTGTGTGCTGTTCGGATGATGAGAATGGAATGTCAAAAACAGGTGAGGTGGGCTGTTTCAAAAGAGGAGGCGGTGGGGACCGAAGTGGTTCAAAATCAAAATGAGTGTCTTCTGACAGTTTGATCCGATCAAAACTGGCAGAGTGAGGGAACATAATAGTTTTCACAAGTTTTTCCGGTTCAGTTGGTGGACTCGGTTGGACTTCATGGATAACAGTGGGCTTAGGCGAAGGATGAACTGAGACTGGTGGTTTGGTTGACACCCTTCGTTGACTGTGTCTGTGTGGACGTTTGTTGGACGATTTTCCATCCTGTGTCTTGTCCTTTTCTTTTCGGATGATCTTCAGATCGCCGGATCCAGAGGGATGAATGAATTTCTCCTTTTTCTTATCATCCTTCCTCTTTTCGTCTTTCTTTCTATCGTTTCGACGTTTTGGATCATCACGCTTACTTTTAGCTTCTTTATTGTTATCTTTTTGATGGAGTTGATTGTAACTTGGAATATTTGCGACGGTGAAGAACACAGAAGGGAGATTGAGTGATCTCGACTGGTATCGATCGTCTCCCTTCCCTGTTACCAATCGATTCTCCCTTCCCTGATCGCCCTCTGCGATGCTATCCAACTTATGGATTCCAGCATTGATTGCTTTCGGTCGCTTCATCTCAGGATGGTCCTTCTTCAGAGGGTCGTGAGGCTTGAACGGAAGTTGATCCGGTCGGAAGACACGAGTGTGGAATAATGTTCTGTTCTTGTGAGTCCGCAAGCGTCTGTTCGTCTTGACCACTTTCGAAAGTCGGAGGGAGTGTTGGTTGAATCGATCGTGAGCTCGCTTGATCTTTGCTGCTTTGAGATCGTCTTCCACATCACTTGTGTCGATCAGTGCGGTTGGGAAGCGGTCTTCACGAGTTCTGAAATAAGCGATCTCATCGGTCTCTTCCTCGTCTTTATCAGGTGCCTCCGGTTTCTCCTCGACTTCAGGAATGAATGGTGGTTCTGTATCAAAGACTGTGCTCCAATCCATCCCTTCAAAGAAAGGATGCTCCTTCACTTCAAAGGCTCCTTGCGTTCCCAATCGTTGTTCAGGATCTTTTTGGAGTAGACCTTTGAGAAGGCTGATCGCAGATTCGCTGAGAGTCTCTCCATTTTCTTTCAATGCAGCAACTGCTTCGTCGATGATTTGGTTGGAATCTACTTCGACAATCTTTTTGAAGACTTCCTCCTTTGTTGGAGCATTGAAAGGAGTGTTTCCTGTCAACAATTCGAAGAATATCACTCCAACAGCCCACCAATCTATCGTAAACGTTCGTCCATAGCTCCATCCTTGAATTGTCTCTGGAGCGATGTAGTCTGGAGTTCCAACAATGTGGAAGTTTTCTTCTTGGGCCTCTGAGTTCATTTCGTCGATATCTGCACTATCCGCCTGTTCGTTTGAACTTGTATCCTGATGAGCAGAGTTTGAGACGAGACTTGTTTGAGAATCAGAGAAGCGATGGTTGTGGATGACCCCTCTGTTGAGTGGGTGGGCTGTTGGCGGCGTTGTATTTGTGTCGTTCAATCGATCGTCAGAGGATGCATTAGTGAGCTCAAAGTCGTGCTCATGGAGCAGAGCAGGTGTTGTGCGAGTCATTGTCGGTTCAAGGAAATAGGGTGGCGTGCCTTGTTCTTTCGGTGTGCGTGGAAAGAGAGGAGTCGACTGATGTTTCGGAGATGAATCAAAGAGAGAATAATGTTTCTGAGGGCCCAGATGTACCGATGGTGGAGAGACAGATAAACTCGGCATTTTGGGGATTGGTTTTTCGTCCCTGGAATTGCTGCTACCACGTGAAGCCGGTGTGAGTGAGCTTGGTGGAAACGATGGCCCGCGGCTATGAAGAGCGTCTGCAAGTTGACTGACTCTTCGTCCTCGCTTTTTGTCTTCCAAATCAGAGGGTGGTGTGGGAGTGTGCCCATCAGAATAAACCTCCTCCACATCCGAAGACGAATCCATCACAGAAAGAGGAAAAACTGGCTCGGCATGTGCAATGGGTGTTCTGATTTGTGGTGGTGTCGGCGATGGAGTGGACGAGAAGAGGAGAGGGTTGTGGTTCAGATAAACATTTGAATTCTTTTGACCGCGATCTGGTGACGACACTGGTGTTGAACCGAAAGTGAGGGTACCAGGAGCGTTGTATGGAAGGGAAGTTGAATAATTTGAGAAGAGTTCAAGGTGGAGTGGTTTCGAAGTTCCCTTTGTTTCGGGATGAATAGTTGTCTTCAATTCCGAGAGGAGTGATCCCTTCAAATCGATTGTTTGTTTGATCTGATCAGGAAGGTTGTTGAACTGGAATTGGCTCATCCTCGGTGAGTACTTCTGGAAGGAAAGGAAAGATTCCGAATGGTTGCGATGATGTCCCGCTGAGAATATTGGAGATTCCGATTGTGTCTTTGATGTGTGTGAGCTTGGAAATAAACTCCACTTGTCAGTCCTGTGAGAGGTGCCGCTTGAGGCCACACTGTGATTGGGAGACGGGGATGGTTGCGGTGACATTGCGCCTCGTCGACGAGGAATTTCATCGAGAGGGACTTGCTTCGATTGCGCTTTGAAGTTCCGGTGTCCAGGAAGCGGCGAAATAGATCCGAGTGCTGAGTGGTGCGAGACTTGTGGGGTATACAGAACAGACATTCCCTTCTTCTGGTTTTTCGGTCGTGGTTTCTTTATGTCCTCAAATGTTGGCATTTGATAACGTGACGGCAGGGCCTTCGCACTTGATGTGATTACTCTCCCAGAGCTGTCTTTTCTGGGGATCTGCATTGTGTAGAGAGAATCTTCAATTGAAGCCATGATTCGCATTTGGGCTTTGGCACGTTCAGCTTCGCTCATTCGACTTGAAAACGTGTTCATCTGTTCTGAATCGTTCACAATTCGAGTCAAACTCTTTTTTGATTCGTTAACTTCATTGACCTGAGTTTGATTTTCGAACGACGAATCCGAATCACCCCAATCAATCGAGCCTGAATCAAAGAACGTGTGTTCTCCAAGTGCCGATTTGAGCGGGTGAGGGATTGCCTTTGGATCCAGCGATCCGACCGATGGAGAATTCAATCCTTTGAAAAGGAGCGATTGCGATGAGGACGAATGAATGGTCTGTCGAGACTTTGGACGAGGTGATGACGTGGCTGTTTTTTGGAGAAGAGGAACAGCATCAGGCGCTTTCTTTCGGGATTTGTTTGAGGAGGCAGAATTTGGGGTTCCGATCGAACTGGAGTTGTTTATGGTTTGGTCGAATGATTTTTGTCTCGTTGTGGAAGGCGGTGTATCGGTGCCCGGTTCAGAGATTCCTTCGTTAGAGTTGACGTTTGTTATCATTGTACCAGGAATGGCAGGCGTTTGGTTTCGTTGGATTTTCATTTCCAATATTTTCTTTTCTAACTCCGTTTCGGTTTGTCCATTATCACCAAAATCGACTTCCTCAACTTCATCTTGCACAACAGATTCCTCTGAATCGAGATATTTGTACAGTTGATTGAAGGATAGCCCAAAATCTGTGAGGCGTAGATGACCGTCAGCAGCGATGAGGAGATTGTCGGGTTTGAGGTCGCAATGAACGATTCCATGCCTATGAAGAAATTCAACAGCAAGAATAATCTCGCTGATATATTGCTTGGCGTGTTCTTCGCTGAGATATCCAAATGACTGAAGAAGAGTGAAGAGATCTCCTCCCGGTTGGAATTCCATAATCAAATAAAAATTATCGTTTGTTTGGAATGAACACTCAAGACGCACTATGTATTTGGTGTGTTCCATTGATAGTCTTGCCATGACGGTACACTCGAAAAGGAGCCTCTTCTGAATTTTTTCTTCTGTGATATCTGATCGTTTCAATACCTTCATTGCATATAGCTTTCTGTGATTTCTATTCGCTTCTTTGCTCTTTTTGTGTGTTCCATGAATCACTCTCCGAACTAAAAAGACTCTTCCATATGCACCACGGGTAATTGGTTTTACAATCTCAAAATCGGCCAATGTTAGATCATCTTCATCAGTGGACGAGTGATGAGAGACTGTAGTTGGAGCAGGCGACTGAATTGAGGATGATGTTTGAGCGACAAGGAGGTTGTCTTCCGAACCATGTGGATAAGACTGAGTACTGTCATTCGGAGAGAGAGGACTCTGTGGGAGAGTTAGCAATGTTGTGGAGCGATTTTGATCGGATAAAATCGGTGAGACATCCATTCTTGGTTGAGGTGCGCGATAACTCGTTAGTGTGAGTGTATCCGTCTCTGTTTTATAAGGTTCTGTAACCATTGAAGCTGGAGGTATCGGTTTTGTCTTTGTTTCATATTGGACAGTGAGAGGAGTGAATGGTGAATGAGTTGAGATCTTCACAGCATTTTTTGCCTCGTCCGAAAAGATGGAAGGGATATTCAAATTCATGAGAGGGAAACGTGGACCTCGGTCAGGCCGAGCCGAAGACCCTGTATTGGCCGTATGATGAGGACTACGTGAACTTTTTGGTGAATGGGATGAAGTGTGTTTTTGGTGTTTCTGCTGTGAAGAACAAGAGTTGAACAAGAAGTAAAAATGTAATTGAAAGTCAGAAATGTTGAAGAAAAGCAACATACACTCATTTTCGGCGACTTGAACGGCGGTGAGAAAGTGGAACAAAATAAGAGGCTGAGTTGATGATAAAATACTCACAAAAGACTGAGGAGTCTTATAGAGGGAGAGGTTATCAGGAGATCTCCCAGTGAGTGTTGTTTGCAGGTCGTGTTGAGATGTGAGAAGCCGATCAGCCCCAACACTGAAGTGAAAAAAGCTGTTAAGGCTCCACACAGAGAAAATGTGACAAATGAAGCTTTGAATCTTGATAATTGACACCATTAACACCTGATCTTTGACGATAAGTTCGATTTTATTCATTTTTTACCAATTCATTCGATCTTCCCGTAGTCTCATTCATTTCTATTTCAGCATCTCAATCTCTCGATTTTTCAGTACTGTGATGGAGGTTCATGCTCATCCTCCAAATACTGTTGATCAGGAACCACCGAAACAGGGACCATCTCAACCGAAACAGAAATCGAACAACGATTTGATCCCCGGCCCTACCTCAGCCCCACAATACGTCATTCCTCCACCAATTCCAAAACCTGTTCCACAGTTTGATGATAGTTGGGTCCATTGGTTCTGTTCCCAAAGGGAAAACAAATTCTTTCTTCGAATCGATTCTGACACAATAGACACGTTTAGATCGATGTCTGGTCGAGTAAAGTACATGAAACACTTTCAATCTGCTATGAATGATATTATGGATATTGCAGATGATGATGAAAGTTTTTTTTACTTTCAACATTTCTTCTTCAACTTTAGATTCGCTTGTGGAAGGAGAATCGATCACGCCCTATTCGATAGTGTTATATCATTACATCCATCAATCATATGTGAGTTCGATCAATGGAGTAGGATCACTGGTTACTCTTCGTTCCTCTTTCCATGACCTCTCTTTCTGATTCGCTTTCTACTTTGAAGAGGTATTATGTCCAAGAAAAAATATATGGAACATGCCCACGATATGGCTGCAATTCGGCTCCATTGATCCCTTTTGGACAACATGCCAAATTTGGATTGAGCAAAGTCTGTCTTTCTTCACATCCTGATTTCTGACATTATCTGTCCCCCTGAAAACAGGTCAGCTTATTGTGTCCTATTTGTGGGCAGTACTACCGTCCTCCGATCGAAAGTGCCCTCTCTCAGATGGATGGATCTGCATTCGGCCCGTCTGCAGCACATGTCCTTCTAAACGTTTATGTCAGCCTATCTCGACAATTTGAAGGAGAAGATGAACGAATTGAGAGTCTTTCATTCTCTTTTTATATTTATTCTGGCCTCCATCCTCTATTGAACCCAAATCTCACCCAACACTTCAGAACAGGACAGAGCTGCATTGATGATGCAACCATGGGCTGAATCTGGGCGGGTGATAGGCATTCCAAATCCTCCGACCACAAGGTTCATTCCACTCTATTGTGGTCCAGAGCCTATTCCTTTCCGGAACCGCAACTTCATCAACTGGTCACGAGAAGGAATGATGGAAAGTGTCCACAAAAAACGCAATCATCGTCGGAGAGATCCTGGGTTGCCGATGAGAAACATCGTTGAACCTGGTAGTTCATCTCGACGCATTGATCCAGTCATTTATCCATCGCCACCAGGATTGCACCTTTTTCCAATCCCAAATATTGATGCATTACCTGAGATGAATCTCAATCAAGAATTTGGTTCTCTTACAAAGGAATATGAAGCATTTATGGAAGCAATACGCCAACTCACAAATCCTGACCCTCTCTTCCCTCCTCCTTCTCCTCCAGCAATCTTTTCATTTCCAATTATATGTGGAGCTCATCGAGCAGCATATTATTATACTCTTCAACTCAATCGATGGCGAAGCATTGAAAAACGAAAATCGGAAGGAAGAACGAGATGGCGGTATGACCACTGAAATATACATTGCTTTCTAAAAATAACATTGATATTTGTCTTATTTTTCTCATTTTTTCATTCTTCCTCAGTCGCGAACACACAGAGTCGATCAAAAGAAGACTCCCCAGACTTCGACTGATCACAGAGAGACAAGCCCGAGAATCCGAAGAACGAATGTCGATGTGGAGAGAGGATGCGCGTGTAAGACTTCTTCTGAAACACGAAAACACTGGTTCACCAACTCAAAACGTCAATAATCAAATGATCCTCGATTCTGACCTGCAAACTGTCTTCGAGCAAGCAGAATCTCTCCGAATGGCTTCAGAGTCTCGACGTGAACTTGAAACTCGATTGTATTGGCGTCAAAAAAGAGACAGAAGATTGATGGAAGAGGCGGACATCACGAGCAAGATACTGGCAGAGACTTTACGACGAGACAGGGAACGCCGTGCATTTATGGACAAAATCGATGCTCTTCCGAACGATGAACGAAGAGCTCGTCTCCAACAAAGAGACGAAGGAGAAAAGAAAAGAAAACAATTGGAAAGTGTGGAATTTAATGCCTTGGCAAAGAAAATTCAAAAAGAAGAGTCAGATGAAGAACAAGAATATCAAAACTTCATCAACGGAATCCCATCATCTCAACCTCCCTTCCCTCCGAGCGTGAGGGATGCTCCGTTGAGTTATCTTCTAAACAGAATCAGCCCCGAAGAACTCTCAAGACGTGGTGTTGAAAAGTTTGTTGTTACTTTCCGTCGAATCAATCAGGTTTATCCCCCGTCGGTTGAGGCCACACCCTTTCGCATCGATCACCCAAGGCACATCTTACTTTGATACTCCAGGATTCCAGAATGGGAACCCAGTCTGGAATGAATTTCATGAAAGACTGAAACAAGGGATAGTTACAGAATTTGTGGGCACTTCAGAAGCGAACGAGAGTGATGTTGCTCGAACAAAGAAAAGGCCAGATAAACCTGAGGTTGATCGAACACGAACAGAGGATACGCACAACGCAAAGCAGAAACATGAGGGAAGGGCAAAACACTTTCGTCACAAGAAAACAACTCAGGACAGGGATTCTCCGAGTACAAAAACCGTGCCGAATGAAGATCTGAATAAGTCGTGATATTTCGAGTCTTTTCCAGGCGAAATATCAATTGCCTGAATACTGCAGTCTTTTCTCGTTCAAAGAACGACATTCTGAACCCAAATTCCAGGCTGTGAGAGTATTTTAACTATGATTTTTCGCCTACTCTCCTCATTCGATGACACCCAGATCAGAGGACCATCCAACAGTTTTTCAGATTTTCGACTTCAGATGGCTTTTTACGTTGTACGGATCATTTTAGACAGACTATTGTATTTCGCCATTATTTCACGACTCTCCCTCTTTCACAGAACTGTATTCCTTCATGTCTTTTCACCTCTTGGTCATCACTCATCTTTTTTGAAACAAAACTGATGCCAAAATGATGTCTCCAATAAAGTGACGTTCTCAAATCACAAGTAATTCCATATTGTGGATCATTCTCTGTTGTTTTATTTTGATATGAGAATCGTGTTGTGATCAGGATGTTGAAGTGATCGAAATCGAAAATGAAAGGCATGTTGAAGTGTTATTTTCTGTTCGTTCAATCAGGAGGTGCGAATGATTCAATTAGTTTCCCTCGGCGACCTTTTTTGGGGAACCTCGGACACATCATTCATTCTTTTGGTCTTCTCACCCGGAAGAGCGTCCGTCGGACAATGTTTGCTGATCTTCTGTGACAAAAACCCAGAAGGTGGTGGTTCAGAACAAAATAAGGGCCCCATTTCCTCCTGAGGCGAGATCCATGGACAGGACCATCCGAAATCACGTAACAACTGTATTCTCTCTATAGAACCTGGCGGAGGAGTCGATGGACAACGGAAGTCCATTGGATCTATCGGTTCTTGATTGTCTGTTGGAAACAGCACACCCAATCCAGGCAGAGAAATAGAATCGCCCCCATTCGGCAGACAAAGAAGGGCTGCCAGATCTTTCCAGGAGAGGTTGGCTTCTTTGAGACGTTTGAAGAGGTGCACCTGTTTGTCATGAAGACACATTTCGAATATCGATATAGCCGTTTTGAGAAACTTGATGTATCCTGGGTGTAAAAGCTCTCCACGAAATGACGGAAGAGATCGTGAAGATTAGTCTTAGTGATTGTGATGTGAGTGAGATAGCATGAGAGTGCGAGCGACCGGTCAGATTTGGAGAGGGTTTTATTGCGATCAACGAGTGATGTCAGAACTTGTGAACGTTGTTTCAAGTCTTGGTGTTCTTTGATCATTTTCTTCAGGCCTATAATTTCTTCAGCATTGGCTGATACACTGGCTGTCACATACTTTTTCAGTTTCAGTTTGTTCTCTTCGTCAAGTTTCAAGTCATCGATCCATTTTACACAGCTTTCCTCAGATGTGGGGCCTAAATTGGAATAGCACAATGTTGCAATCTCTTTCCGGCGGCTGGAGGTGAATCTTGGCGTTCCGTTCACCAAAGAAAGAAGGGTGTCCTTATCCTTGTCCGAAAATTGTGCTTGTTCGATGAGTGTTTGGAGTTCTAACTTATGTCTGCTCACTCCTCTCGGCTTCTCAAGATAACTTTGCACATCAGTACGTGACGACATATCCAGCTTCTTTTTATCTTCAAGATCATCCAGTAGCTGATTCCATCGGTTGACATCCTGACCGAGACCGATATTATCGACGAGTGAAATCAGCTCTTCTTGATGATTTGTGGGTTTAGATTTTTCGTTGATGAGCGTTCTGAGACGCCTCTTTTCAGACTCTTCGATTGGTGTATGGATCAGAAGAACTGTGATACAGATCTCTCTATCTTTCCGTTTGAGCTTTTTGTCGGACTGAGAGAGCAGTTTTATTTGTTCTTCGCAGTTCTCCACATCGATCACGAAGGGGATGATGTGTCGTCGGCGACACCATGGTATCAGCGGATTGGTCTTCATTCCTTCCACCATCATGTTCACATCATCACTGGGAATTGACATCATTCCCAGAAGTTTATGCTGAAGGATTTGTTTCAAACGTCGACTTGCAACGGTGAAACTGTTCGTGAGACACATCTCCATCTGATTGAGCTCCATCGTTTCGGCCTCAGTTCGAACAAGAGGCTGACTGAGATGCTCGAGAGAACTCCTGCACGTTCCCAAAGTGTCTGAGATGTACATCAGCGTTCCATTCACGAATGAAACCAACGACTGGATGTCGTACAGAGGCAAGGAGCTTAACGTGGGGATTCGAGTTCCGAGTGATCTGAGACGAGAAGCGAGGAGTAATGAGAACATTCTTTTATCAGAGAGAACGAGCCTTGCATCAGCCTCTGTTAATGGCTGCCCCTTATCGATATGCTTGTCGATCTCGATCTTCTTCAGGCGGTCGTTCAGACCCTTCTTGTCAACAAGAGAGAGGATCCCTCGGATATCGAAGGGAGTGAGAATCTGCTTTGTGCCGAGTAAGAGAGTCTGTTTTGGGAAAAAGCTCATCGGAAGATGAAGTTGAGCGAGTGGAACGTCTTTATTCTCCAGTAGAGCACTAAAAGCTTCATGAGGGGGGTGTTGTGCACCCATTGACTGCACGTCATTCCTCCTGTCTTCACCGAATCCAATTCGCATTTTGTTCGCCCATACATTCATCAGGCGAACTGTCGTGCACAGATTGCTGGCTGTGTTCGACAGTTCATTCTGGATAAGTGATATGGCCTTCTCTTGCTTGTATGGAATGGCAGGCATGGGCATGACAGTTGGCTGAGGTGGTTGAAGAGCATTCGGTCTTCGTGCGAAGTAGGTGAAAATGTTGGGAATCGGATGAGATTGAGTCACTTGAAATCTGAGCTTTGTCTGCTCTTGTTCATTTGGGGTGGGACTGACAGCGAAGGGAGACACCCTCTGTCCACCGACATCGACCATATTGATCTCAATAACGTCCCTCTGTCCCTCATCAGGTGCTGTGCTCGGATCTGCGAGAGGTGTCGACTCCAGATCGAAAACAATCTGCGGTACAGATTCATCCTCTGTTGGTGCTTGATTTGTCAGATGAGGACGACAATCAAAAGTCACTTTTCTATATTTCGTCATTAAGTCATTGATTTGCATCGTCTGAACTTCTCGAGTTGTCTTTAAAATGGCTTGGCAATGATGGCTTGGGAAGAATTCTGTAATGATGCGGTCACAGAAGAAACATCGGAAGTGAGTTGGATTTGTGTTCGGTTGAAGAGCAGTTGCAGCTGACAAAATCAATCGCCCAGGATGGGCGAGAATGGCTTCATTCAGTTCATGAGTACGCCCATCCATCACCCAAATATTGTCTTGTGGGATAAAAGAGTCTGCAGGGAATTCGCGGTTCAGATGAAAACTCTCGACAGCAGGCTGCTTCACAAAGAAGACGAAAGGATGAATGTGCTGTTCGCTGAGTTCGTACACACTGTGTAGCAGCGTAAGCCACAGGAACATCAGGTCTGACATCGTTCGACCGAAAAAGGGGTCATCGGCGAGTGTTGATTGGATGAACATCACGCAAATATCGTCAATCTTCATCTCATCCTGTTCTTCATGTATTTTAAAGAAAAGCAAAACTGAATCAATTCCAGCATTGTTTCCACCCAGTGGTTTCGCATAGAACATGAAGCACTTCGTAGCTGAGTTGTCTATGTGAGTAGTGACTGTTCCAGAGGCTTCCGTCATAGGGTAGTCTTTGATCATCAGTGTTGCCGACGACACATCGTGATGAAGCATGGGTGAGGAAAAGAGGAGTGCCCACTTTTCGTCAAAGTCACTCAGTTTCGCAACAGGGATTGTCTTCATGTCGGGCAGAGATGCTTTCCGTATGGTTCCTGAATTTCGCATGTGAACGAATGACTCACCTATGGGTGGTGGGAGTTGGATATCGTCAGGAAGCATTTCGTCAGAGAGAAGTCTCCTTGCAGAGCTCAGACAAAACCCTCCGAGAATGGCATCTGAGACAAAGGCATGAAAGACTGCTCTCCTCTGTTCATTGAACTCTGCACTAGTCGAGAATGGTTCCAGTGTTTTCGCGAATTGCCGATCCATTGCTGAATTGAAGGTGTCCAATATGAGATATCGAGCAAGCTCTGTTGCAAACTCGGTGTACCAGTTGTGGCAGTCATATTGTGGACAAGAAAAGTGTATCAGGTTTTCCACAACGACCTCTTTGAACAGATCCTGAGGTTCGATACTGCTGATGGCAGTGTCTAATTTCCAGATACTCTTAACAGCTGACTTAGCGAGATTTGGGTCCATGATATAGCGTGGAATGAACGAAAAGAGTTCAACTCCATGAAGTGTGTTACGGACAGTCTCGTCATCGGTGAACCGTATTCCTATCGTGTTGAGAAGTGCTGCTTGCTCTTGAGTTGTGTATTTTGGGACGAAATACTCCAGAGCGATGCACTGAGTCATGTTCTCGCCTGTGCCGGCTGCTTTCCATCTCGAACCCTTTGGTGATGTGAACAGAACATAATAGTTATCTGTCTTGAGCCCTAGCGTTTCAGGAAATGTAAGACTGAAAGGAATCGTGAAAAAACACAACAAACTCATCGACGACATGCCACTTTGTGTTTTCGAGTCTGTTCACCACAATTAATGGCGATTTCTGACAGGTTTGGTTGTCCACAGTCGGTGTATTTTCTTCGGTGAGAGTGTCGGTGTGATGGCCTACCAACAGGCGGAGGAAGTACGGAAAGTGTTCCACACTTGGGACAGAGACACTTCCAAGGAGCTTACATCCGGGTGGCAAAGTGCCCTTTCCAGGAATGTATGCAGCTTCTGGGTTGTAATCATTTTCAACTGATTGTGGGTTGTGTTGATTAATGGAACTCCTCGGAAGTTGAATTTTGTACACATCATATTTGTATAGGTACGATGGAGTATCAAAGTCGGGGAGAGTTCCAGTGCCATCATCCATGGAAATTGTCGCTTTTCCTGTTTTAGTCGTATCCTCCCGCCGTTTGAAGACATAGACTTGCTCCCCATTTTTAGCTGTCGTGACAGACTGTATGGTTGAATCAATCAAAAAGAATACAAACCTCCACTCCATGGCTCATTAACAGCGTGATGAACGGAAATCGACTGGCTGTTTTCCCCATTCCAGGAGTGCCCGTGATAACATGGAGAATTGCAAAATTGCATGCTTTGTTGATCTTCTTTGTGTAATTGATAAACGTTTGCGAGTTGAAAATCACATGGCCAAACAGAGAGAATGTCGATGAGCGAAATAGATAGTTTTCCAGGGCGATGTCATTGGATGCATTTTTAAGAGTTGGAAATGAATGATACAAGAGGTGGGATAAGTCTGAGAGTTCTTCATTGGGAAGCTGTTTGTCAAAATCAAGAAAGTTTGGTGATTGAAGAACACCAACACAGGAATCGATGATAACTTGAATCCTGCGAAGTAATTTCAAATCATCGTCTCCAAGAGTCGGAGGAACGACTGGTTTGCTCGCTTTGGTTAGGTCTCGTGACATCTGAGACTGAAAAATGAGTTACGGTCCGAGTCAAAATAAGTTGTTTATCGATGGCTCAGACATTCGAATATCCGTCATTTTACCATCTTCCACCATTCTACACGTTTGTCAATCACTTTTTAATTCGAATTCACTGGCATTCTCCATCTAACCTGGCATCACAGTCTCCAAGAAGTTATCGCCACGAAGCAAAAACAAATTGGTCTTTGGCAGGAGTTCACCATCAGATATTGTAAGGCCAATAAAATTCAGCGTATTTCTGTCAATGATTGTGATAAGATTCCGATTTTCCACAATGATACTATTCAACGTGAGTTCTTACCTTATATATCTTGATATTCCTAGGAAAACTATCACCAATCTTCATCCGCGAGATTTTGGATTCTTTAGCAAAAATTGGAAATGCAAAATGGCTGGACGAGACGAAAACAACAGCAATTATCACCTGGCGGACGATTCCGGACTGGGCCAACTTCCTTTCTCAATATGTATCCAATAATCTCGTTTTTTGAAGTTTTCTAGGTTACTGACAAACAAATGAAGAACACTCCGCACACTCTCAACGATTTTCTAAATCGCGAAATTTCTGCCGACCCTGGCTTTGTAGGAATGGATCAAAGTCTTTTCTTGGAGGTTCTTCAATACATGAAAGGAAAAGGAACGTGTGTACTGATGGAAGGACCAGAAGGAAAGCTGATGGGATTCAAGTTCGTCTGAACACTTTATCTCTGTCTTTTTTCTTTCATTTCACATTGCCTCTTCATTAATTTAAGTAAAGTTATGCATTCCGTCACTCACAGAAAAGTTTGTGAGCTTTTCACTCTTTACGTTTCCCCATAACTCTTCCAATATTCAAATTGACTGTCCACAACAATGCATTCGCTAACGCGATCATCCTCTGTACGATCGCATAAACCCAATTCAACAACATCTTTCCGAAAAACATCCGATACCATTTTATTCAGTGATATTTTCTTCCTTCTTGAACAATACCTCCCCCCACATACCTACTATTATCTTGTGACACATTTTCCGGGTCTTATTTCTGAATTGTCAACAATTCAATCTCAGTCGTTTGCTGACTCGAGAATTCCGTTCTCGTTTGTGAAGTCATTCGTCAATCGCTTCAAATTCCTTGTTTCGCGGCTAAATCTCTCTGTTCCTCATTTTTCAGCGCATACCCTCTCGAAATCACGACCAGATTCATCATTTGGAAATACGGATGAAAATATCCAACAACTTTTCTCTCGTTCGCGATCCTTCAGGAAAACAACTCATCTTGATTTGTCAAATCATTATACTTTGACTGGAAATGTTGTTGAACGATCACTGGATAAACATAATTCCCTTGATACCCTACACTTCATCAATGATTCATTCTTCGACTCTCTCTCCAGTTATCTACCTCGCCTTACACACCTTCGACTCGAAAATATGGTCTTTCTTGCATTTAATGTGACATTTAGATCGAATTCACTCACTCATCTCGTTTTGTCAACACAAAATACTTCAATCCATCTTCAGACCCCAAATCTAGAATTCCTATGTTTATCACGAAATATCTCCATGAATCCACATATTTCCAGTAAAAGTACCTCTTGTTCGTTGGACGTGACTGGCTTTTTGTGCTGTTGTTCAAATGGCAACGTCTCAAATTCAAAGTCAAGCAAATCACCATCACAATCGATTTCAGAGCATTTATTTTCACATGAATCCAATTGTTACATGAAGGACCTGAAACATGATGATTCATCAGAATCGTCGGACGAAACTTCAGAATCTTCAGATTCAGTCATCGATTTCAAATTATCGGACTCAAACTTGGAATCTATTACCCAATCCCTCCTCTATATTCATCCAGATTCTATTCATATTCCATTTATTTGTGATTTATCATCTCCATCAGATAAAACTCTCCAAAAATCAGCCACGAACACTCCATCAAGCAATCACTCGAATCCAATGAATTCTCCACTCTCTCGAAGTATCTCAACGAATAGTCTTCCAGTTAGTGATCTTCCTCCCAACAACCGTGTCGAAAAGACGCCTCGTCCAAAGTCAGTCACATCCACACCCAAAGCAAAACGAACGCCATCTCAAAATGTGAAGAGACCACGATCTTCATCCAGTTCGCACACAGAAAAGAAATCCGAGGTGCTTGGAGCGCACTCTCAACCTCCTGAGAGAAAAACCGCCGAAACTCTAAAGAACGTCGCATCACCGCAAACTGCACGCTCATTCTGTGAAGAACTGTCTCACTGTAAACACCTCAAACAACTCCATCTGGACGGGTTCTCAATGTTTGGACTGGCTGAAAAGGAGGTGACAATAGGTCTCTCTGCTCAGACTGAAAATCCACTTCTCGCTGGCCAGATCCCTCTTCCTGCCCTCCCTGAACTGGTCGAGTTCCGATTGTCAAATTCTCCTCATGTTGATCCTTCACTTCTCCTCCAGTCACTCGCAAAGCAGGCACCATCACTGAAATCACTCACAGTCCGCAATATCGCCCAGGTTCGGAAGAATGATGCCACTTATCATGCAGAGTCACCATTCCTCTCCGCCCAAATTTCAAGAACCACCACTCACTCCTCAAACCTCGACCATATCTCATCATTGCCTCTTCTTCAACACATCGACCTTCGGACTATCCGAACCAATTTTGTTGATCTCACAATTCGACCAATGCTAAATTTAGGTCAACTTTCGTCGCTCTATCTGTCACCATCACCACCTCTCGTCCCGTCTCATCTCAAACAACTTGCGGTCTCTCTTCCAAAACTGGTCTCTCTCTCGATTGGTGTCTCTAATGTCACACAAAGCTCGTCGCTTCTTCCTCTCACAACACTCCCCAATCTTCAGAATCTTGTCTTGACAGGGAGTTTGGACTCGTGGGAGGCGATTTCTGTTCTCATCCGTCGATCTCGCCAACTTCGAACACTTCGCCTCACTAATCCCCCAACAAGAGGAACTCAAACCCCCACTCGACGAAACGTGAAGACCGCAAAGTTGATTTTGTCATCTGACACGATCCGAGTGCTGTGGATGGAGGGATTCAAATCAGTGACTCTTGAACGTGTCCGAACTCCACAGCTTGAAGCCATCATCTCTCATGATTGTCCACAGCTGTTTGACAAAGTGAATGGCGGAAGCTCATCCACAGAATCGACTGGTACTCTCACAAAAAAGGTCCGAAAACAAAGAAAACGTGATATTCGGAGAAAGGAACAGAAAATGGAAAGAGAGATGGCTGCAGCATCGACACGGGAAGAAGATGTCGATGGAGTGGACAACCA
The DNA here is from genome assembly GCA_033064195.1 of Blattamonas nauphoetae. NCBI lineage: Eukaryota > Preaxostyla > Oxymonadida > Blattamonas > Blattamonas nauphoetae. The sequence goes on along the minus strand of JARBJD010000109.1, from coordinate 153,645 downwards.
TTCATCAGAATCATCAGAAGACCCCCTATCTCAACAGATTGATTTTGGGCGCAAAGTGAAACTCATCGAAATGATTGGAAAAGGGAGTTCGAAGTCAATTGAACAGCTGGCACATATGGAGAAAGCTAAAATCAAGCTTGAGCATCGATTGAATATCATCAGACAGGAAGAACACCAACGTCGAATTCGAAAGAAAGAACGACGCCGAAAACGAAACCAAAAAGAAGGGAACAAACCCAAGAATGAGTCGATTTCTGGTGAAGACTCTCAGTCAACTTCACCAGTCTTGTCGTCTGGCGACGAAGATGAATTTCACCGTCTTCATCGCCTGATTGTTAGTGAGCATGGGAAGTCTGTGAAGGCATCGCCTCATCCATCAGCAGAAGACGATGTGTGGACAATCTTCAACCGACTCAATTCGGTGGAGGAACTTTCGATAACAAACACACCAAGTACCCTGACCTCTCTCGAGTTGTCATCAAAAAGCGATGAAATGGATGCTTTTCACGATGAAATCCTTTCAAATTCTCGATCAAGTCATTCACTTCCCTTTTTTGTTCCAACTACCCAGCTCGTAAACCTCACTCGCCTTCATATTAAACAAGCACTTTCAATTGATTCTTTATCATTACGTTCACTCCCTTCACTCACCTTTGTTACTCTCACAAGACTTCCTCACCTCAAATCAGTCACTCTTCATTCGCTTCCGTCCCTCTCCCATCTCACTTTCACGGACTGCCCTCACATCAAGCCAACCGCCAACGATCTTCTTGCCTCTCGTCCGAACACACGTGTCAAACTCGTCCACGCATCTGAAAAGTCATCACATTCGAGTCAGGACACTGATTCATCGGACAACTCCGAATCCAGATCTGAATCGTCGTCTGAGTCTTCAAGCAGCGTTCCGAGGATAAAGGAAGAATGCTTTGATTGGATCGTCAAAAAGGAGTGTCCGCTTCTTCGTTGTCTGACATTCACTCGTTGTGGTCCATTCGGAGCTGTCGGAATGAACGTGTTGGACTCTTATCTCTCTCGCGAGGAGAAAGCCGGCCAAAAGAAACCAAAACGAATCACCTCGCAAGCACAATCTCCGTCATCTCGAAGCAGTCAGTCAAAATCCTTCACCAGCGACGTCTCCACAGACTCAGAATCTGAAGGACGTCTTTCTCCAAACTTGAGAAAGGATTCACGGAGAAATACAAAGGAGGATCGGCGCCAACGTCTGAAGAAACAACTTGAGGAACGCCGAAAGCGAAACAAATCCTCTCACAGTGAGTCAGATTCCTCTTCCTCTCCAAGGAGACTTTCCAAGCCAAGTCGACCGAAACGGGGTCAACGGACAACAGATGAGTCACTTCTTTCGGTTACACCTTCCCAATCAGATACTTCAACGAGCGAATCAAAGCAAAGATCCATCAGATCCAAGGTTGAGATGAGTGAAGCGTTAGGCCACCAACCTCCCGTTCATCTCACACTCTCTCAACAACTCTGTGCTGATCCAGTTAGTTTTCCTTCACTCTTGCATCTTATTTGCCCATCATCGTTGTTCTTGATGGCAACGACTCTTCCTCAACCGGATCAACTTCCCGCTTTCCCGTCTCATACTCAAAATGAACGGGAAGATTCTGAAGACCACAAATTCTCTCAAGCCATCCTTCATCCGCCACGCCCTCCAATCCCTCTCTTCCCAACATCTCTCACAGTTCTAGCCATATCACATTGTTCATCCTTCAGTGATGCAGTTCTTTTTTGTCTTCCATCTCAATGCCCTCATCTCAGCCACCTCTTCCTTTCAAATGTTCCTGTCTCTTCTTCTGTTCTTTCGAAGGTGATTGATTTTTCTCCAACACTCCAAATCATTACTTTATCTTCTCTTCAAAATCTCACTGCTCTGGATATTGCTTCCAACTCAATCGATACTCTTGTGATCCTCGACTGTGTCAATCTTAAATCCATCGCGATTTCATCTGACTCACTCAAATGCCTGAACGTGACGATGAATCCAAACGTCAACAACGACATCCAGCCACCCCCTCGAACCCCTCATAGTGCAGTCAGCCGTCACGGGTTCTCCCCAAATCTTCCCCGAGGATCTCCTCAACGTTCAATTGTGTCTGTTGCTCCACAATCACTTGATCGAGTTTACCCAATTTCGTTTGGCTTGACGTGCTCATCACTTCTTATCCTCTATCTTCATCGAGTTCACTTCACTCCATCTCCACCTCTCTTCCTCCCTTCGCTCTACTTTGTCAGACTCACCGGGCTCCCAGTTGTCAACACGACAATTCTCTCCGTCCTCCTCTCTTTCCCTCACATCCAAAATGTTATGATTGATAATCCACTGAAGCTTGCCCGTACGAAGCATATTCTGTTGTCCGATACTCGACCGAAATCCGCTCCAAGAGCCCCGTTCAATTCCAATCAATCGACCCGAAAGACAAAGGATGCTCTTCGCACTGAAGCTTTGAAAAAGGAGTTGAGAGAGAAAGAAGCTCGACAAAATGAGGAAAGGAACATGCAAGATAGGATTGTATCTCAAGCCATAAAAGAACATCCAAACATCTCATTTGCTCTTTGGAGTGAAAACGATTCGAAACGTGAAGAAATTGTTTGGGATCAATTTCTTATCCTCGAAAAGGAACTCCTCGCCGGACATGAACTCGAAGTGAACAATCTCCAAATGAACGAACGCTTTTCATTTCCGTTTTCGCTCCCAAATCGTGTTCAAGAAATCCCACAAACCGCCTCTTCAACTGAAACAAAAAAAGAGCGACGATTATCACAGTCACTAACCCCAAAATCGACAAACGAGAATGATAGCGATTCTAGTTCCTCTGCTCCTTCCCCAGAAGTTCTCTCCATTCACCAGCAAATTGAATCTCCAGGCCTTGTTCGGGGTTCGAGAGGCACGAGTCCTGGTCTAATGCGAGGACCGAGAGGATTCAGTCCAGTCCAGTCGACGAAGAGCTCCACTCCAACGTCGCACAGCAAACCACCGGCCCCTCAACCTTTCTCTTCAAACAGCAGCACACAATCGTTGCCCAAACCGAAGAAAGAAGCTCCACCAACACCCAGACCGACATCCGGAAAGCCTCCACGAGCAGATCCCAAACCAAAAGCCGTTCCTAAACCAGCACCCAATGCACAAACCGTCAAAAACACTCCCAGAGGACGCCAATTAACGATCCAAACATCACACACTCCAAGCTACTCCACATCCCATTCTCCACGATATGCCCAATCTCGTCCTCGTGAACGTTCTGTCTCATCACCACGATCACAGCCACCTCAACGAAACTCACCACGACATCTCAGTCTTAGTCCATCGAAAAGCCGCCCAATGAAGCCATTCCGCAACAAAGATCTCGAACTTGTTAATTCTCTGGATCAATCGCTGTCCAACACTCGAGGTTCGACGAAAGTTGCGACTCCAAAAGCTAAACCAAAGGCAAAACGGACAGGAATCACCCAATTTTCTTTAGTTTCTCCCACTTCACGGAAATCTTAATTTGGGGGGTTTTATAGGATCGTATTTGAATGTGGATGACTAGTCACTCAACAATCCGGGAGTAAATAACTATGCGGGATTTTTTTTATGTGTCTCAAAAGTTGGGAGTAACCTTGGATTTTTAATTTTTTCGACAATTTTTCACTAGAAATAACATATTTATGAATAAATGAAGTGTCCTAGGTGGTTCAGAACAAATAGTTTTGATTACCCAGCACATATTTCTCATGACCTTGAAAAGTTGATCTCGTTGTATCTCCATAACCAGACAAAATTTTGACATGAAATTTTCGCGAAAATGAATGATTTGAGAAAAATAAACTTTTGACATTTCAAACTTTTTTTTTCGAAGGCACCAAAATCAAGGTTTTTCATCATTTTTCAAGGAATGCTCCAAGAGTCTTCGGATTTGTCACTCACGATTCGCCTTTCATGCAAAATTGATCATTTGAACTCGATTAGGACAGAGTTGACATCATTTGTAGGAATTTTGAAAACGAAATTCCCTTCTGATGCATAGCGAGAGAGCAATTTTGGGATGAGGTCAAAATCAACACATTCTTTCTCGAGAGGTGGGGATAAAAATTAAAAAGTTAAAATATCAAAAGTTTATTTTTCTCAAATCATTCATTTTCGCGAAAATTTCATGTCAAAATTTTGTCTGGTTATGGAGATACAACGAGATCAACTTTTCAAGGTCATGAGAAATATGTGCTGGGTAATCAAAACTATTTGTTCTGAACCACCTAGGACACTTCGGCACGAGTGGACTTTCTGGGCCACAGGTGATCGAGGTGCGTTGTGACTTTATTGTTTAACTAGGCTATTCTCTCGAAATACAGCTCGACTAGTTCTGAATTGTATTTTAATTATTCAGAAATGAACATAATTGTTCAGAAATGTGTTTTGATTGTTCAGAAATGAACATGATTGTTCAGAAATGAATTTTAATTTTTCAGAAATGAACATGAATTATTCGTAAATGAACAGTGATTTTTCTGAAATGAACAATGATTATTCGGAAATGAACAGTGATTGTTCAGAAATGAACGGCTCTTTTTCGGATTTATTTTTGAGACCACTCGTTTTAGAAAAGACTGACAGAACGAAGGGAAACACTCTTGTGTGGTGAATTATTGATGAAGCAGTTTATTCTTCAGGTTCTTCCACTCGTGGTCCGTGGTCTGGTGGCATGATTGCTTTGCGGACTTGGAGCATGTGGGCCGTTCGAATCGCGGTTGAACTGTTCTTGTGTTCGATTGAGAGCCAAATCACCTCGGCGAGCGACAATTGGATGAAGTCTGAGAGACACAAATCTGATGGCCGCGGATATCTTCCGATGAGGAATTGCACTGAGAGATTCCGAAAGATGAATCCGCAGTTGATCCTCTGTTCTGACATGAGAAGGAATCGAACTCCCACCTTTCCACATGCCAAAGACGTACTCGATCGGATTCAACTCACATGAATTTGGTGGAGTGAACAGAGTTGTGTAATTTTTCGATCTGATGAGCTCTTTCACCTCATCCGTCTTGTGCAAGCCAACATTGTCCATAATCAGTGTGCAGCTTTCATTCGTTCTTCTTTGAAGGGACTCAAAAGTGAGAGGAGGAAATGTTGGAATTCAAGAGCAGACACAGTTCCTTGAACCCACGTCACATGAACAACACCCCACGCTTCAGAGATCGCTGTGATTGCAGTGAGATTTTCCGTTTGCAATCGACGAACTCGTTGAAGGCAACGCTGACCGATTGGAGCACGACCTTGATTTTGGAAGCAGGTCTTGTTGAAGGAAGTTTCGTCGATGTAGACAGCAAATCCACCTTGAGAGAATGTTGTTGCGTATCGCTGAAGATAGTCGAGTCTCGCGTCCTTTGTTTCCTCCGAATTGCGTTCGTGTTGGAGCAGTTCGACTTTCTTCACAGTGAACTTTGTACACCCGTGTTCCACCATTTTTGGTGAAGTTAGGTGAGCATTGATTGTCGACACTGCAACCGATGTTCCATGATTCTCCTCGACGAGAGTTTTGAGTTCTTCTCCCTTCAAGAGTGGGTTTTGAAGAATTGCATCATTCATTGATCGTGAAATTTCTGGAGTGATTTTTCGATAGACTGCTCCCCCACGAGGCTTGGGAGCAGGTTTTCCAGATGCGATGTTGTTGATTGTTCCTTTCGAGATGTTCCACTTTTCGACAATCAAATCGTACTTCTTCCCTTCCTTCACTTCATCGAGGACCAATTCGCGTTCACGAGGCGTGAGAATGGTGTATGATCGTCGGGGCTTTGGGGCAGGACGAGAAGTTGGACGACCACGTTTCATCTTCTGAGGAGCTGGTAGTTCAACAAACTCATGAGGATCTTGTGGAAGAAGAGGTTCAGGTGGGCTTGCACTATCAACTGCTTCAATTCTTTCTGGCAAGAGTCTTCGAAGTTCATCTTTCGATCGTTTGAGACTTGTTCGAATAAAATCCTGACTGAATCCGCCTGTGAGAAGCCCATCCTGCTGACTTTCCATCCCAGATTCACAATCAACAACTTCATCACCAAAGAACCATCCATCCGATTCGTTGAGAGATTGGTATTGTATTTGTCTTTCGGTGATCGATGAGTTTTGAGACTCGTCAGTCTCAGATTCATCATCGATGAGAGAAAAGGAGCGTTCCATGAAATTTCGCGATGATTTTCCAGAAAAATCTTCTCCGTTTATCATCTGATGTCGCAATTGGAAATGGCTACGCGTCATTTTTTTAGACAATTTAAGGGTCCGATCAACCTTTTTTCATTTTTCAGAAGCCTGAATATAGCTTCTAAATTGCATCTGGACAACTCATTTTGATCCTTCATTTATGAAAAATTAGTATTCATTTCAGAAAAATCACTGTTCATTTGGGAAGAATCACTGTTCATTTCTGAACAATCTCTGTTCATTTCTGAACAATTATGTTCATTTCTGAAAAATTAAAGTACATTTCTGAACAATTATGTTCATTTCTGAATAATTAAAATCTATTTCTGAAAAATTAAAATGCATTTCAGAACTAGTCGAGCTGTAATGTGGCATATAAAGTTGAAAACGGGTATTCGTTTCAAAATGGTGAGAATAGTGTCAAGATCGTCTCAGAGACTGTCACGCTCATTCGATCATGTTTGATGTGGGCGATCGGCGAACTATATCACTTCACCTTTTCGCTATCTTGAATCATTTCACTATTATGACTGGTATTTTCACAAAATTTATCAAAACATTGCGATTAATCATGATGTATCGTGAAGTGACGATCTATGGTCGTTTTCCCTTCAAGACACCAATTTTTTGGATATGAACGTGCGGCGCGTTTGGCCTAGCGGTAGCCAACCCCTCTGTCGACTGTTGTGCTCGGGGTTCGACTCCCGCCGAGCACAACTTTTTTGCCACTACTTAGAGTTTTTTGGCCCAGAAAGTCCACCCTTGCCGACACTTCATTTATTCATAAATATGTTATTTCTAGTGAAAAATTGTCGAAAAAATTAAAAATCCAAGGTTACTCCCAACTTTTGAGACACATAAAAAAACTCCCGCATAGTTATTTACTCCCGGATTGTTGGGTGACTAACGCAGAATTAACGGAGTTGACTCAGTGTGTGATGAGCAGCTGTGCTCGTTGGAATACAATGTCAGAAAGATCATTCCTCTTCATCATTTTTGATCTGATTGTGTTGTTTTCGCACGTGGCTCCTCGTTTTATTGACGAGGATACGAGACTCGTTTTGTGTCAGAGTTTGATCCATGAATTCAATACAAAATGATTGATGATCGTCGACAAACTGTTGAAACAGAAAGACAAACAGAATAGAAAATTCTTAGACAAACTATGATTGCATGAATTTTACGGAACACTCGCAGATACATATCACGAAGATGAAAAAGAACAACATCACCAAAGAGAGACCCCCTGCGAGCATAATCACAAACCCCCCATATCCCACAGTGTATTCAATATCCGTAACATCAAAGCCCCCTTTGCTTATGTTGGTTGGAAGGAGAAACACCTGTTTAGGATGCGGTTTGCTCTCGTTCAGATTGTAGATTCGGTGTTTTTTCGAAGTTGATGAACATTTCACAAAATGGGACGATGTAAGGTCCACGATAGAGGAATTAAAAGCAATATCAGATCCCGTCTGCACCTCGAATGGATCGTTGGAGTTGGAGTTGTTGGAGAAGTGGGTGTTGGAGATGAAGAAATCTGTCTCTTGGGGGAAATAGAGCGCTCCTGGACTGTTTTTTTTCGTACAATAATTGTTGCTGACTATACTGTTGTAGATCTTGATGGTGTTTGAATATATTTTGACCGGTGCTTCTTTGAAGGTGTTGTTGTCGATTAGAACATCGTCTAAAACGATGTCATTTGCATGAAACTCCAGCTGACCTTCGATGTGAGAGAATGAGGAGGAATTGATCAGGAGTGAATCCACGTCTCTGATAATTACCTGGAATGCCAATGTGAATAGGTAAGCGTATTTTCCACGGTTTACAACCAACCCGTGAATCGTCACATTACCACCGTTGATTCTGACACTGTTTTGGCTATTGGTGATGTTTAGATTGTCGATGTCGAGTGATCCATTGTTTGTAACGTCCAGGGTCATTCCACTCGGGGTACACAGATTGACAGAGTGTACGGTTAATGCATGTCCTTCGATATTGATTGAGTTGTGATTGTACTCTGAGTCTGGACGGCTTTCGTAGATGTGAAGCGAATCGATCAATACAGTGTTTCCAAAGCTTGCATGTATTGCATAATAATTGCACTGTTGGAATGTGTTGTTGTTTATCACAGCATCCTCTGTATCTACGTCGACTTCCAGACCGGAGGTTGTGACAAATACATTTTTCAAATCCTCCTTTGGATCGAGAGAGTTTTTGGAAAAGACAAACGATTCCTCAGGTTTCGTACTTGTAAAACTGACACAGCCTCCCGCATCGGAATTGTCAGGACCCACATAATCAGAGAATGAGCACTCGCTGATAGTAACAGAGCCGTCTTCATATGTTAGCCTGATATAAACAACCATTCCAGTCACAGTTCCGGATACCGCGTCAGTTGCATCAATAAAGCATCGTTCAAACGACGAATCGTTGATGAGAATCGATGAGAATGGGCCGTTCAAGTAGACAGCTCCTCCGCAAGAGATATAGGATTCCTTGTCGAGGACGTACACCACATCTGTGAATGAACAGCCACTCACTGCAACAGAATCTCCCTCTTCGACCTGATCCAGTTCAAAAGCGATTCGGTCTAAGGCACTCGTGAATGTTTGATCGGTGTATGTGTGATCAATGTTGGGAGATGGGCGAGAGCGAGTTGTGCAGAGAGAGAATGTTGTGTTGCAGATCATCACATTTCCACCAGCATTCATGTCTCGGATCACACCCCCATCAAAATGGTTTGTACACAAACTAATTTTGCTCCCCATAAGAATTTGGCGATGATTAATAATGCGATTCGCGCAAAATCTCGTCGTCAGAGAGGAATGCGACGTGGAGATGTTAGTGCACCTGATTTGTGAGAGGAGAGATGTAGATCTCGATCCACTGATTGAAAAGTCTTTTCCGTTCGAAAAAGAAAGACCCAATCCCTCTGCCGATAAAACAAATCCATCAGAGAACGAACAATTCCACACTTGCAGCGACAAGTGATTTTTGGACGGAGTTGATGCATCCATTTGTCCAAATGAGCCAATTACTCCTTCCACATTGTTTTGTGCACAATTCCGAATCAAAATAGATTGTTCTGAGTCTTCCAGTGTGGTTGCGAGTGATGAGAATTGAAAAGGCGAGTGTCCTCCACGAACAATGAATGAACATTCATCAACCTCCAAAACTCCTTCTATGACCGAAGCGCAGAATATTCCGCTGTTCCATTTCAACTTTCTTTCTGTTCTTGCATCGTCAATCTCAGATGAATGCGATGTCTGAAGATTCACCATGAATCTTTTGAGAAACATCGTGCTGTTCACAATAACCATCATCCTATCATCATCTGATGAATTCTCCGTTTTGTTCAGGAGATAATCACTGTTTCGAGAAGGGTGGTTCGATGAGGATCTCATTCCAAGCAGATTTCCTCCATTTCCATCCAATTCAACTGAAACACTTACAATCAATGTTCCCATTTCTGACACCAGCATATTGTCTGGAGGAACATTAATTCGAAACATGGTTTGTGATGGAGCGAAGCTGTTGATTTCACAATTCGTGGGTAATAGTTGTGATAGCAACAAGACGTTTGGAGAATTACCACATTCAGCAAATAGACCAACACAAATTGATGTCAGAAACAGAATATTCATGACAGATAATGATCAAAGGAGGGTGAATACACTGATCTGACCATCAAATGTATCTTCAAGTTGAAGAAAGATGTTGTGGGCAAGATCAGTCAGAATCGTTTGAAATGCAGTTTGTTGAGTATTTGGCCATCAATAGCGATTCTACTACGGATTTTATTACCCTTAATCAGCGAGCACCCACAGTCTTTTCAGTTCAGGGAGCAGAATTCAAAGGTTTCTCTCATCATGGAATCCTCTCTTCTATCATTCATATTCTCAATAATTCATCATTCTTTCTCCTATCGTTCCTATTTCCTTACTTTTAACCTTCATAATCCTTCCAGAGATTGATATCCATAGCAATAGACTTCTCTCGCGCTTCAACCTCCCTTTCCGTCCATCACGCGTAGCTATTGGGTTCAATGGTGATTTATTCGTTTTCTGTGATGATTCTTGGATGTTTCAAACGTTCTTGAAGAGCGGAATTTCTTTGACATCGATATCATCATTCCGACTTCCTCGTGACTTCAGAGAAGAGAAACCAATTTACATGACTGTATCACATCATGATCCAATACTATGCTTGCTTTTCTCAAAGCACCCATACTGTTCAGGTTTGATTCCTCGATCTTCCATTCATTTTCAGTCACAAATCTTCTCCCAAACATGGATTCTGCAATTGGAAATCGCCATCCTCCCCCAAAGCATACTTCTATCAGACATGATAAACTTTGTACATCAGCCGCGTTTCACCCCTCAAGACCACTCCTTATTACAGCCTCTATTGATGGTCTAATTCGTCTGTTCGATACAACGACTCTCAAGCTATCTTGCACCCTTGAAGAGACATTATCTCTCAGAAAGACTGATTTGAAGGGTACTATCTTCCGTTCTCTCGCTATCACACCGCAGAGCTCGCTCTATGACTCTCGTTCACAATCAGGCAAATATTCAACACGTGGAGCTCAAATCATTGGATCAAGACCAGTCCCGGATCTACTCATTGCTGGTGATGATCGAGGATACCTTTGGTGTTGGAATGTCGCTGATCCACTGAAACCAAAGTTTTATGGAAGAAGGTGCCTCTTTCCCAACAATGAAATTGTTTATATCGCTCACCGTCCTTCATCTCAGACATGTACATGTTTTTGTGTCCTTAACGATGGAAAGGCTTTTCTAGTCTCGTTTTCTGCCCCTTCTGACGTCCGCGATGAAGACGGTGCTCTCCGCGAAGCCTGTACAATCCATGACGATTTCTATGGAATTTCCAGGGTTGATTCGTTCTCTCCATTTCGTGTACCAAGTATAGATGGCCGTAAAGAAACCGTTCCAATATACAAATTCAACAAAGACAAAACTGACGACACCCCCGCCGAAAACCAGTCGTTTCACCCACCATTCATTGTCAACCCCTTCGAACTCACGGAACACTCCGATGAAGCTGTCCTCCAAACACTCAACCATCAAGTTCTATTCTCCATCACCCATTCTGGTCTCCGAGCTGCTCGCCCTCTTCTCGCCAGATGGGTCAGCCCATTCTCTCTCTTTCTCTTCGGAAGAGAGATTCCAAAGAAAGGGCTGCTGGAAAACCTCGATGAAGAGACAAACATGAACATTCCTTTTGTTCAATTCTCGAATCTGGACGAGTTGGCAGTTCATCTCCCAAAAGCAGCGTCGTTCCCGCCTTCTCTCCTCGATCCAAAATCCAAACCAACCGTCTTCGCTCTCCCGTCCAAAATGCACTTCCTTTCCTCATCAGACACATTCTCCTCGCTCTTCATTCCCACTTTCTCATCACTTCATGGGCATCCCTGTTCCACACTTGGATCTTTCACGAGTGGTGACAAGGCAACTCCTTGGCGACTCGTTCCCATCCACCTCCAACCATCCCCTTCCAACCTCTGCTGCATCGTGCTCAGCTCGATCGATTCTGCAGAGGGTCAGTCACTTCAAAGCCAGCGATTTGTTGCTTCTGTAGTCATTCCAGCGGACACACTCAATGCCAACGAGGAACTCGAATTGGTTCATTATGATCACACTTTCACGACAAAGAAAACAAACCACAAAGTTGAAGTGATCGACCATAGTGAACATCTCAACTGCCGGGAATCGAGAGTTCTGATCCCCCCTCAGTTTTGTTCCGATTGTGTGTTTGTCGGAATGACAAACGTCGACTCAATCAAAGCCAAAAACCTCAAATCGATCACAAAAGGCCTTTTTCACACTTTCCAATCAGCCGTCACAAAGTTGTCTCAATCAGGCATCATCCTATTGTCGGATGATCACTTCTCACTCTCATTTATCCCGCTCGTCAAAAAAGACTTGACAGGACAGTCATGGAATGAGCTGAAACAATCTCTTCCACCAATCAAACAGAAAGCCATGAAATCACTTCATCTTCCAACCAAAGTCGAATGGACAGCACAATCAACGGTCCCAATCTCTCGTGTTTTTTCCACTCCAATGAACAGTGGACATTGTCTCCTCTTCCATCAATTCCTTGATCAGAATAAAATCGTTCTTTCACGTGGCTCTGTGATGGAGATTGTTCAGAGCCAACCAGAAGACATGCCACTCCCCGAACCTTCCCCACCTCTCATTCCAATCGACTTCACCGCCCTCCTCCTCCAACAGACTCAACACTCCCAGCCAGACGATGAGACAGACTCCTTTGCCTCGATTCGAGACGATGACGACTCTCCATATCTGAGCAAGCCGTTCGAGAACCATTCAGACTATCTCCCGAACGAAGCAATCCGACAATCGGTCCAAACACCCCAGACGCACATACCATACGTCCCACAAATCATCCTTCAGAAAGACGAAACTCCAATCCAGGTTGATTGGACGACGCTTCCTTCGTATCTCACGACCAATCACACTCCAATCCACATTGGGAGCATCATCACTTCGAAGAGGATCCTGATTATAAACGAGACTCTGATGGTTATCCGTGAGATTCACAGAACCGACCATCCGGACGAATCACAACAGTTGAATGATTCAGCCGCATTCTTCACATCACAGATGTGGGTTGGAGCTTGTCTGTTCTACACAACAACGAACTCCATTCACTACGTAACTCTATCTCACTCTCTCCCCATTTTCCATGTCGCTCCTCTGATCATCTCCAACTCTGTGATAGCTGCGATCCTTCCCGATCGGATAATTGTCTCTTCAACGAAAACACATCCTCTTCTCTTCATCCCTCAGCCGTCATTCCACTGTCACAAATGTTCTCTCTTTGTCCCTCTCATTCTCTCTGTGGTGGCACTCACAGCCATCCAGATTGTCTATCCCAAACCAAAATTCTTTGCGAGAGTCAAGTCATGCTTCCATCCAAAATCATCCTCCACTCTTCTCACTTCAGAGCCAAGCTCGATCATCGACCCATTCTGTCTGTCTGTTTTGATAGAAAACATCATCAAACTTCATCCACCAACCTCGATCCCCCTCTCATTCCTCCACAACCTCATCGGATTAAAGTTCACTCCACTCTGCTTCCACATTTTAGACAGTTTCTCCCAACATCCACCTCTTGTCATTGAAAATACAGTCGAAGTTGACGCTTTTTCGTTCTCCTTCATTCAATGCATCGTCTCTCTCTCAGTCGGGAATCTGGAAGAGGCAGCAGATCATGCGGAGAAGGGCCTTCAATCCAGCGTTACTCAACTCCCTGACGGAATCGTGAGCGACTTGAAGGAGTGGATTTCTCAAACCAACATCGAATGGGTGCTTCTCCGCGGAGTCTTCGATTCTGTTGAGAGGCGATACTTCGAGATCGCCAAACGATTTGCCTCGCTCCTTGGCAGAAACGAAGTCACGGCTCTTATCTCGCAGATGGCCTCGGCATCTCCACAAACCTTTCCCTCTCTCCAAACCTCTCTCTACGATCTCGCAGATACAATCAGTGATGAACGAAACAGAGAGATCAATCATCATTGGGACATGCCTCCATACCACTCCCATCCCAAAGATCCAACACGAAGAATCAACAAAAACCAGAATGAGCATCTACAGAGACTTTCTCAGCTCAAACCAACACAACAGAAACCGAGGACCCACCAGACAGTTTTCCCAGCCCCAGTCTATTCGATCATCGCGAGAGGAAAGACAACAAGGAGTTATTCGTTGTCGGTGGAAGATGCGAAGGAGAAGGACGGAGGAAAGAAGAGCAGGGATGATAAGAAAGGGAAACGGGGTGTTGATGAATCTGCATTTACAGTATATGCTTTCCTTCCTCCACTCAATCACAACCTCAACTCTCTCATCAATCCGACAAAGCCAGACGCCAAACCATCCAAACATCCAACACCAATCGATGATTGGAAACTCCTCTTCCAGGCATCCAACGACTCAACTGGATTTGTTTCTGGAGCCGATTCACTCACGGAGTATCAATCGGTCATCGACGGATCCCCACTCACTCAAACCCAGCTTGATTCCATCGAAGCACTCGGCCTTCCACTTCGAGCGTTTGGCGTGGTGGGCGGTGACTTTGAGGCACAAGCGGCGGCGGCAGAGGAAGAACAGCCGTTCCAGTCTTCGGCTGCAACCGGCGATGGGGAAATTGGAGGATTTGGACAAGAATTTGCATCGATCTGGGTGGATGATGAACCAGAAGTCAAAAAACCGAAGTTAATGATCACTTTTAAGGAGAAGACAGAAGAAGCGCCCTCAGATGATCATGCTGAGACGATAGGAGAAGGTGGAGATGACGGAGGATTCAATCTTAGTTTGGAGGAAGAAGGAGACGATCAGGGATTCCAGCTCGATTTGGGGATGGATGATAACGATTTTCGTGGAGGTGATGAAGAAGAAGTCAACAACGAAGACTTCTTCGGGAATCCACCTTCGAATGATGGAAATTTCTTCGACAATCAACAATCAAACGATTCCTCATTCTTCGGAAGTCCAAAGGGAGCAACCAACAGCTTCTTTGGAGGAAGCGGAGAAGAGAACGAAACCGGTGGATCAGGATCCTTTTTTGGGTCAGAATCCAAACAAACAACAGGATTCGATTCATTTTTCGGAGATCAATCGAAAGTTGACGATTCTGGAGAAGAACAGAAAAAAGCTCCTTCAGGATTCGACTCGTTCTTCGGAAGTCCAAGTGATGAAGGCAAAACAGGAGCCACGGAGAGTGCGGAGGAGAATCATGAGGCAAAGCAGGCATCTGGATTCGATTCTTTCTTCACAAATCCTCCAGATGAGAAAGAACAAGAAAATGAACCAAAAGAAGCGACTTCCGGTTTTGATTCCTTCTTTTCAGGTGACAAATCGGCACACGATGACAGTGATGAGAACGACACCAACCACAAGGACAATTCTGCCTCAGAATCATGGTTTCATTCATTCCAACCAGACTCTCTGAACAATCCCGAAAGTGAAGATCGTCAACCTGAAATCGCCTCTGGTTTCGACTCATTCTTTGGAAGCGGAACTGTCGAAGATAAGACCGAACAAGACGACGAATTGAACCATGAAGCATCTGTCCCAGAACAAACACAGCCTTCCTTCTTTGAAGACGAGGAGATTCAGGAGATTGATGAAAAATCTGAATCACAGCAAGATGAGCCACTGGAAGCTCAAGCTGAACCGGACTATGATGATAGAGAAAACAAAACAGATGTCCAGCAGAAAGAAGAAATAGAATATAACGACAATGAGATTGAAAAGGAAGAAGAATTTGACCAAGACCAAAGCATCGAACCGACTGTCCAATCAGCGGAGGATGTTGAAGAAAATAGTGAAGAACAGAATCAACCAGACACAGAACAACCCACATTCGAATCCCACACAGAGACAGACAATAATGGTAAACAAGACTTCACAAATGAACAACACACTGTCGATCAACCGCATGATCCGTTCACCGCCATTGATTCATTCGTTGAGGAAGGAGATCGAGAGGACAATCGAGATCAGGACGAATCTTACCAACAGCATTCGTCCACACACGAACTGGGCTCATTTTGGGGAAATTGGAGCACAGGAGAGAACGTGGAGGAGACGGGACAAAATCCGAATCACGAGCAAGATATTTCCCAGACGACTGAAAGTGGAGGAGACTTCTCTGGATTCAATTGGGGTGAGACAAAGGAGGACGCTGCGGACACGATTCAGGAACCACTTTACCACGAGGCTTACCAAGAGGATACGCAAGATGTTATTGGAGAAAATGATAACCGGCCTGACTCTGTTGAAATGATGAGAGAAGAACAAGAAGACAGCGAACAAATCCAACGTCAAGAACATGCATATCATGAACATGCGGAAGACCATCAGCATGAACAAACCCAATTTGTGGACATTGCTGCTGATTCAGCGAAAGGAATAGTCGAACACGAAGACGAAGAGGAGGAAGAAGAGGAAGAGGAGGAAGAGGAAAAGTACAATGAGAATTTAGGACAACAACATCATCGAGAAGAGGTTCAAGATGTTCAGACTGAAGTAACACAGATTTCACACACTGAGCTTGTCATGGACTGGGGCCAATCTCCAAAGACGAATGATGGCAACGATCAACCTCCGATGGAGGAAACAACAGAGGAACAATCACCACAATCACAACCAGAAGCAAACGAGGAGAATCTCCCTGGATCCGGCGAGCAGCCATCCGATACATCATTTGGAGAACATCAAACAGAACTATCACAGTCTGCTCATCAAGAACAGACACAAATTGATCCAACACTCTCTCAACTGGATTCATTCTTTGGCTTCGGATCCTCAGAACCAACCAACGACACACAACAAGACCAACAACCCCAAACGATTTCCTCTGATTTCATGTCATTCTTTGGAAGTTGGAAGCCAGATGAGTCAAACACCAAGCCAGATCCGTCGCTTGCGACTCTGGACTCATTTTTTGGAGGTGGAGCAGGATTTGGAAACCAAGAAACTGAACAGCAAGAGTCAAATGACACATTACCTGTTGCAACGAATGATGGATTCGCCCTCAATCTCGATTCTGGTGACGATGGCGATGAGGAACAAGAAGAAGACTTCAGTAATTTCTCTGGTGGCGATTGATTTTCATGTTTTTTTGCTTTGTTCGAGTTGTATTTCGTCCGATTTCTGTTTTTAACTTATTTTTTTTATGTTTCGCTGTTTGTTTTCAGTTTTGTCATAATTTAAGCCCATTTCACAGTCTTTCTTTCGAATACCAGAAATAAGAGAATTTATAGTGGACATGATCACTTCTCCATGCAAATCGATGAATTCATTCCACAAGAGAACCTTGTAGTGAATAAAACGAAACTTACCCAAATTACTGATTGGATTGACGAAAGAATCTCCCTCTCTCTCGGTGGCCGAAGCTCCAATTATCACTGTCTTCTCCTCCTCACAGGACCAGCTGGATGTGGTAAAACGGCAAGCATTCGAGCAATTTGTCAGAAAAAGGGATTACATCTTGTTGAGTGGTCCGACCCAACCTTCTCGTCTTTCCAATCAATCCAAACTACAGAACAACGATCAACCGACCATTCCACAACCCTATTTCGGGAATTTCTTTTTGAAGGCCGAAAGTATCCTCTCTTATTCATCTGATATTAACAATTAATCACCAAACTATGCAGATACGAACCACTTACATTTGAATCTCCAGAATCTGCTAAGACAATCGTAACCAGACAACTTGAATCTTTCTCACATCGACCAAAGACATCTCCCACTCACATATTGCTGGTTGATGGTCTTCCATATTTCCCAAATCGTACAATGTCTAAAGCATTTTCAGACATTGTCTTCGAGTTCATCAACTCATTTAGTGTCCAGGCTGGTGTTGAATCGATTTTGGGATTAATTATCACACTTACAACAACTAATAATTTGACAGAACAGGATTTTGTCAAGAAACAACTCCTCCTCTCACCAGAATATGTAAAACATATAAAGTCTGCCATTATCTCTCTCATTGTTCCAGTCTCGCCCCTCTAGCCCCAACTTTTCTCACAAAACAACTCCTCTCATACTGGCGATCACTATTTTCGGGAAATAGATTGGCACCTCTACATCAATTCGTATTTGAGAAAACATTCATGCAAGATCTAATCGTTTCAATCATATATTCCTCACGTGGTGATATCCGTTCAGCAATACACACAGCTGAAATGATTTCTGGAATAATTAAATATCGTTTGGAAGACCGTACGCAAAGCATTCCACAAAAATCACTAGCTCAATTAACGCCTCCGCCTGGGTTTGGCCCGCGGCGAATTATGCTTTTAACACCTCCATCAACACCCCAGACTCAACAAAAACAATCTCTTGCTTCACCATCTCCTCAAACAGTCTTTTCACCGCAGTTCAGAATGGTGGAGAATGCTGACACGATTTTTCAAGAGATTAAGGAGAGACTATTCAGTGGAGATGACGAATTATTGGTCAAAAAGGACGAAGCAGCTTCAATCTATCCTTATCTTGTCAGGCTCCTGGGAAACAAGCCAAACAGTGAGATTCAAGAAGAATCGGATGAAGACGACGACAAACCAGATCCACGAACTCCAACAAAGAAGGCCCAGAACGAACGGTTCTTTTCAAGACGGAAAAATGACATTGATCGAAAAGTAGGTCGGATTTTGGATCGAGAAATGAAAATCAAGGAGCCGAGGAGCCGAAAGAAAAAGACAGCCCTTCAACCCTCACCAATCACCAAAGTGAAGAGAGATGAACCAACAGATGGGCTTGAATCTCAGGATTGGGAGAATAGTGTCCAGAAAGTGATGAGATTGGGGATTCGAGAAGAGGAGAAAGAGACCATGCTCGACCTACAAATGAACATGAGTCAGTTTGATAATGAGGAAGAATGGGACGATGACGAAACCCAAGAAATGGGTCCAGCCAAAGAGATTTATCCCGATTGGAGGCAGGTTGTGACAACAACACCTCTCTTCTCAGCAAATTATTGGAATCAGCAACCATCTCAATCCGCTCTCACCGATCCAACAAATGTTTTCATCATCCCTCCCGCTTTCTCGCTGGAAGAGAGACAGCACGTCCTCGACCACACCGAAGAAAAGATCTCATCCACCCTCCATTCCTCCCTCAGTATTGACTTTCCTCCTCCTTCTCAGATCCCCAACACTCCTCTCAATGTTTCTTCGTATCTCCAACACTGCACCACGCAACCACAATCTCTCCTCCTCTTCCTCCATCAAAACCTTCCCATTTATGGCCCCGAATGGCCGCGAGGGGATACTTCTCGCCATGATTCGTATTTCTATCCGCCAATAATTCAGAACTCCGATAAAATGAATTTTGCCTTCATTCGAGAATATTCAATGAGCATCTCGACTTTAAGTATGGTCCAGCTGCAACTGGATGTTCAATCTTCACAATCCTCAGCACCCTCTGCTTCATCTCCAGTCACAACCATCCCAACATCCACCCTGCTTGATCTGATTGGATGGGGAAGCACACTCACTCGACGATTCACTCAACGCAACATTTCTGCACAATTCTTTCCACCGGCCCCAGATGGAACGAAACGACCGCAGATGATCGGCGTGCAGAAACCGGAGTTTTTTGCGATGAATGAAAGAAGAAACGATTTTGTGATGACAACTCAGACTTTCTTCTCGTCAGCTCTTTCGGAGAAAAAAGAGAAACAGAGACAGGAGTCACTATTCACACCAGTTTCGACATCTCTCTCATCGACCAATGTACAACAATCTGCACAACGGAAGGAGGCGATCTCAGATGAGGGGTCGAGTGTGTTGAGAGAAATGAACACACTCCGAACTCTCTCAACAGACATCATTCCATATCTCTCATTTTTGGTCCGAGAACGAGCGACACTCTCCGACTCGAACCAAACAACGACTGACTTGAAAGAGGATCAAATTGAAGCCGATGCCAAATCGGATGCATCACTCGCTCAGACTCCACGTCCTGTTCTCAACGTCCCATCAAAGTTTGCTTCTGTGAGGGAGAAAATGAATATCCAACGAGAGCAACAGAACAAGCGCTCAAGCTCACCACAACAAGAACTGAGCCAAGGAGTGAACATCTCAACACTCATCCCGAGACCACTCCTTCCCTTCTTCTCCTCAAACACTCTCTCCTGTTCCATCTCTTCTGGTCAAAGAATGTTAACAGGTCCTCCACAACGTCTCCTATCTCTGGATACTGCTACAGATAGATTCTTTATTGAGGAGAAAGTTCACACAGCCTTCGACGAATCGGACAAGTTTGTTATCGACACACTTGAAGAGTCAGACAAAGAAAAACCGGAAAAACAGGAGGAACGAAAGCAGGACGATGTTGATGATGGAGCTGATGATTGGATGAACCCAGAATCTTGACCCTTTTTCTTCATCAGCCCACTCCGTTATCGTATTCACTCGATCGGACAACAGAACGAGGAATATCGCTTTGTTAACATCTTGTGATCGACCATCGCCTTTTTTCGTTTCACTCGTCATTCTTCTTCAACAAAAATTCGGATTTCTCCATTGTTTCACTCTCTGAGATAATCCCCATGATTTCTCTTTTTACCGACCATCAATTTTTGTAAGACTTCTTGTTGATGACAACAGATAGTACTCCACTTGCTCTTCCGAAATCGTATATTTTTTGTGTTATTGAAAAACACCAACCAAATTATCCGATTTCCACAGTTTCGACGTCTTAGAGACTCAGTTTCGAGAGTTCCTGCAAGCATATGAACTCAGCGTTATGTCAAATCATTCACGAGACAAAAATATCTTTATACCTTTCGAAACTGTCCAAACTGTTGCAAAGGAACAATTTAAAAGGTTTCGACATTTCTCTCTTACCTGTCTGACATCTGCTTCTACCCACGACTATTTGATTGCTCGTTCTCATTTTCCGTCTTGTAGTAACATTACGTTGGACACTGTTTCACAATTTATGTCAGTTTGTCCCGATTTGATTCAACTTGATACAAAAGATCGGTATCATCGTTCTTTTTGATGATCTATTCATGCAAATTCCATTGATTTCATACCAAATCCTATTTTCTTGGATGTAATAGAGTGAAGATCCTACCCCTCGATTCAACACATCAACAGTCAACATCGAACTCAATTCCTCTGACAACAAACAAACATGAAGTCTACCAGCAGGCATTCCATCAAAAGCTCTATGCAATTGTCGAAACTGCATTTAGGAAAGACTTGGGAGACAATACCCCAGAAACAAAGGAAGCTATTGAAACCTTCAACAAGGCTGTTGATTCGAAGATTCCAGCAATCACAGGAGTTCACATCCCCTCAGAGAAAAAGCAAAAGAGGTCTGGTGAATCTACAACAAAGAGATTGACTGACACACTTTTCAAGACTCATAAACGAGGAAACACTGAAGTATTCATCTATTAAGACCTAATCTTTATTCAGGAAGGGTTCTATCAATCATTAATCGCAGGAATCAACACAGTCTACATCCAAGAAAGTGATAAAGAGAGTCACTATCTCAAAAACAGAACAATCACACCAGCTCAGCTCCTGGACAAAAACTCAACCGAAAGAAAGAATCCTATTTCCATCAATTTTGAACAATGTGTAGGTCGTGTCCTATCAGGAACTCCTTCACTCAGCAAAGGTGTGAGCCCAACTTTCACTGATTCTCTCATCAGAATTTGTTACTGACACCTTGAAATCTCTCGCAAGTTCATCTCCCTCATATGTTACTCTTGATGGTCCAGTTGAAAATCGAACGATAACCTTCCATCGTCCATTAACTCTCGATGCATTCACTCCACCGCCACCCAGCTAATAGCCGAATTAATCTCTCATCTCACACTTATTTTTATTTAAAATTGTTTCTTTTACCAAGTTGTCTCATCATCATTCATGAAATATTTCTATTTTCCTCAAAAACCAATCTCCATTTCAGCTGCCGGCTTTTTCTTTTGTTGTGGTTGAGGTTTTGCCTCCTGCTGTATCTGAGGGGATGTATGTGCAGGTGTAATAGTTGTTGTTCGTTGCGGAGCCGGCCGAGAAGATTCAGCTTGCGTTTGAGACGACAAAACCAGAGCATCCAACTCCCTCTCAAGTTCATCTTGATCCACGTTGTCATCCTGACCCGTAAAACCTTGCATGAGAATCTGATTAAGCTCATCAGCCTTTTCTGTAGCTTCCTGCCAACTATCAATCTTTTCTTCAGCGTCTGCCAGATCAACTTCGTGCGACTTCAGAATTGATGTGGAGATCTCAACGGCCTTCACCATTTCAGTGAGAGTGTGGGCTTCATGGATCTTCTGAAAGGCTTGGGAGAGAGCCAGATGAGCATTGGACTGTGAAAGAAGGAGTACAAAAACAAGATAGTTGTTGAGACGAGACAGGAGAGGTGGTGAGAAGAGAAAAGATGGAGGAAACGTTTGATGCCATTGCTTCCTTGACGAGGCTTCTTTGTTTTGTGTAAGAAATGGCCTGGTTTTTGTTGGTTTTCATTGTTTCCTTCATTTTATCTGTCAATCTGGAAATGGGTCATAGAAGAAGATTTGAAACATGTTAAATCGAGAAGAAAAGAGAAGAAAAAAGGTTTTAAATTGTGTCCAGGCATACAAGTTGAATTGCTTGTTCAGCATCTGTTCTCTGATCTGCACGTACAGAAGTGCTGATTTCAACTTTCCAATTTGGTACGCTTCAGTCATTGATTCCTTCTCTTTTCCTCCATTTCCTGGTGTTCCGACTTGAGAAAGCACCAAGTATCGTTCGTTGGAGTTGTCATCGACCAAAATAGTTGTCTGATTTGAGATGGCCAGCTGGTTTGTGATGAGATCGAGAATTGTGGAAGGGTTGTGTTCATTCTTCAGCAGTTGTGATGTGGAGAAATGAAATGGGGGAGAAGAAATCGGGGAAAGACATGGCCAATCAATCGTTGACAGCTCAACAATTGGTGGCTGAGTGTTGAGGAAGGAATGAACCTTGAGAAGAGAGAATGGGATGGTTGAGTCGGCAAAGGTTGAATTCTGAGCTTGGAGTGATGAAAGAAAAACTGAACTCATTTTAGTGAGTGTTGGCAGAACTATCAGTCGTGTGTCGAGTGTGATTGAGGCGGATTTGGATGATGAGAGAGAATTTGATAACCAGGACATGGATGAGGAGAGTATTGATTTTGCACCCTTAAAGAGACCAGAGACAAAACCTTTATTCTCAGGTTTGCTTCCAGACGCTGATAAATGCAATGAAGACGAATGAATAACCGATGGACAGGCTGAAAGTTTTGATTCGAAGTCTGCCTGTGGAATAAGGATCCCCTCGTGAATTAAAATGTTCTACACGGATTAAGAGAAAACATAGGAGAGTGGAGGATCCTAATAAAACTAGAGAATGACAAACAAAGACGTCAAGAGTGTTTCGCGGACTGATTCCATCCTTTGTAAAAACAGCATTTATTTCAGTTGCTGTAATCGTCAAAACCTGCATGTGCTCAAAGAAATCCTTGAATGTTTTCACCCAAAACGCCAATCTCCATTCCCACATCTCAGACCAGATCTCCGGTGATACAGTGCGCCTCTCCGGGACAAGTGCGAACATTTGCTTCATCTTTGTGTCATCAGACCAATCTTCAATGATATTATGAATGGATTCAAGTGTTGTCATAGTGGCAAAGAGAAAATATCTGTCTGAAATAACGATCGAACCATCAACTTCCTCTTTTCAGAATGACTCGAGTCTGCATCGTTTTCTGAACTATTCATCCGATCCAATCTCTTACCTTACCTATTTCTAGAAGGTTGGCTTCTTGTTTGACTTGGATGGAACCATGATAAACACAGATCCTCTTCATTTCAAAATGTGGAAAGAGCTCCTTGCCAAGGAAATTCCTGATATGACAAGCGACTTTTACAAGAAAAATATATCAGGTGGGCACAACGCAGAAATTTTAGCACGCCTATTCCCATCATGGACGAAAGAACAATGCACAATTTGGTCAGACAACAAGGAATCTCTATTTCGCGAAGAACTGGCTAAATCACAAATCGAAATCGTTCCTGGTCTCCAGGATTTCATCAAAATGATATCTTGTAATGGTACTTGGCAATATACCTCGAAAAATGGAGAAATTGTCAACATCGTTCCTCTCGTCGTGACAAACGCTCCTATCGAAAACAGTGCACAGATGCTCGCGGCAGTTGGTTCAGAAATGAAAATCATTCAACTAGAAGACCCACGTTCTCCGATGCGTGATGCCCCACCGTTCGTCGATATTTTCATCGTTCCAGAAAGACAATGCCCAGGAAAACCAAACCCTGATCCGTATATGAATGTGATGAAGGAGAATGGACTTGATCCAAAGGATTGCGTTGCTTTTGAAGATTCGCCAGATGGTGTGAAATCTGCGTCTTCTGCTCGTGCAAAACGAGTTTTTGGAATCAAAACAACACATTCACACGAAGTTCTCACCAACAATGGTGCAACAGAGACAGTTAACGATTGGAACGAGATCATACAACGATACCCAACAGTTGAATCGTTCTTTTGTGATTTCTGACGTTATTTCAGACTTTTGCGTCGTACCAAGCAGATTCTGGATGAATCTCGCTTTTTTCAAGTTTTTCCATGAGGAACATAGATCATTCATCATAAATTGGATAGTATCATGCAATGCGTTCATTTCACCTTTATTCTGTGCATTGATTACTTGTTAAAGTAATTATTCTTCAGTCCAAAACATAGGTCTTTCGTGAAGAACGAATTGCTCCTGGATAAGTTCATAGAGGCTTCTGGAGGCGATTTTTTTAAGGAAATCGAATAAAGAAAGAGTGACTTGACAGTTATTTCGATTTCTTCAGCCGAGAGCATATGCAAAGAATAAGAACCTCAAGAATGGCGAAGGAACCGAGAAAGGCGAGTAGTGAAATCAAAAGGAAGAATGGGAGTGTCAGGCTTCCAGTAATCCAGTGAGCCTTCGAATACTTGCAGGTAAGGTTTTGTCTTGTTGGTTCAGTCTCTTTTGAGTTGTCATTTGCTCCATATTGACCACCTGGAGAGTGTCCAAGGTTGTCGAGATGGAAAAACGAATAAAGATGATTAAATAGTCAAACCTGGCATGCACATCGCACCTTGAGTGACTTTTGTGCTTTTATCAAACGGTTCCTGGCACCATATACAAAAGCGTGACTGAACACAGGCTGATTTTGCTTGGTTCCAACACAACGTTGATTGTGCTTCTAAGGTAATGTCTATCATGAAAACAAAAGAAATGATGACAGTCTGGGAGAAAAATTTGGTGATACAGAAGAACAGTGGGAAAATCATCGCATTCCCTAGATCATCCAATAATAACCAGATTTACATCGACTCATCTCGTTTTGAACTGGACCAGTACTTTGACAAAATATTGATGATTTGCTTTCTTTGCTGTAATTTACTGCTTGGAACTCAATCATTTTCTTCTCAGATTGCATCACTTCCTGGCAATCCCTTCAAGAATCTTTCTACCAGATGGTCAGCTGTTTGACTTGATTTTTCATTGACATCCACCCTTTAAGAGTGATTTTATAGTTGCTTCGATGAATATGGAATCAAACAATCCTTCGATGAAACACACCGACAACATTATTGTTGATGAGATCATCCTCTTCGTGAATTTCATCAGAATATCGCCAAATGATGACAACATTGAGTTAAACAAAGAAAAACTGTCTGAAATATTTCGTTACGCAGAAGATATTGCAGATAAATCGCCATATGCTCGTTTATTCATCACACAACAATCGATCCTTATCACCCCGTACCTCATCAACAAACCAGCAATTCCCACCCTCTCACATCTCAAAGGAATGTACAATTTGACGGAAGCATACCTAAACAGTCCAAGTTCTTTTTATACAGACCAACTCCGCTATCATATCTGGTCGGACTCAACCCTGCCTTGCACCCCACAACGTCCCTACGATTGCTACAATTACTCTCTTCTCTTTCAGGGGAGAGATGAATATCCCCCCATTCCACGTTCGATGATCAATGCACAGCTCTACAATAACATCACATATCAAAACGATCCCGATTCTGTTTTTGAATTATTCATTGATATGTTGAGTGTAAATCCAACAGAAGCCTTCGATTATCTCCACCGTTGTGCCGACGATCCAAAGGTGAACGTTATGTATCGAGAGATGTGGATGTACGTGTTTGACGAATCACCAGACCACGAGTCTTCCATGACCGATCTCCACGAATACTTAAATTCTCTTCTGGCCACTTTGGATCCTGAAATGGTGTCGCTGGCACCCTTTTCTGTCTCGCTCGCCAATATTATCGCGACTATAACACAAAATGATGGACAGTTCAGAGAAACTGTTGAACGAGCTCTCGAAACACTCAAGATCAACGATATCCTTCAAGATCAAAAGCTTCGCGATCGTTTCCGAGACACTACACCTCTCCTCAAAGAACTTGATGAACGTGCTCCTGAAATGGAGCGGGGAGCTTCCAAGGGAGACGCACGAGCCGTCCTTCGAATGGCGGACTTTCTTCTGAGATGGAGTGCAAACCAGACTGAAGACGAGTCCATCTTCTTCCGCCAGGAATCAGCCTTTTCCATCACTGCTGGACTGCTGTTAAATGTTCTCAGAACTTTCCCTGAGGTCCAAGACACTATCAGTTCCCTTTCGGCAAAAATGAGTTACTTCTACAGCACTTACGCCTCAAACACAAATATTCGCACTCTCGTCTCTACCACCAGCTTTCCTTCGACACTACTCTCAACCAATTCATGGCCATCAGAAGAAAATGTATCAACTGTCCTCTCACGTCTCTTTTCAACACTTTTACCCGCTTTTACAAAGCCTCCCACAATCGCCTCGCAAGACGCCTGCCTGTCCCTCCTCCGCCTTTCATTCCTGTCTCTGTGTGGCTTTTCAGAAGCTGGGGAGGATGTGGGACAAATGTGTGTCCATGTGACGGGGATGACCGAGCCATGCGTGGGTAATCGGAGTGCCTTTCATTTCTTCCTCGATGCCACCGAGCAAGCAAGTCCGATAGGTCCACACTACATCGCTCGCTTCTTTGAGAATCACTCTACCAAACAAGCAAAGAACGGAAACAAAACTCTTTCTGCAACACTCGCTGATGAGGCAGCCTTACTCTTTCTGGACATCATTGACCCCGACCATCAACTCTTTACCAATTACTCATCCCACCAATCGCCATTCCTGTCTCACTCATTTAATGTTGCTTCACCCACTTTCTACCCACAATTCCTCGTTCCACCCCGCAAGCACTTCCTCTCCTTTGCACACACCTACGATTACACCTCGCGCATCCGAAAGACTCTGAAACAAGACCCAGCAATCGTAAAGAAGAAAGCGTACGTCGACCTTCTCTCTCTTCTGGTGCAGAACACGACCAACAGCTCAATCACTGTCCTGGGCTACCTTGCCAGAACTAAATTGTACCCGCTGAAACAACGTGTACACACGATCAACTGTCTCTCTCGTATCATCGCCAATGAAAGCACAGACTGTATGAAATCACTGGAGACGAAGGTAGACTCAACCTTCCGCCGAATACTGACAATCAACAGGTACGATGATCGTTCAGATATGAGCGTTCTTATTACTACCTCGCTTATCAAGTCTGGACTGAATATACGTGTTCTCGCAAACATCATCTACTTGGTCTTGTTCATTATCATTTTCGTCAATACTCTAGCCTTTTTCGTAAAGCTCTTACGGTCAGTACCGTGATTCCTCTTCTATCATTCACGTTTCACATATTCTCATTCCTATATGCTCTCGTTTTCTGAATACTGCAACGTTCTCAAACAAACCCACGCTTCTTTTTTCATGGTGTATACGAAAATCGTGTGGCGAGGCAGAATTAATGAAAAGACTTGAAATGAAGACGAAAGCAAGAATAAAGGAAGGAAATACGAAGAGTCTCTCCGTTACGAGTGAATATTACACTCCTAAGCGCAATCCAGAAAAAAGTGAATTAATCTGGCCTTGTCGAGCCATCGAACACTTGTCCGACTCCAAATAAGCTGCCAATGAGGGAGGAATAACAAACTTCCCCATGTCAATTTCTTCCATCACTTCGCTTTTTGCTATTTTATCCTCCAAAGCACTCACCATGCTTCGGTCAAAGAAAGAAGTGTGTTGCAGGAGCCACATTGATAGAATCTGGATCAGATTCGTCTGAGCCCCAGGAGCGTCGTGAAGGATGTGTATAATTGACGTCAGAAGTTTCGTGACGATCGATGAATGTTCTGATTCGTGTTTCGAGACGTGTTTGTGGTTGATCCTGTACTTTCGCATCATCTGCTCCTCGTCGTCCACCGTTGCGAATATTTTCGTGACAAGATCAGCACACAATCGTCGTCGCATCTTTGTCCATGTGTCCTTCTCCATTCCTGTCACCAATGCCACAGCTGAATCACACACTTCTTTGTGTTGATAATCAAATCGTGCTATTCCCGAGCCACGATCATCATTCCACGTGATAACGTTCAACATCTGATCCAACCGCGGATCGATAGATACAATCATGTCTGTCACCATCGAAGTTCTTCGAAGCATATAATACGCAGGGAAGAGGAGGCAGGAAGTGATGGCGAGGATGAGTAGATAACACACAATCGAGATCACAACCAAGATGTTCCGATACTGTAGCATGAGGGCCTCCTGGTCAATGGTTAGAGCATTTGTGTACTTTGAGATTCCGTCGGCGAGATCGAACCTGACCATGGACATAAGTTTCATTATGTTGGAGTCATTGAGAGTGATAGCCGCCCCAGCATTTGGCACTTGAATGATCGACCGAGCAGCCATAACAAAGTCAGAAATGAGAGATTCCAGTCCGAGGAACTCGTTTTCGATGTCATACATCCTGCCTGGAGTGCAGAGCGATTCGTTGTACAAAAGACACTTCGTTTGGTTCAGAGCGATGACTAACATGTCCGATTTCGGTTTGAGTGTTCTCGGAACTGAGCGCGCATCTATTTCCTCATCCCCGCTTAAATAGGACGGGTCTTTTTCGTCCGCTCCTTCCTTCAGCTTTCGATGGATTGTGACGAAGTACTGAAGAAGATCATCCATGTTTTGTTGAAGGACTTCGGCGTTGTTGTTTATGTGTGAGAGATCTTTCCACCCAGGACGAGTGGATTTAGCATAGGTGAACTGTTCTGGGACAGGGAGAGATGGGAATGGGATTTGGATGGCATTAAAGACGATGACATTTACGATCGATTCACGATACGATGAAAAGAAAAGTTGGTCTCGATTCAATCCAATCGTTTGTACAGATAGGATTGCTGTGAGAGCAACGGTCACAATGCAGATCCACGATATGATGAGAGTGGTTGAGAGCATACACTTGAGAGCAGGTGGATTAACATTGTGCAGCTTATGGACCTTCTCTCTCAGATCATTTATGTATTCATCTTCCTCCTCTCCTTCTTCTTCCTCGGCAACTTCAGGTTGTCCTTCCTGCTTTTCCGGTTCATTGAAGATGGTGGTTTGTGCTTGATTTGGCATCTGTGCTGCTCCAGTGAGTGAGTCAGGGAAGGGCTCGAGAGGAGAGAATGAGGGTGGTGTGAAGATGCTCGGTGAGTGGATGGTGGAGTAAGGGCGTTGAAAGACATTTTGAGGGACAGCTGAATCAGGTAGTGGAGGTAGTGGATCAAGATTAAGCGAGGAGTAAAGCGATCCTTTCCGGTCCTTCTTCTCTTTCCTCCTTTGTCTGATTTTCTCCACAGAATCCAAGTTGTCGACCTCAGACTGGGCTTGCTCCGTTGGAGGATTCTTCTCTTCTTCTGATCTGTTGCTTGATTCCGCGACTGTCGACGCCTTGTTTGAGTTAAAACTGTCTAACTCGTCGATAATGCTCACAGAACCCGTCCCAAATTTGCTCGGAATCATGGCATGATGTGAAACCCTCCTACCCGAAGATATTGTTCCGTCTCGCCCACTGTTCACTTGATACCGATTCTTTGGTGCATCCAGCACAATTTCGCTATGATCAAATCCAATTGTGTCAACCAGATCCACCGTCGAGACAGGGTCAATCGTTGACATTGCATCCGTCGCCGAGTTTTGGTCCGGATCTGTCCCATCCAGTCTCGTCTTCAGTTTGATATACGTCTGCTTTGGTGCAGTGACAAATTTGAACAATGCCTCCTTTCGTTGTTTCGTAAACTTCCGTGCGTACAGAATGAATGTAAACGACGTTGGGAAGAATGTGTACATGATGATGAATGCACAGATCACAATCGAAACGATCACCGAGACATCCACAGAGCGTTTTGAGAAGTGCGAGAATTCGCCTGTCATGAACTTCAACTCCTCCATCGCAACAACCGGGACGTTTGTATAAACATAGTTTGCTTGGTTGATCGACATCAAGTCAGAGATGCTTCCAAAATCAGCGACATAGAAGAGACTGTTGTAGACTGAATTGACAACATCCATAACGCTCATTGGATGCTCCCATATTTTTGTGATCGCTCCGGTGCTGTCCGTATTGAGGGCAAAGAAATTAGGTTTGGAGCCTTCAAAGTAGTCTTTCTCCGCTTCGGATAATGAATTGTATGTGAAGAGCAGATCCTCTCCCAAATCGCGCGCGTAGATTCGAAGATTTTCACGTTGAACAGTCTCTGGGGGGATGTACATGAGAGAGGCCATCAGATCAGGATCATCGATAACCCATTGAGTGTGCTGAATCTCCCAATTTTTGAGTGTGCGGAGACCTCGTGTACAGACCATCTGGATCTCAGCGATATGTTGGATATCAGAAGAGTATGACACACAGCTTTGGTAAGTGATGAAGGCGATAATAAACATCATCGCCATACCAACTGCGATGATAATCGAGTACGAAATCAGCACAATCAACAACTTTCGAGCCGGATTCTTCTTTTTGACTTCCGACATAATGAACTGCGATCCACGGATCCCCTTCTTCTTTCTTCTACGACGCTTGTTCTTTGTATGGAACATCGCCCTATTTCCTAGTCTCGATCCACCCTCGCTCAGTTTTGATCCCATCGACTCCGACTCGCTGGATGTGGAATAAGATGTGTCCTCAAGTGCATTTGCATGATTGAACATGGACATCGCAAGATCGTCGTCTCGTTCGATGTCTCTGATCAGACTTCCATGCCCTCTGATGACTTGAGTACTGTTCGGGTAAGCTTCAAGAAGTGCCAGATACACCACATTGGCTTTCCAATATGCTGAGATTCCCTTATTCAGAAAGACATTCACTCGATCCATATCGATGTTGTCTTTGCTCAGCAGAAACCAGATCTGTTTAAAGTAGGCCTTGCTCTGTTCGTGCTCTCTTGTGGCCTTGTCCATCTCGAGTCGGAAGAGGACAGAAGTGCTCTGTCCTCCTTCTTGCATCTTTGTCTGCTCCATATCTCTCATAAACCTGAATTCGGTCCATCGTTCGATGATGTTTGGCACACACTGCTTGGATTTCTGTAGAGCATCTGCTGCTTTTGATTTATTTTCGAAGATTGAGCTGTAATACAGGGCAGCTGTGGTCCACATTGCCGAACTGTTTGCGAATTTCTTCGTTCCAAGTGCCATCATTTTTTCGCAGAAAACATGATGCGAGTGTTCCTGGCGGAACTCAGGCAATTGGATGAATCTGATTGCCCGTTCAAACTGGAAGAAGCGAGTGTATTTCGGGACTGGTTTAGATGGACGGAGCTGCTCGGAGATGATGAGGGCAGACAATTGGTTGGTAGGGGTTGGATTCTGGAGTTGTGAGAGAGATCGGGCAGAGAATGGAGCTGATTGGAGTTGAGATGACAATCCACGAACCAGTTTGGGAAGATGATCGGTTGATGCCTGATTCGGATGAGGACGTGGAGACGAAACGACGACAGCGGAATTTCTTCGAGATGACATCACTTCTGTAGTGTTCCTTGTGTGATCCCGCGGAGTCGGCACAATTTCCGACAATGACGTGGGTTTATGGGCTTCGTCAATTTCAGAGATATCAGACGAATGAAAGCCAGACTGAAGATTCGAAGTCGAGGCAGCTGTGTTTGGAGAATGAGGAACGGATTGCGTTTGTGAGGGCATGCGGATCACAATTGGAGATGATGGGAAGTCGGGATTTCCAGCTGGAGCCTTCTCGGTTGGAGATTGAAGTTGACTGACAGGAAGAAGAATGGGGACAGACGAAGAAGTGAAAGGAATGGGTGGCGGGGAAAGGACAGTCTGCATTTTGTGATTGCTTACGGATTGAGATGATGGGGAGAGTAAATATCGGGTATCGTCCATTTGAGAGTTTCTGAGATAAGATGTGGTTTGTTCAGGAAAGTGTTTAGACGGCAGAATAGGGATACTATCCTTCGGGCCCATAACGTAATATCGCCTAGAAATGAAATTAGAGAGAAAATAGAGGCCGAAAGCGGCCGCAATTGCTACGAGAAGGAACGGAATGACAATCACGAACGGAAGGAAGGGTTTGTTGGAATCATAAGGCCCAATGAATGTGGATACGAGAAAAGATATATCAAGGACCACAACGAAACCAGTGCATGCAGAGTAGAATGCGTTACCTTTCGCTGACATGAAGGGTTGGTAGAACAAGAAGAAAGCACAGAAGACAGAAAATACTACAAGAGAAACGATAGCTAAGATGAGAAGTTGTGATGAGAGAAGAGGAGAGACAATTGCGAGGGCAATTAGGGAGAGAAAGAAAGAGAGTTGAATGATGGTGTGTCGGCAACAGAAAAACGAACACCGGCCAAAATCTTGATCAAAGGCGAGCAATGTGTATATAAGGGCAATAGGAAGATATAAAATGAGAAAAACGAGTCCAAAAACGAGGCGGAGAACTTGGATGGTTGAGTCACAAGTCAACTGAACGAAATAGGGGAGCGATGATGCACTCGAGAGACAGTAGAAGGGAGCTACACATAAGGTGACAATGGGAATCGCCAGAACACCAAAGAATAGCTCAGCTAGTGCTGAGGCGAGTTGTGGTAATTTTCGTGGAAGTGGCTTCTCGTTTCGTGAGAGAACAGCGTGTATGATAATGAGGGTGAAGAGCCATAAATATATGGCTAATATCACAATTAAGACAACAAAATGAACAGTATCAGATGAGTAGGTGATTGAGAGATCGAAATAGCTGAATGAAAGTTGATTGCGAGAAGAAAAAGAGACCGCAATAGAGAGACGATAAACTCTCCTGATTGTCCTCCAAGAGGCCAAATGTTGAATTTGGAAAGTATTCCAACCCATTGAATGACAGCGATGATGATGAATACGATTTGAAAGACGGTCGAGAAGATCGGTTTCTGGAAAAATCATGAAATATAGTGAATTCATACACGGACGAGTGGATATATGGCATAGAAACATCTAATGTTTCGATAGAAGTTTAATTTTTATTTTGAAAGAAAAAAGGAGACATTTGGTCAAGAACGCCAAAACGAGCAACAGATAATGATTGAAAAGTCGAGAGATCTGTGCTAGTCGATCGTAAATCAGAATGTCGTGAAGCAAGATCCATCCTACCCTTCATTTAATTATCTCTAGCGAACAGTTTTCTGATTGAGGACTTCAGACATTCATGTGTGCAGACAGAACGGTTTCATATGTTTTGAATTGTCGAGTTGAATCGAACACAACTCAGAAGGTGAAATGAAAAGAAGAGAAAAAAAGACAGATAGATGTGAGCCAGAGAGGGAAAATGTGTTCTACATCTAACAGCAACCTTTCATCTTTTTGGATCCTTTATAAAATGATTTTGCTGCTGTGTCTAATTCCTCAGACTGGGCGACAAGGTCATCAATCTTCTCCCCTCGTTCAAGAATCTATAAACACCAGTGTCAATTCAAAACAAAATACTTTATCGATGTTCTCTACCATGATCATCTTCACCTCATCAATTTCTTTCTGAAGTTTGATGAACCTGCGAGAGAGGAGAAAATAGTTCAGAATGAAGAAAGAGACTTATCAGCTTCACTTGGGTCTTGAAGGCGTTGAATTTCTCTCGAAAGATTGGGAACATTGTTAGGGTCTTTGAGTAATCCCATTGCTCCGGACACTCCACTTTGTGTGGGATAGTCAACATCAGCAACAAGGACTGCTGCTCTCCCATCTGGTTTCACAACTATGTGAAAGTTGTGATTAACGTCCGGATAGAAAAGAGATCTGATATCACCAGGGAGGCATCGTGCAACGAGAAGCTTTGTTGCTTGAAGAGTGAGAAATCGACAGAAAGAAACCAAATTCGATCAGATTTTTGATGTCCTTTTGTTTCATTGGAATTCCATCCATATTATATTCAATTCTTTCCAGTTTAACTTGCGTATCTGGAATAGTCTGCCGGACAGTCGGACGTCGGAGGAGTGCGAGTGCACGAACTTTCATATTCTGATAATGCGATGACATTCAAAAACACTTAACAAAATATCGATATACATCTTTAAATGTTGAGAACGAACAAGAGTTCGGAAGGAAATAATTGATAATGGAATGATCTACAATTGATTCAACAAAACACGGGTGAAGGACATGATACGGCAGCAATTTGTAAGCACGAAATAGAAACACAGAAGTTGTCAATGTTTTGGAGATGATAGCGCCAAGTCTCGGACCATTATCACGAAAGGACCATATTTTAATGGAATGGATTTTATTCGGTCAACAGTTGGACGTGTCTTCACAAAAGTACTCAAGCAATTTCTGAATGAATATTTTGATGGTATTTCAACAGAAAAAGCCGGTGAAGATTTAGTGAAAGGGGAGGTCTTACTAAAGAATCTAACTCTAAAGCAGCATGTTGGGCTACATCAGCTTCCACGTCTCGCAATCACCAAATGTCGTGATCATTCTATTATGATGTATTGTTAGGTCACATTTCATCAATGCGTTTCAAGATTGATTGGGCTCATCTCAGAACGACTCCAATTCTCTTTCAAATCGATGGTGTCGATCTCCAATTCTGCACTAAAACTGTTTGATCTCTCTTCTTGACACATTTGTCGTAGTTTGACCTCTTCAGATACTCCACATCACTTCATGAGGAACAAGAGAACAAGTTGAAGGAATTATCTCACTTTTTTCACAAAAATTCGACACTACTGACCTTTTTCTCGACACTATTGACAAATTCAGTCATTTCTTCCAGCAATCAAACAGACGCCACCTCAATAAATGAAGAAGACACCTTCCTGATTCTCCAGCTTCTCAATCGCATGGAAATGGCGATAACCAACGTCTCAATCATCATTCAGGATAAACTTTGTCCGAATATTCCACCGTCATCTCTGCTTATCACACTTCCCTTTATTCGTATGACAAATCTCACTAAGACAGAATCGATGACTAAATCTCAACTTAGGGAACTCTATGAAAGGGATTCAGTCCAGAAATACATTACCCTGACCGGATTAACAGTTTCTTTTGTCCCTTATCTCCTCTCTGATCGACTTATATTCCAAAATAGCCCAAACACATTACCAACTCAACAAACATCACCATTGGACAATCAATCCTGCGAGCTACAGCTACCCAACCATCAAAACAGACCCTTTTTACCTTTGATTCCACCCATTTCTCTGACAATTTCAGGATTGATTTCCCACACCAGTCTCTCTGCACTCACAACATCTCTCGTCCTCGCCCTGTCCTTGTCACCTGTCGATATCACACTCAGTCACGATGCATTCAGCATCATCACACACATCATCGATTGCTTTCTCGGATCGGACGATTCTTTCATTCCGCTCATGCAATCCGCAGAGAAACAGTTCAGTCTTTCAGCTGGACAGACACAACATCAACAGTTTCCTCCTCATTCTCATCCACTCAGAAGGCTTCTCTCAGCTCCAGCTTGTCCCCAGCCAAATGCCAGAGACCGATGGAATGCAGCAACAAACTATATCATCCAGAGCCACAGAGAACATCGAAGAGTTATGAGAGGAGAGTTTTTGGAGCAGAGGAGGAAGGATCGGCTCAAGTATATCTCAATCCGGAAATTACAAATTCGACAACAACTCGTTGTCTCGGAATCTATGGATGTCCTTGATCGTGAAGATCAGATGAAGCAGATAAAACGGAAAGAGAGACATGAGAAGAAGAAAGAGGAAGAAATGAATGACGAGAAGAGGAGGATGGAAAGAAAGAAGCAGAAGGAAATCGAGAAACTTCAGAAATTGAAAGAAAAAGAAATCAAAAAGGCGGAGAAACTCAGACTCAAAGAAGAGAAGAAAGGAGGGAACCAGGCGTCAGTTCCAGTAATCCCATTCCAGTCACCAATCGTTATCCAGCAACCAACAGTGGAGATCCAACACACTAAATCAGATCTCCCAGAGGATGATTCACCAGAACAACCTCCGCCAACCACAAACGAGCAACTGACCCTCACAGATTTTCCCGAGCTGTCCCGAATCGAGCGAATCTACAAACTGGAAGACATTCTTCTCTGGCGACACCTCTGCGACCAATCTTTCATCGAATCTTCAAATCCTGATGATATCTTCCTCATCGACATCACAAAAAAGAAATACGAAGAGGCAATGAACAAGAAGGGAGGAATCACACTGTTGGGACTTGTTGGAGATGATGTTATCGGGAAGAGGATGAAGAACATCCTTCTCCAATTCTTCGGATATGCTGAGAGAAATGAGAAATCAAGGAGAAGGCGGAAAGAGAAGAAAACCGAGAAAACCACTGAAGGGACTGTTGAAAAAGACGATCACGGATCGCTCTCATCGCTGCCATCATCAGCGAGTCCATCGAACATTGAGACAGACGCGATGGACAACGAGGGATTCCAACTCACACGACATTCTCCATCAGTCTCGGAGTTGATTCCTCCTCGTGAATATTCGAAAGATGTGAGAACGGTCTTCTCGTTCACAGTTTCAGTCCAATCTCTCACCTTCACCCTTCTCAAGAGAAGAAGGCGGTTTCGTGAGAAATGTACACAACTTTCTCGCCCTGATGCCTTCATGTTTTCTCCTCCAATCAACCTCTTTCTCTTCACCCCACAAGACACTCAGCGCCAACTCTTTGCTAAAATAAACGAGCTTCTTCAAAACCTCAATTCATCAAGCATCCTCTCTAATCCACTCTTCTCCCTCACTGTCGACACTATCTCTGTCAACGCTCTTGTGTTGGAGGGACGTGATGGTTTATTTGTGGCTCCTCTTAGCGACCATCAATACAAGACGACTCCGAACGATGCCATGCTGGACACCGAGTCAGATTTAGATCCTGTTCAACTATTTACTGGTCTGCTGGACCCAGCGCTCTTGGATGATGGGCGGAGTGTCAGAGATGATGAGACAATGACCATTTCGTCGGCCTCAACCGAGTTCAGTGATGAACTTGGATCATATTCGTCTGATTATCGATCTGTCAGCACAAACTCAACTCTAAACTCAATTATCACCTCGACTTCCTCATCGAGTCAGTCTGTCTCGACAGTAATGTCGTTCCACCTCTACCTCACAGTGAAAAAACTCAATATGTTTGATTACACTGACCATCAGTCTGTCCCGACATTTCTTGGAACAAGCGAATCGGAAGATGCTCTCACTCTTGAAACGAACGTGTACCCATTTCCTCAAAAACCACATCATTCTCAACCGGAACATTTCCACCAATTTCAACCCTCTCTTCAATCGTCTCCTATCAAGCCTCGCGCTGCCTTCGGAGGATTATCGTATCAACCGTCAATTTCCTCGCAATCTTCGATCAGTGATCGATCAACAATGCATCCTTCGTCTGTCACCCTTCGACTCAACTCCTCCATCAACCTTCCGACTGCCCTTCTTCTGAACACTCTTCCAACGTTGGTAGCTTGTGCTCCTCCGCTCGAAAGATTGCGTGTTACTTTGGAGTCTTTAACGACGCCGTACAGTCAGTTGGACACTCCATCAGCTGAAGAAGATTTCTTGACTCCATTCTTCGCCTCGTTGACAGAACTTCCACTTTCTGTTGATGTATCAATTGGATATATGTCGATCCCTATGGTTCTCTTTTCGGATACAGTTCTCTCCGAGCTAAAACGTGCTGTGTCTGAGTCTGGATTCCCAAACGTCAGACCAGCACCAGCAATCAAGCTTCCACCGCAAATGAACCAATCGGCTGCGGTGGTGATCTCCGTCGATTCAATCAAGCTCGCATTGAATTCTGCTCAACAGTCAATGAAACTTCCACCTCGACTCGACAATGTCGAGTTCAGAGATCCATTGGAGAAGCAAGACAAAAGGATTCTGACAGTCGTTGTGGATCAGATACTTCTGAAACTTGTGGATTCACTCCGAGAATGGGTTGAGAAAGAGGATAAAATCGATTCCACTCAAATATCTGATCTCTTAAAGCCTGTTTCTGTCGTTCTTTCTCTGACTCAACATTCAACGATCTCCAGTGGCCAAGCATCACAACATGGAGTCACCACCTCTTCACCAACCAATCTTGATGGTTCACCATATCCAGATGATTCCTCAGAAACAGATTCTATTTCGTCCTCAGACTCGGAGGAACCGGACAAATTCGACATCACTCGTCAACTCGTTGTGAAAGATCCTTTGTCTGTACCGTACTATTGGCCACACACGACTGAATATCCCTCCGACTCAATGACCTCTCTCGCAGATATCCGGGATCATCTCCACAATGCTTACTCGCCTCGCTTTGCGCTTTCCATAACCGTCTCAGATGTCTGTCTGCATCTCTCCCCTCCAGCTATCCTTCGAGTCTCCGATGCTCTGATTCCATTTGTCGACTCCTTTCTCTCAATCCTCCCAGACATCTTTCGATGTTCGGTGGATTGCGGCCTGTTCCCAGGCCTTTTTGAGATTGAAGACTCTGTCCGGAAGAAGATGCAGATAACAGAGCAGACAGGTCGTCTGGATCTCTCAGCCCGCAGAATTTTGACGCCATTTTATCAACCTATCATGCACCTGAACCTCTCAGTTCCGATCGTCTCCATTCAGATTGATCAGGTCAAGACATCTCTTCGAAAATGCTTAACCAGCCCATCGTTCTATTCGACGCCACCACTCCTGTCCATCATCCTTTCAGACTCATCTCTCGAATTAGCTCTGCGAAAAGCTGACATGGGTCTCCTCATTCGAACAGGTCGACTTTTTGTCGAAGACAGAATAAAGCCAGGTGTGGGAACGCTCCTCGACACACTCCCTGATTTGTCCGAGCAGATATCAACCCAACTCGGTCTTAGCCAATCAGCAGCACAGATCAGTCAACCACAAACCTGCCTTCTCACTGACAATCTCCTCATTGGGCCCGCTCTCAGGATGACTCAACTCATCAATGAAACTGATGTCTTTGAAACCATCGACACGAACAACACGGCCATCCTTCTCTCGATTTGCATGATCTGGCCACGTGCCATCATCGAACCGACTCCAAAAGGGACAGACCTATCAGACCCATTTCAACCACTGCAAGATGCGATCGCGACCAATCAGGAGTACAACAAAGTTGAATCGGATCATCTCAAAACCCTCATTAAACAAAGCGAGGAAAGAGCTTACAATTTGGACCATCCCACTCGGCATGTGCTCACTCTGGATCTCAGAATCAACACTCTGTTGGTCGATTTGGATCACCGAAGTTATCAGCCTCTCGTTCGGTCTGCTCTCCACATCGTGAACTCTCTCGTTCCTGTCTTCTTCAACATGAAAGACACTGTGATTTGGGTTTTGGATACCGTTAAACCGGACGAGGTCGCTGAAGAGAGTCTTGCCCAATTCCTTTCGAATGCCTTTTTGGACGAATACTTCTTCTCATTCGACATCTCTTTGGGATCTTTCTCTGGCGTTTTGAAACGAGAGGATCAGCCTGCCTTTCTCATCAAAGGAAAGGCGATTTACGTTTCCTTGAATCTCAACCCAGTCAAAACACAGCTCAAAGCCTCTCTTCGATCAATTGACATATTCAGGCCTCCTTCCGTCTCAAGTGGTCCTCTTCCATTTACCCAGCTTTTACACTTCGATGGACCAAACTCAGACAGCCCAGCTCTTGAGATTGATCTGACTTGGATAGTGAAAGAGTATGTAAAGTCTGTAGATGGATTTACCGTTTTAATAAACGCCGACATCGGGTCTGTTAGAGTCGTCTTACTTCGGGTGTTTCTTGAATCGCTCTTCTCGTTCTTCTACATCCGAAACTGGCCATCATTGGATGGTCTTACCCACTTTCTCGCATCTGACAAACAAGAAACCACAGGATCAAGTCTTCCAACGATTCCTTCATCATGCGTGTTCGTTTCTGTATTTATCCATGCACCGACATTCTTCATCTCGGTCTCCTCAACACAAAAAGAGACTTTTTTGTGTGTGACAATGGGCCAAGTGTCACTTCAAACAGAATTGAACGATTATACTCAGATCCTCCGACCATCAACATCTCCCAATTTAAGTCAGAACACGTCGCTACGTTCACCTGTTCTCGACGAGAATTCTTTGCCGGGTGGTTCAACCATTCTGCTCCACTCGGAATCCATCGACTATTCCTTCTCCCTCAGTCACACGTCCATCTTCACTGCAGCAATGAAACCACTCGATGATTCTAGATATCCAAAGCTTGAAAACTTGGATTTGCCCAGGTTTGATTCTCACACAGATCAAAATGGACTTTCAATCTCACTAAGTGAGATTGATCATGACCACACATATTCACAGTTCAATGGGTTTTCTGATGAGATCATCGATCACAGAATATCCACAGTGAACCTGATCAATTGCTCTCCAATCTTGTTCGATGTAGAAATCCAGTCATTATTATCCATCCTTCTCCGGAACTCGTTCTTCTGCGCTCCGAGATCATCTGTTCCTGATTTATCCTCTTCGTCAACTCATGAACACTCACCAATCTCAGCTTCACCTATCACCACCGTCCCGCCTCTCCTTTCTTTTTCAATCGCACTCTCTCCGGTTGAGGCATCGATTGATGGATATCTTATTGAAATTGTG
The DNA here is from genome assembly GCA_033064195.1 of Blattamonas nauphoetae. Taxonomy (NCBI): domain Eukaryota; phylum Preaxostyla; order Oxymonadida; genus Blattamonas; species Blattamonas nauphoetae. Next base: position 112,938 of record JARBJD010000109.1, on the reverse strand, counting down.
AATGACATCCTCCTCCAAAACTTGTGCGAACAGTCAATGTTTCCCATTTCAAGTTTTCTCTCTTCAGAGCAATCTCCAGTCTCATCAGATATTCAGCATCAGGAATCTGTGATTGAAGAACAGGTCGATCAACCTGATCCAAACCCAATCAACATCACATTTCGATCGGGATTTGAAGTCTTTGATCGCGAGGATATTCAGATGGAAATGATTGAGCGAATGGAGGAAAGAGATCGAAGAAAACAAGAATCCACCTTTGTGTCTGTCACTGCAGAGCAATTGGAGCAAACGAGAACAAAGATTTGGACGTGGCTGGAATCTGAAGTCGGTCAATTCACTCAAAACGCACAATCACTCGGCATATCTCTCATTGAACAGAATCGGCGAAAGAACACTGAATTATTCACCGTTCACACCGTTCTAACCCATCCATCTGTGACACCGTTGAATGACGCGATAAAAGACATATTCTCTCAGTCGAGCTCACCACTCTTGTTCTTCTCGATGAATCTGGCTTCAATTTCTGTGTATTTCTCAATAACTCCACACTCAGCATCATCAACATTCTCTTCGAATTCCCTTCTCCCACCCGTCAGACTTCCACTCTGTTCGATCACTCTCACAGCGCTGACGTCATACCTTGTCCTTTTCAGGAAGGCGCAAGGAGGATTTGGTGATATCTCGCTCCAATCGTTGTCGATAGCTGATGCAAGACAACAACCGTCTGTCTCGGAAGGTATCACATCACCAGAGAAGAAATCTCTCTCGTATTTCACGCAGATTCTCTCACTGTCATCACCAGAAGATAGAGAGGCGATTCTGACGCAAAAATCTCCGCTTCTCTCATACAATGATCTGTTTACTCCTTATTTTGTATCAGCTTCTCATCCAATGTCTGTTCAAATTACGCTGGAAGAAAACAACAGTCTGAATCTGTCAGCAATCCTGACATCTCCTCAGATACAGTTCAACTTCTCAGTCTTGTTCGACTTGCTCTCTGAGTTACTTTCTTGGCTCAATCGAATCATAAACCCTGTGGTCTCATGCGCTGCTGAGCTCTTGAAGTACAAAGAATATGTCACAGGCACTCTCCTGTCTGACGATGAACATAATTTCCCTCCTCTCTTGTCGCTGCCCTTCGATGAGAGCAGAACAGCAGGAAACCACCATTCCCGAGAGATAAATCCACAAAAGACCATATCAGGGGTTAAAAATCCCTCTGTCTCTCGTCAGGATATTGCTGGAAAACTCTTTGAGCTTCTGTCAACTCTCAAAGCGCCAACACGCATTGACATCATCGTCCGAGATATGTGTCTCCATTGGATTGAAGACCCAGCGTTGAAACGATCATATGCAGTGACGATAGCGTCATCCGCAAGTGCGAGTTGTGTTTTTTCTCCTCCATTTGCTCTCGAACAAGGAAAATTGTTCACAGCTCAACATGTCGCTTTTGAGGCATCAGCTCACGATCTCTTCCCAGCCCATCAAACACGCTCCTTCAATTCTGTGTCCACTACTTCGTCACATCCTGCCCAAATCCAATCCATTCAACAATCAACTCTCCTTGGTGCTGCTCAGACACACCGACCATCATCAAGCCTCGTTGAATCATCGATTTTGCAGGAATGTTATTCGCTCATTTCTGCCTCGGTTGATCTATCAGATCTGAGAGTGATGACCTGTCGTCCATACACACTCCCACTGAAGCCAGAAATGGTGGAACGAGCCCAAAAGATTAGGCAAATTGAACAAGAATCCCTGAATTCTCAGACAGGGTTTGAACGTGCCTCATTTCCTCGTTTTCGCAACAACCTGTACCCTCTTCAATTCTATTCCCTCGAAAATGTGACAAATGTCCTCCCACCAACTTCAATTTCCTTGAAACTCCGTCTCCAATCAGCATTCTCTGTGAAGTCAGATAAACACAAACAGACGTTCATGACGGAGTGCTGTACAAAGACGCCTTTCTCATGTTTGGTCGAACCGATTGGTCGTTCAGTCGACAAATCAAATCCATTCTCAACAATCAAGTCCGGAACATCAACAGGTCAACAACAGCTGAGTTCTACTTTTCATGCTCTACCGCATCAACCGTACTCTCTTTCACTCACATCTATTGACGTAACAGTACAGAACGAAGTAGCCCTCCAATTGTCCTTCACAGATCTTCGTCTTTCTGTCTCGTTCATAAACCAGATCACGAACATGATCGAACTGATCACCCCCTCACTTTCATCACTCTCAGAACAAATCAATCGTTTATCCTTTTTGTTCTCTCCTCCAAACCCATCTCCCGACCCATCTCCATCACCATCCAACCATCTCCAACAATCGTCTCGAGAGATATCTGTTCCCCAAGGGGTTTTTCAGCCAGGAAAAGTTGTCGTATATAGCTACAACCGAGTCACACCATTCTCCTCCGATCTGAGAATCTCAAATGTTCGTCCTCCATCAACTGGGGGAGGCAATATCGATGATCTGCCAAACCAAAATTCGGATTTTACACAAGACGGTCAGTTAATACTTCCCCAAATCTCAAAAATTAAGTTCATCACGTTCCTGTCTTTCTCATTCAACATTACAAAAGGGATCATCATCAAATACACATCAAACATTCATCGCGGTTATTCTCCTCCAGTCTTTTCAGCGAAATTAGATCGAATAAAACTCAGATTGTTCGGCTCATCTTTGACACATTCACAAAGCTCTCCAAATCGGACTGGGCAAGAGAATCCGACGTCCTCAGAAGAACTAGCACTTTCACAGAACTCTCATCCTTTTTCTGTCATCTCTCCTCTCATCGTGTTCTTCCGATCTATGTTCTCCTCTCTTGGACTTCCAACCACGGGCGGGTTGTTCGTGAAGTACCATCTCGATCTCTCATCTGTCATATCTTTTGACATCTTCAATATTCGCCTCGCTACATTTGAACCATTGATCGAGCCAATTGAAATCCGAACGACACTTGGACCTTCTATCATTCCGTCACTCAGCTTCCAGATTGAGACAAACCATGCTCTGAACATCAACCTGTCAAATGAAATGTTGAGCACACTTTCAGCCTTTGCTTATGACACTTTGTCGAAGCTGAAGCTCGTCCGTGCCTTTGTTCAGATCTGGCGAGAGAAGAAAATCGAAGAGAACAACTCATCTCGAAGTATTGATCAGGCGATCAATGGTGAATCGGTTTCACCTTCACGGATGATTCTCTCTGCCCTCCGAGACAATCCCACACTCAGCAGCGGTACACACCACATCGAAAACTCTGAAACACTGAGTCTTCAGAAGTCTCTTTCCTCATTCCAACCACAAATTGGACTCTCGACATCCTCTTCACTTTTGGAGACTCAAACTTCGTTTGATTCAGCCTTCGTGGTCCGAAATCATACAGGAATGACGCTCCTTGTTTTCAAACAACGCAAGAACGCGACTGTAGAACTCCCATCCGGAACAGATTCACCCATTCTCGTAGACAAGATTGAAGCCAAGTCTGTCACAAAACCAGCAACCAGATCGCCTACTCCATCACCTCAACAGATTCACCACTCTGATATGGACGACTCAGATTCGTCTGAGATTGAGGACGAAGAAGATCCTGAAGATGACCTTGTGTCATTTCGATTTACATCTGCCATCGCCACAATGAAAGTTGGATACTACTCAAACATTCACACGTTTGATCTCTGCAAGACCTTTTCAGACAACATCAATATGACTCTTCCAGACCCTCGAGATCCCTCAATCCAGATCCAGACTTCCATGCATGCCCATTGCTTCTTCGAGGCTGGTCGACGAGTCCTTCTTCTCGCCTCTCCATTTTGCCTTCGAAATACAACATCCATCCCATTTAATGTCGCATTCATGATTCCGTCCAATCAAAGACAACCCGACAAACGGTCTGACCTTTCGTTGTCTTCTTCCGCAAAATCGATCAAACCTCCGCCAGACACAATCACGGTCGCCACACTCCCTCTCTTGCCGCATGGCTGGCTAAATGTTCCATTAAACCTTCTCCATACATCTGTCACATTTCAGCCGCTCCGTGGGAATCGGCAAGAAGGTTGCGAGCGATGTACGAATTGGACAGAATCGTCTTCGGTCCGACTCCTCTCACTCGAAGAAAAAGACTCTTTCTACACTGTTCATCAGAACACAAGGATTCAATTCCACACAAATGACTTCAGCAACAGTGATCAACAATCTCTTTCCAGTGATATTCGTGAGTCTATCTCTGAGGTGAGTACTGAGCCAATCATCACAACAGATCCAAACATTTTGATGCTCTCTGCTCTCGTCACATCAAAACAGGGCCAAGCTCTTCGAACGAGTGTGGAATTTTCAGGTCGGAGCCGTATGGTTGATCCAATGACGAAACCCAAACAAAAGAACCTAATGGACACCTCAATTTCAAGATCTCTCCAGAAATCTATGACGTCACAGAGTCTGTTACTCTCACAACGGTCAGTCGATATCGATTTCTTCTCTCTGGATGGATCGTCACCATCGCCAATGGGCAGTGAAACCAGCGATACTTGGAATGACGTTTCCACCATCTCATCATTCGATGAAGATGACGAAGAGGACGCTCTGAACACGATGGACGATTTGAACCAGGCGGAAGAGGTTGTTCAGCCGATTCATCAGCAGCCATCGCAAGATCAAGTCCCCACGTTGAAGCGAATGGCCAACCCGTCGAAGAAGGAAATGCATGTCATGTTCCTCACTCTCACCCCATCATTTCTGTTGACAAATTCGCTCCCCTTCACAACATCTGTGAAGATCGACACCAGGGCGGGACAAGAGAGATGGATTACACGACAGTTCGATCTGGGTTCTGGCCAACAGCTTCGACTCTTCCATATTCCTCTCTTCCAAACGACCAGATACAATGTGAGTGTGAGACTCCCATCAACATCGAACCAGAAATTGACTTCGACTCCACAGACACCGTCTTCTCTCTCTTTCGATTCCAACCGTCTTACAACTCAACCACAGTTTATCACGTCCAATTCCAGATTGTTGCTATTCCCTGAGACTCGTTGCCTATCAATCGAGCCCTCACACAAATTTCCCGCAACGCAATCATCCAGACTTTCTGGACTTCGAACTGATTCTTTCACATTTCCTGTTCCAATCACTCGTCAATCTCAACAAAATCTCACGGACACCAAAACTTCGGACACGATCATCCTCAGTCTCGCAAGGACCAAGTCGAATTGCATCACGGACCTCACTTTAACGACTCCTTATTGGGTGGTGAATCGATCGCCCATCGATATTGTTATATACCAATCGAGAAAGAAGGAAAATCATGCATTAGTCCCACCAACCCCATTCTTGTCCATCAAGGGAAAAAACCAAGTCAAACTCGCCAAGCTGAACACACCTCTCTCGACACATCTTCAGTTTTCTGGGAATGATACGGCTCTTCCCACTCTTTTCTGCCCCTTCGGAGAAACGAAGGTTGATGAATCAACTGTTGTCCTCTTTTTTGCGCAAGCACGTATCCAATTATCAACCCAGCTAATGACGACAACAACTATCACACAGTCAAATACACCTCCTCGACCACCTCCGACGGCCACACATCAAGCACCGTTCTTTTCAACTCCTGTTCTCATTGGGAAGGACACTCCCACTCAATTTACAACAGTTTTTGCGAAAGATCGCGCTCTTGATGTCTCGCTGGTCATTCAACCAATCAGCACAGTGTCATCTCGGTCTCATCTAGTCACAATCTCTCCAACCTTCTTCGTCATCAACCGTCTCGATAACCGATATCTCTTCTCTCGACAATTTGTCCATGTTGGGGTGACCCCTGGTGAGCTCCGAGGCGTCAGAGCTAATTGTCATCCTCCGAATTCTGAGCCGCAACCATTCTTTCACTCAGCAGACCTCAAACATTGTAAAAAAACATTTTTACAACAAGAATCAAACGGAACTCTGACGGATGCGCAGAAGGAAGCACGAAATGAATCTCGAATCATTCAATTTGCGCTCTCGACTTCTGAAAATGCTAATCCGGACGATCTTGTTTGGGGGACGCCGTTTAAAGCGATGAAACAAGGTGTTTTCTCCATGCTTCTCTCAGACCCGACAAACCCCACATTCCCTCTCGTCTGCAACACCACCATTGCCACCAGCAATGATTCCAAAACCCATCGGAACAATGGCACGTTTTTTATTGCGATATCACCAATTTCATTGGATCAAGTTTCACATTGGGTTATCAACCGAACACCATTCATCTTGGGAATCGAACAGAAAGACACAGCCGACATCATTCTCAATGTCCCGAAACACACCCAAATTCCATTTACATGGCCCAACATCCTCAAGTCACACAAAGCCGATGTGTACTTCCGATCTGACTCAACCACCTTGAAACGACCGCCAAACCAGCCTCGAGCCCAAACACAGTCTCTTCCAGAACACCCACCACGACCGATCACGTATATTTCACAACTGGAACAAGTCGCCTTCAACAAACCGAAAGAGACCACAGCCATTTTTCTCCTCTCAACTGAAGACGAGAAAGACAAAGTCTCGGCCAAAGTGTTCATCAGAACTTATCATCACCAGCATGCCCTTTGTGTGGACTTCTCTCTCGAACCTATCTCAGAAATGTCACTAGGAGGCTTCTTCCAGCGACCACACTTGGCACAAAGACCGATCAGACTTGTTCAACCGAATTCGTCTCTCTTCTTGACTTCACATGCTGAGTACGAAAAGATCACTCACACTCGCTTGGCCCATGCATCCTCAATCACTCGCCCGTCATTCATGACTTTCGAATTCACAGCTTCGATCCATTCGATTGGCATCTCTTTAATCTCGTCTGGACAACTCTCCAGAAATCCAGCAGAACTCCTCTTCTTGTCCGTGGAGGGGATTCATGCCAATCTGAGCGAGAAATCAGATGAGCAGAATGCAACAATATCGATCAAACAGCTCCAATTGGACAATGGATCACGACTTGCTCTCTATCCTGTCGTCCTCAATCGGACGGCAAATTCGCTTATCAATTCAAATGGTGATTCGTGTCCATGGGATGAAGCAAGGTCAGTCATCACAGCTTGGTTCACACGAAAAATGCTGGCAGACAGAAGTGTTGTCTATGTTTCACAACTCGGCACTTACATTAGCGAATTGGATATCTTTCTTGAGGAACCGTTCATCGTAAATGTCTTGAAGACATTTTCGGAGATAGATTTCAAGACCATTCAAAGGAAGATCACCAAGATTGAGAAAGAGGAGAAAGTGAAAGAGATTATTCTTCGAAAGAAGCATGATGAAAAGAGACGAAACCGTGGAGAAAATGTGTTTATTCTTGAGCGAACCCAGAATTTTGATGGAAAGGGGCAGACTCCACCAACTAACTTCGATCTCGTCTCCATCTCTGCTTCTTACTCCTCGTTACCGTCTTTCACTCAGTCTCCTCACAGCCCACCAAGACACATTCCATTTCTCTCATCACCGCAAATTCCCTCTCTCATCCTTTTCCCTCAAGATGAAACGCTCACGTTCTTCTTCGAAGATTTTGGGATCCAGCCGATTTGCGTTCAGGTCACAGTCAACATGAATTCATCTCTTGTCCCTTCGGAATATGAAGATGTCACTCAATCAGCCATCGATTATGACCAGAAACGTGAGAAAAATCTCCAAAAATCAGACAATCATCCTGCATCGTCATCAACTTTCTCTGAATCTCATTCTTCGACAGAACTCTCAAAACAAGTTGCCAGACTCGGGTCAATCTTACACATGCCATTTTTATCAACCCTCCTCACAGCTTTTGGATCAGTTGATCATGCCTGTCTCCGTTTTAAAGGCTTCTTAGTTCGCCACCTGACAATCCAACCATCGCAACTTGCCGCTGATTTGTCCTCACACTTCAAACAAGAGTTGATCAGAAATGGAGCAAAGCTGTTTGGTTCACTCGGCATTTTTGGTGATGTGACGGGACTTGTCTCGTCTTTCTGGTATGACGCAAGGAGAATCTACTACGATCCTCACATCGGCGCAGAAAAGGGAATTGGTAAGGGTCTGGCGTCAGCAGCCAAACACGCAACTTTTGGAGTCTTTGATTCGGCTGGGAAGCTTACTGGTGCAGCGTCTTCAGCAGTGGCTGTTCTTCAAATGGATTCGGAATACAAGTCTCAGCATGCACGATCTCTGGCTGTCAAACCAAAGGTATTGTTTCTCTTTTTCTTATCTTCTTCTCTCAGCACGTTGGTGATGGACTCCTCCAAGGCACAGTCGCATTCGGAAAAGGAGTTGCTGGTGGTGTCGCTGGGGTCATCGCTGACCCAATCCGTGGAGCCCAACGAAACGGTGCAGCGGGCTTCTTCAAAGGGCTTTGGACTGGAATTACTGGCACTGTTGTGAAACCTGTCGTCGGAACGATAGATTTCGCTACCAAAGCATTGGAGGGAATCAACTCGACGCAAAACGCTCTCGACGAGAAAGTTCGAGGCCGAACAAGACTCCCTCGGTTTATTTCCTCAACCAAAGGAATCACGCCATACAACAAAGTCGAAGCGCAAGGAGCTCAGTACCTTTCCCTCGCACGACGAAATCATGTGAGCGAACAGTACCAAACGCACGTGGTCTTACGCGTCACAACTGTTAGGAAAGTTCATCGTGTCCTGATTTTGACGAATCATCGGCTTCTCTGTGTCCATATCGATGAACATGGAGATTCTCGGTTGACGATTGAATGGGAGATGCCTCTCGCTGTCGTCCTCCAAGTGTTTTGGACAGAAAACACAAATGAAATGGTGTTCATCTCCGCGAAACCTGGAAACGCTCAGCAATACAATGAAAAAAAGGAGAAATCGGATAATATCAAGGGAATCAGTGACCTTATAGCAACATTGAATCAAATTCTCGGTTCGAGAGCGACCTGAGGAGAACACGTTATTTTTCATCATTTTCTCTCTAGCACGATCTCTTTAATCATTTTTGGGACTGCAAATCGAGCAACTATTCGTCAATTCCCAAAAGAGATCCAACAATTTAATCAGGGGTTGATCAAAAATGGAAACCTCAACCATTGTCGTAAATGGTCGCGAATGTATTTTTTATCTTTTATATTCTGTTCAGATAGTGTTCCCTCCCATTCAAATGCCGGAAAGGGAACACAAGGAGAGGTCCGGAAAGTTTACGAAATCGTCGATGGTATCGTCCGCACAGATCGAGCTTTTGCTTTGAAGACAATCAATAACGAACAGCCAGTAAAATATGATAACAGAGAAACAGAAGCGCTTCGAACAGTCGAATCTTCATTCGTCTGTCACTTTGAAGACGCTAGCAAGGAACAACGGATAATTATCATGAATTGGGTTGATGGTATCAATTTGCAAAAGATGGAGGAGTCTGTACGCTTCCTTGATCGTGGAATTCCAACACTCAATGCAAAATGGAATGTCTTCCAAGAACATGTATCCTCCATATGTTCATCATTTTCAAGACAATCCGCTCAATACTCTGCCAAGCTCTTCTCGGGCTCTACTCCATCCATTCAAAGGGTTTGATGCATCGAGATATCAAGCCAGATAATCTTCTCATCTCAGCCAACCCAAATCAGTCCATTCGGATCACAATCTGTTTGTTGACATTCACTATGTTCACATTCTATTAGGTGATTTGGGATGTGCTCGGTTAAACGATGGGAAAGACTTAAGCGTTGTTGGCGCAGGGTTTGATCCTTTCATCCAAATTTTTCCAGACCTTTTATGGCTGCAAATACCAAAGTTTCCGGTCAAAATGTGTATACTGAACGGAGAGATATATTTGCCCTCGGACAAACTCTGTTTTTTGCCATGTTTCATTACCTCGAGAAAGAAGTTCCCGAACAAATCGGAATTGATGCGTCTCAATACACAATTCTCGAAAAAGATGACGATGGTGAATATGAATGTTTTGCATATTCTGATGAGTTATTGGAAATTCTTGCTCGGATGTTGAATGAAAACGAATTGCCGTCTGCTGAATCACTCCTCAAAACGTCATATCTATTTGATATCGCCTATGCCACATGCGAGATGATAGAAAACCCCAACGAACAAATGGAATGGCTTGCTCGTCTAAACGAATGGAAGGGTGAGGTCGTGCCTCTTCAAACCGTTCATGTAATGGAAGATGAGGCGAATGACAAGGTCTATCTAAATACAATATCGGAAGAAATTTCCAAATCTGGCACAATTTATGCCGGACCTACGGCTGTTTATACTGATACTGAAGAAATTCGAACAGCTTTTCAGACAATCAGATTTCAATAGCACTGAATCAACAACAATTAATTTCGTTGTAATTGCTGATCCTTTCTTTTTTTCTCACTTCAGTTCATCAAACCTGCAACATGAATCCGCTAAAACACTGACTCGCCATGATTATTTTATTTTCAGGGATTTGTCCAATCATGACTTATTGGTCGGCTCAACATGAAAAATATGTGAGACAGATGTAATCAAATTGTCGAGAGAACATAAGAGAATGTGTATTGTTCAAGTGAGACGAGAAAAAGACTTGCGTTGAAAACGTCCGGTTTTCATAGAATCACAAAAATAAGCGTACTTGAAGACATGAATGAACTCAATACAACAGTGCAGATCTGTGGAGTGTCTTGAAGTTCGCGTTTGGTGGAGATATGATGAGATGAAAAAAGGGGTGATTTTGAGTTTGGGAGAATCATCTGCAGTGTTTCAACTTCTTAAATAAGGGATAATATGATAAGATATTGTTCAAGGATCCATAATAATGTCTCGGAAGGACAATTTGTGGCTTTTTGTGTGTCAAGATGGATTGAATTCATAGTTGGAGATGATGAGGTCTGTGAATGGTGCGTCATCGTGAGATATTTCAACAGACGTTGATGTCAAAATACGAGTAATAATCAAAATATCAACATCATTAAAGACCATAGAAGAGATATGAAGGCAGAATTTTCGATGTTTGAGAAATTGATTTCGTGAAAAATGATGATCATGTATTTGGATAGAACGATTTTTCTGGAAAATATAGAGGGAATTAATGTATCAAAATCAGAGGAATAAGTACATTGGAAAAGTGAGAAGAAAATCTGACGACAGAAAAGCAAAATAATGACATTTTCAAACGTGAAAAATGGATGGCGTATATTCAACGTTTTTGACAATAAACACACCAGGATCGACTGAGACCGGAAGAAATATTTGGTAGATACAAAATAAATGGATGTAATCGAGATTGAATTTGTATTTGCTGGAGAGCGAAGATGAGAATTGTTGTATTTCGGATGAGAGTGTATTTCAGGTAAAAATGAGACAAATTGGTGTAGGTTGTTCTGAGAAAAACATGTAAGACGAATTACAGGATATGTGCATTTCAAGTGTGAAAGATGTCCAAGATGGATTGATCGACACCACAAATCTCCTCACCTATAGTGGCCTCGTTCAACAAGGTCCGAGGATGTGGAATCCTCTCCAAAACATAGCAAAAGACCTGAAATCCTTTGCTCAGAATGCTATCAAGGAAGATAAAGGCTCCAACGATGGACACACTCCATCTCAGCCATCATCATCACCTGAGAAAGATATTGAGGATGTGTCCACCGCATCTCTAATATCAGAAAACCAGATGCTGAAAGATTCGGTCCGTTTTCATCTTTTTTACCTCCATCACACTGTTTGGCATGGGTAGCTTCGAAATCAGTTCGAAACAAGTCAGCAAGAGTTAGAAGGTCTTCGACAGACAATGCAAGTCAAAGATGTATCATTTTTTCTTCTTTAATTCATCTTTCTGTTCCATTTCAGACTCTTCTAACCGAACTACAGGGGAAACATGAACGTCTTGCACGTTCTTTCAAGGAGCAATATACAAAAGGACAAGCGTTTCAAAAACAGATCAAAGAACTTGAACAACGCCTTCTCGAGGCGGAAACTCGACTTTCAGGGGCAGAATCTTCACAACTTCAGAACCTTGACGCAACTGACTCACCATCAAACACTTCCATAAATAACAGTCTTTTAACACAAATTCAACACCTCTCTGAAAGTCTATCATCAATTCAACAATCTCAACTCGCTGATGGTAGTGGCGACACATTACCTTCTGAGATTGTGGCCTCTCTGAAATCTCTCGCTCCATTTCTTGATCTAAACAACAAATCTGAACAAAAATCACAAGAACCTAGCATAGCAGTGTCTATTGTCCATAGTTTAATTAAGGAAATCGTTGTAGAGGATGAGGAAGTCCAGAATCAACTTCAAAACATTGATCTCTCAACCTCATCTTCTTTTGATGATATCCGATCAATTATCTCACAATATCGGCATAAAATGGAACAGTTATCCCTTCTTAAGCAAAAAAGTGCCGAGGAAGAGGCAAATAAACTCACAGAATCGCGAGCAATCATCGACAGACAACTCAACTCACTTCAAGAACAAGAATCCAACTTATCTCTGAAAAATGATGCATTGCTCATGAAAGAGCAAGAAATTTCTGCAGCTAATGATCAGGTTCTGATCAAGATGAAAGAACTACAAGAATTTCAGGATCAGCTTTCTCTTCGTGAGACTGCAATCTCAAACAATGAAGAAAATATTCAAAAATTACAAAATGAGATTTCCATGAGAGAATCAACTCTCCAGGAGGCGACCATGAAACTAGACGAAGAAAAAAACCGAACACAAACTGATTTTCAACAAAAGGAGAAATTCATCACAGAAAGAGAACAAACTTTAGAAAAAGAGCTCAAAGATTTCGATAGATTTCTTAAGCAACAAAAAGATGAGATAGATTGCGAAAGGAGGGAACTCGAAGATGCCCGCACTCTTCTCAGAGAATCTGAAGAAAAACATCAATCTCAACAAAGTCTTTTAAAAGAAGAAATGTCCAAGATCAGAAAATCTGAAGATGAAGTCCATCGGGCCAGAGAACAGCTTCAGCGAGACGAGGACCAACTTCGAGTCAGAATTGATGAATGGAAACGAAAAGAAGATATTCAAATGGAAAAAAGGAGAGAAGAGGAAGAAAACCTTCGAAATGAAGAAGAAAGAATCAAAAAAGAAGCTGAGGAACGAGAAAAGAGACGCCAAGAAGAACAACAACAGCGAAATGCTGACATCGCCCAAGACAATGACCTGATCTCCCAAATCAGAGCGGAACGAGACGCTCTCGAATCTGAACTGAGCGAGGAGAGGCGGAAACGGATCGAAGAGACGAGGCTTCGAATGAAAGCTGTCGAGGAGATGAATTCGGAGATGGAAAGGCTCGAGAAAAAGAAAAATGCGGAGCGAGAAGATCTTGAACGGAAAGTGGACGAAGAGCGAAGGAAATGGGATGAGGAGAAAACGAAAGAGCTTGAGAATCGACGGAAAGAGGAGGAAGCAAGGGATGAAGAGAAAATGCACTTGGAGGAGGCAGTGAAACAGGAGAAGATCAAATGTTTGTCACTGGAACGGGAAAAGACGAATCTCAAGGAACAAATCGAGGAGAAAGAACGAGAAAAGTCGAATCTCAAGGAACAGATCGAGGAAAAAGAACGGGAAAAGACGGAGGAGAAAAGAGTGATGGATGAAAAACTGGCGAAAGAAGAGGTGGAAAGGAAGAATGAACGCGATTCACTCCAACAAAGCATCACCAACCTCGAAAACCAGATTCAAGCAATCCAAAAAGAGTTAGAGGAGACACAAAAGAAGAGAGAGGAAGAAGAAAAGGAAAGAAAAGAGAATGATGACCGGATCAAAGCCTCTTTTGAACAACAACTCGAAAAGGAACGAGGGCAAATGAATGAATTGAAGGAAGAGAAGGAGAAGAAAGAAACCGAAATGAACGATACGTTAAAACAACTTCAGCAACTCAAAAATGATCAAGAATCAAAGTTCAATGAAGAAAGGCAAAAATGGGAAGAACAAGACAGACAATTCAAGAACACAACACAACAAGAGAAAGAGCTGCTCAACCAACAACTTGAACAGATCAAACAAGATTCTGAACAGATAAAAGCAGCACATCAGTCCGAACTACAGAAGAGAGATGCAGAGAGAGCGTCGCAGGATGAGGAAAGAAAGCAGCTTCAAATAGCTCTTGAAACACTCAAAAAAGACACCAGTCTGTCGTCTTTCAATCTTTATCACTCTGTCTCATCTCTCCTCTCATTCGTTTCTTCTTCTCATTCTCTCTCATTTCTGTGTTCATAGCCCAACAACTCGCCCAAGTTGAATCAGATCGATTGAAACTTTCTCTGACACTCGACGTTGAACGAGAAAAGTGGAGGAAGGAGAGGGAAGATTTGGAGAACAGGATGGAAGAAGAAAAGAGACTGAGAGAAGAGGAAAAGAGAAAAGAAGAAGATCAACGACGTTCTGATGAAGAGGAGCGAGCCAATGAAAGAGAACTGAGAACGAGGGAGATTAAGGAAATCGAAGCCAAACTCGAAGATGTGGAGACAAGACTTGAACAAGAGAGAATCAGATTCAACGAAGAGAAGAAACAAAGGGAGGAGGAATTGAGGAGAAAGGACGAAGAAATGAATCAGAAAGAAGAGGAGCACAGAAGGGTTCAAGATGAGTTGGAGACGGAGAAGATGGAGAGACTAAAACTCTCAAATCTCGACCAGAAGTACCAACGAAAGGTTTGATCGATTCCTTCATCCATCGTTCTTCTTCACCCTCTCCAGATTGTTTCTCTGCAGTCCTCCATCTCATCTCTTCAACAGTCACTCGCCAAATCCGATGCTCAGATTGCTTCCAAAGATCTCGAACTCATTTCTATATCAAAGTCGAGATCAGAATCGCAAGAACTCGTCCAATCTCTTCAACATAGAATCAACTCTTGGGAGGACGATAACAAAGACACTATTGTTCGCATAGCAGCATTGGAAAGAGAAAACGAACAGCTTAAAACGGAACTTCGAGAACTGAGTCAGTCAGCTGTTCTGATGGAACAACTGATGAAAACCAAGGAAAGTGAGGAAGACAAAAAATCAAAGATGAAGACAGAACAATTAAGCAAAGAAGTTGAATCACTTCGCAATGAACTCGAACAAGCCAAACAGATCAACGATGATACAAACACACTTCTCTCACAGCTCCAGCAAGAACAACTTGAACTGAAACAGAACTTGGCAGACTTTCCTTCACTCCAAGCCGAACTCCACCAGTCGAAAGAAACAATTGACAACATCACACGACAACTTCAGTCTAGTCTGATCCAATTGGACCAGTTCAAGAATGAGGAGGAGGGGAAAATCGAGAAGAATTTGGTGACATCGCTTATTCTGGCATTTCTAACATCGCCAGACTCCCGAAAAACTTTGTTATTGATGAGCAAGCTCCTTGGATGGGGACGAGAGGAGAAGGAGAAAGCAGGCCTGAATGAGGATCATGATCAGAGTGACAAGAGAGGTGTGTTGGATCGGAGGAAAGAGAAGGAAAGGAGGGATGATGAACAGAAGCGGGAGCGCCGAAGTGTCAATGAAGCAAGGATCATCACCGGAGCATCATTGGCACCGAAGGATGATTCAAGTGATGAAAGGTCCAAGGCCAATGAATCTGAAAAAGAGAAGAAGTGGTCTGTGTTCGGCATTTTTGGGAGGAAAAAGGAAGAGGCTTCGGAGACGAAGGAAAACCCTGCGGATGATTCTGAGGGAAAATCTTCATTTTAAGCAAACTGTTTCATTGTCTTGTTTATCTTTCTTGCGATATGTTGGAGAATGAGTCAGAATCACTTGATCTTTCCCACCCAACTCTTTATTATTTCCTAACCACACCAAATACTAAATAAATTGGTATTAGTCGACCAGTTTGTGAATCATGTCATCGGATTTCATCCATGCAACGATGTTTAAGTGCAAACCTCCTGCCCTACACTTCTTCTTTGACAAACTTTACAAACGATACACAACAGCCTTTGATGTTCATAATAAGACTCCAAATCAGATACCTCTCGAGTTTATCATCCCTCCCGGATTTCCTCTCTCAACTTCTTGTGGAACTAGAGTATACTTCTTCCATGCTTGACAGATTCATTTTTCTCGATCTCGTTTGGGTTCTTTTTCAGATTAGTCTCTTCCCAAACCAACAATCTTCTTTTTCACCTCTCTTTGCGCCGTCTGAGTTCATTAAATACGTAGGAGAGATGAAGCTTCGTTCTCGGGAGGAAGTTTGATATCATGCTTTTCCATCCATTCTTAGATCATTGTCATTCCCGTTGATGCCACTCCAATGTATACGAACATCATTCTTCCCCCGATTGTGTCTTTTGGGCAATGCAAAGTTGGAACTAGGTTTCTCTTGTCCTCTCCGATTCATTTGGTTCCTTTCTCCCTTCAGAATTACAAAAGCGTTTTCATTCGAGGCTATGTACGACCTTGAATATCCTTTTTCTGTGGATGTCCGAGAACTTCATCCATGTGTCCAAACATCAGCTACAGAAGCACTCATCCCAAGACAGGGGTATCTAAACTGGTCGCTCACATTAGTCACCGATCCCACTGTGTTTGTTGACACAGGAATCATTACATTGGGAAAACTCACAATTTCTGGAAATGGCATTCGCTCACGAACCACCACCATCCAATGTGAAATCGTTGGGCCTCTCCCATCGCCAGAAGAGACAAAAGGAATGGCTAAGATTTCCACGACTGAAACTTCACATGGAAAATACAGGCGACCACTTGTTCCACTTCAGAAGCTTAACATCGGTCTTATTGACACCATCTCTCTTACAGAATCTCTGGATTTCATGGATTTCCGCAGGAAGAAACGAAGAAGTGGAAAATCTGATTCTCAGAACTCTTCTACATTCAGTGATATGGGTTTTTCATCATCATCTAAACATCGACACCTCTCATCCGCTTCTCAATCTTTTTCATTTTCCATGTCTCTCTCACATTCGAACGACGATCAGACTTCCGGTGACCGTCGAGATTATGGTCGTGGCGATGACTCTGAGGTCCGTACAACATCATTAACAAGTCTTACAGATGGCTCCAAAAGCCGTCACAAATCTCGTCGACACACTCATCACAAATCCTCCAAATCGTCGAAAAAATCATCTTCAAAGAAGCAAAGTGACAATTCAAATGGATCAAAAACAGGATCTGGATCATATATGTCTTCTTTGACCGACGATTCATTCGTTAACGACTCGTTCCTCTCCTCGTTGACCTCCAGCCATCCAAGCTATAGTGACACATCAGGCCTCCTCTCATCATTTTCCAGTCTCCCCAGTTCCGACCAACCTTCTGGAACTCGACCGTCACACGGGAGAGACTCCAAAGATTCTGACTCAAAAAGCAACACTGTCGGATCAAGTTTTGATTCATCGGGAGGGTCAGCTTTCACGTTGAGCTATCTTTCATCCACAGGCCAACCATCGTCCACATTCACGACTGGTATGACCAGCTCTCTACAAAGTTCAACAGGAACGGGATCATCACAAAGCAGGACAGGAACCAGTTCGTCGTTCACACATTCATTGTCTATTCCCACAACATTCACATCACCATCCTCAACATCCATCATCCCACTCTCTTCTCTGTCCAGTTTACGAACGAAAACAGGCCCGACACTCACATCCACGTCGACAGGATTATCGTCAACGAACAACACATCAACACTCGAAACAACTACCCTCACAACGTCTGCTCTCTCCTCTCTCCAGCGAGGAACAACACAACCAACCACCACAGACGAGACTCCCACAACGACAGATCAGACACGAACCGAGTCTTCGAGAACACACAGCCGAACGAAATACTCGTCGTCAAAGTCATCGTTTGTCGACTCTGTCACAGGCAGTTCACAGCTCACCAACGAGCTGCTCTCACAACCAATCACTCTCGAGACACTCCAAGGCCAACCAGCCAAACAGCCACAACCAATCAAAGAAGACGACAACCATCACGAGGCCCCCAAAATCCCAACCTTTTCGACGCCTGTTGTGACAGCCCCATTGATCTCAACAATCCCCTCGTCACATTCTCATTCCCATTCTTACACCGAATCCTTCTCGCTCTCCGGTTCAACATCGATCACAGGTGCATCGTCGACTTCTGATTTTTCAGTCACATCGCAAGGAATGGTTCCGAAATCCAAAAACTCAACAGCAACGTCCAGCGGGAGTTCAGTTCTCCATGCCCGCCTCATCGAGAACTCTCGCCAGGAGGCAGTTGTGTGGACGGTACCTGGTCTCCAACAATCGATTCAGGAGAAGTCTCAATCAACGTACAATGCTAACTTCTTCATGGATGCCACACAGGCGATTCACGCGATTCTAAATGCTGCTATTGAGATTGAGCTGACCCAAACAGACACCCTGCAGAAGATACACCATGCAGCGTCGAAGTTCGTGTCTTTTATGCGTTTCTCACACAACGTTAGTGGAGCGAGAACCTGTGTGATCCAATGCGAGAACCATAATGATCTGCTAAGGATGTATGGAGGCATGAAATGGCGTTGCAAAGGAAGTGTCACATATTATGATCGTGTTGGATCAAAAAAATAGCGGTTCTGTTACTTTTTTTGTTTGGTGTTAATCTTGGTTTGTCAGCGTGTTTCGTCCGTTGTTATCTCCTCTTAATTTCATTGCTTTCCCATCTGATTTCGGTATCTTGTTTTTCGGCAATTGGTACAACATCTGATACTCTCTACATTTTCCACCTTCTCGGGGAGTGTGAGAAATGAAGGCTTCATGGCTTGATCGAACCCTCCTCTCTCAAATCGATGAACGATGCCTCACTTCTGGAACTCCTGAATCGACTGCACTTTCCGAAAGAGCAGAATCAGTTCAACCAAGATCAAGCCACTTTTGAACAAATCAAAGACACACCATCTTTTGCTCGAACTCTCGCTGTATTTCCTTCAAAATCATTTCAAATCTGCTGAACACGTTCTATTTCTAGAGTCTCTCTTCTCCATCACAACAAAATATTGATCTACATGTTCGACATTCCTGTTTGATCCATCTCAAGAATATTGTCAAAGAAAGATGGAATAGCCAACGAATGGAACCCAATCCTTCACAAATGTTTCTTTTTTGCCATCTTTTTCTATCTTCTCCCAATTTCATAGTTCTCTCTCCCCTGATGAGAAGGAATCCATCAAACAGATTCTATTGAACGATCTTCCTCATGAACCTAATCACAAGGTTTGAATATTTCTTCCTTTAACCTTCTCCTGTAGATTAGTGAAATGCGTGAATACTTGATTGGAATAATTGCAGGGTTTGACTTAATTCAGAGCCAGTGGTCGTCACTCCTCCCAACCCTCTCGCAATATCTCGACCAATCTTTGACAGATCAACCAAACTTTCTACATACATTACGTTGTTTGAACGCCTATCGTCAGATTCTCAAACAGTATTCGTCTCACAGACATCGCTCAGTCTCACTCCAGAACCAGTCATTGACTCCATCACAAGCCTTCTTCCAGCTTTTTTCCGATTGGAAAGGGAAACTGTGGTATATCTGGGATCAAATTTTGTCTTCCATAGAGTCTACCGCATTGATTCCAGCATCTCCAGACTTGGAGCTGAAAATGCAGATTGCCATGTCTTCTACTCGAATTATCGTCCTTGCACTTCAGACCTCGCTCACACGTCATCAACATACCTCTTTCCAGACTCTTGATCAGTTTACTCAATCAATTTCTGATGATCTTGGAAATGAGATTGCTTCTTCGTTCATTTCTCGTTTCTGTGGGTTTATTCTAACCATCCAGAACAAGTTGGCGGAGCATTTTTCGTTGTTTCAATCTGAATCAGGACTTAGTTGTTGTGATAACATTCAGTTTGCTGACATTCTGATGGATCAATTTTCGTCCAAAAACTCACCCATTTTGATCTGCAACAAGCTCTCCCAAAAACTCTCTCGTCTCCTCTCCTCAGTACTCTCCATTTCACCCACATATATGTCGTTCTTCCTTGAACAGGTCCTCCCATTCTCTCTCACCATCCTCCTCTCATTCACCAACACCCTCGCCCAACCAAACGTTCCTCCAACATTCCACTTCCCCATCGCAACCATCACCTCACTCACTCGCTTCCTTGTCTCCATACTTGACACCAAAGAATACTCCGCGAAGACCACAAACCATTTCGGTCCAAAGTCAGCACAAATAATTGCTGCTTTCTTCTCCTCTCAATCTCAACAAACCTGTGAACAGTTACTTCAATGGATCCTGTCTCACTCAATCTCCATCCAACCGTCGGATATTGTTCTTGTGGGTTCAACTCCACTGGCATTCCATCTGAACGACGTTGATGGAGGAGGATTGCTGGGAGAATCGTCTCTTCGTGACCAGGCCGAAATGTTGGTATTCACACTCACGCAACTCTACACTGACCATCTCAAACCAACCATTCTCAATCAATTCAACGAAACCACCGTCGAATTGCAATCCGTCGTTCTCTCTCTCCAAACCCCTGGAACTCCTCTCCCCGCAATGGATCTCTTTCTTCTCCTGTTGAGACGAGAAGCCATTCTGAACATTGTTGGCACGTGTCTCTACGATCTCTTCAGCGATCTCGATTTTTCACAAGTCATTCAATCAATTCAACTAGACACAGCGCTGAGTGAGGATATCGTCCAACAAGCGATCTCATCTTCAACGCAAAATGAACAGTCGTTGGTAATGTCAATGATTCGTCTCCTCCATCGAAGGGTAGGAATTCTTGTGGGACAACTAGCCCCACATTTCAACACAGAGGAATGGGAGCTGGCCTTTTCTTCGATTCTGGTCATTCTTCTGACAAAACAGAGCATCATCACCCGACTTGGATCGCTGAACGCGTGCTCTGTCATGTTCGCTGATTTTTCAATTGATCCGTCTGTCATCAACAAATATATCAAACCCACTCTCATTCTTGCTGTACAAACACTTCAACAGATCAATTCGAGTGCTGTTGGAGAAGTCGACCTCAGTCAACAGGGCATTACACTCGGAGATGTGGACACGAGTGCAATGGGAGTTGTGACACATCTCGCCGAGACAATTAAGACGATTCTGACACGATGCAAAACTCCACTCGATCAGAACAATCCAGAAGTTTTGTTGATTGATACCATCAGCGGAGATCTTGTGAATGAATTGGAAACTGTCTGGAATTTCTTCTTCTCGTTGTATTCACAACTTACCAACACAACCGATCCTTTCATTTCCTCTCCACCATTCACGCCATCGACATCACTGTGCGCTCAATACCTCTCCGCATTGCTGTCAGTGTTCTCACAAATTGTGATGCTATCCTCCACCCTTTCCACGCAGCTGATCACCTTCTTCTTCTCCACTCTCACTCATTCCATTGTGTTTTTTGACCTTCAACCCGAATCACTCGATCTATTCGCGTCATGCGCTCTCACAGCTACCACACCAACTTCTTTCCTATCCCTGACTGATTGGTGCTGTGTTTTCCTGCCGTTCCTCCCACTCATCACAATCAACCATCCCGACACCCAAACTTCAGTCTCCAGAATTCTTCGTCTTGCTCTCTCAAACATGGTTGACACGTCGCCCACAATCACCATCGCAACTTCAGCTGCGATACTCTCGCCTGGTGTTTTCTTCTCTCTTTTTGATGATCGGATGGAACTCGCTCCACGAAGTGTTGTGATGTTGAATGATTCCAACCAAAATGTGATCCAGATGGCACAGAGTCGAATGGACTCATTACGAGAGTGCGGATCTTTTGAGATGGAATGGATACTTGAAAAAGTGGGACGAGAAGAAGCAGTTGCTTTCGATCTGCTCGCCTTTCTCATTCGTCTGTCTCCAAACCACATCACCTCCATCCTCCCACTCGTTCTCTCTTCTTCCATCTTCCTCCTCAACACATACTCCCAACACGTGTCGTCTATCCTAACCCCTCCATTCATCTCGCTCTTCATCTTCCTCGCTCGTTGTGCCATCCACTGTCCATCCCACTTTTATCCCGTCCTCTCCTCTCTCGCCAACCATTCTTCGCAGGATCCCTTCACTCAGTTCTGTCTCATCGCCAATCTCATCATCACCAACCAGAGCGAAGATATTGTCAAACGCAAGGCAGCGGTCCTTTCCATAATCCCTCTCCTCAAAACCCCACAACTTTTCTCCAATCCCTCCCTTGTTGTCACTATTCTCTCTTCTTCTCTTCGTATTTCATCCACGATTGATGAATGTGTGGGTGACGATGAGTCTCTCGATGAAGAAACGACGGATGTTCGTCAAACAGCATTTTCTCAGCAGCAATCATCATGGGAGGCGAACAATAGTTCAACAGACCCTGTCTTTCTCTCAAACATGAACACAGTTGTTCGAGAAATTGTCTCGGAGATTGTCCAGACTCAACCGAATCTCCGTCAAAACATGGAATTTGGGAGATTTATTGAATATCTCACAACACTCTCTTAACAATTTGCGATTCTATTTTTTTGTGAAAGTGGTCCAGAACATACTATTCATAGTCCTAAACTCATCGTTCTTCATCGATCACACCCTCCATAATTCTCTTTTGGTTCTCGTCTGGTCTAAAGAGCTAGAATGGTCTCGTTTTTACTCTTGAGCATTATTTTCTTCCCAGATTGATGTGAGTGGGGATCACCATGAGTCGAATCCAGGCTACTTTACTGATGATGGTGACGGCCTTACTCCTGAAGACAAAGGCGTGGAAAGTCAAACATTCGAAGTGTTTAGTGAAAATGAAGATGGAAACTACGACGACTATGAAGGTGGTGTGGATGACGCTCATGCTCTGAATGAGCAGATCGAAATGCTAAATCAACAATTGGAAGAGGTTAACGGAGAAAGGGATCAACTACAATCTCTCATCCAAGCTAAAGAAACTGAATTAAAAACGAAAGAAGATGAAACAAAGAAGCTCAAAGGAGAGTTAACGAAACGTGCTGAGCAAAATGAAAAACGAGAAAATGATCTCAAAAAATTGCTCGCATCAAAAGAAGAAGAACTCACTCGGACCAAGAATGATCATCAAAAGGCCTTGGAGGAAAAGGATCAAGCTATGAAACAAGCTCAGAGCAATTGGGATCAGGAAAGACAAAGAATTAATCAGGAACATGAATCTAGGTTTGATAATGAAAGAAAAAAGCATGATATCGCTATGAAAGAGAAGGATCAACAATACAAAGATGAAATTAGAGCAAAAGAAGATGCATGGAAGCAAGAAAAAAACAACCTAGAACTCGAAAACAAACAGCGAGTAGCAAATGCTGAAAAGGATAATCGAGAACGGGGAGATGAGACAAAAGGTAGATATGAAGACGAGATCAGGCAATTGAAGGAGAATCAAGACCAAGAAAAGAAGAGACTCGAAGCTGAAAAATCAGCTGCATTAGAAAAAGCTGAAAAAGAAAAAAATGATCAAATCCAACGTTTATCTCAAGAAAATGAGTCATCTTTGGAGAAACTTCGAAAAGAACGTGACGAAGAAAGACAAAGGATGCGAAGTGAGAAGGAAGAAGAAATTGCTGACTTAAAAAAGAGCCACGAGGAGGCTCTCGTCAAGGAACGAGAAGAACAGAAAAGAAAAACAGATGAAGCAAAGGAAAGAGAAAGAGTATTGGAAGGACGTGTGGAAGACACCAAGAAAGAATACGAAACAAAACTCCGCATTCAAAAAGAAGAAAACGATGAAAAACTCTCCAATCTCAAAATAGAAAATGAAGAAAAGATGAAAGCACTCAAGGAGGAGAATGAAGTCAAACTAAGTGAGATGAAAGAGCAGATTGAGCACACAAGAAAAGAGAACGAAGAAAAAATCGCCTCAATTCGACAGGAAAACGAAGAAAAGATGCAGCAATTGAAAAAAGAAAACGAAGAGGTCATCGAACGAGTGAATAGAGAAAGAGATGAATCGATTGAGAAAGCCAATTCAGAGGCAAAAGCAAAGATTGAGGCATCTCGAAAGGAGAACGAAGAGAAGCTCCAGGCCATGAAAGACGAGAACGCGTCCAAGTTGGAGATGATGAGAATCGAGATGGAGGAGAGCAAAAAGGAGAGCGAGGCAAGACAGGCGAGTTTGAATGAGGAACACGAACAAAAACTTTCCGATTTGAAAGAATCGAACGAAACAAGGTTGAGGGACATGCGAAAAGAGATGGAAGAAGCTAAAGTCGCTAATGATGAACGTATTGCCCAGTTGAAACAAGATAACGAAGAGAATATTGCGACTGTGAGAAAAGAGATGGAGGAAGCAAAGAAAGACAACGCCTTACGGATCGAGGAGATGAAAACTGAAAACCAGGAGAAGATTGAGGAAATCAGGAAAGAGAAGGAAGAAGCGAAGAGAGAGAACGAGGAGAGACTGGCTGCCATGAAGACTGACAATGATGAGAGACTCGCTTCGATGAAACAGGAGATGGAAGAAGCAAGATCCGAAAATGTGGCCAGAATTGAGACCATTCAAGCAGAGAACGAAGCGAAAATCAAGCAATTGAAGGAAGAGAACGAGAGGAAGGTGACTGAGATGCGTGTTGAAAACGACGAACGCCTTAAACAATCGAAGGAAGAGATGGAAACTCTCAAAAAGGAGAACGAAGAACGAATCGCGACATCGAAACTTGAAAATGATCAGAAAATTGAAGCATCGAAATTGGAAGCAGAGGAGAAACTGTCGTCGATGCGGAAGGAGATGGAAGAAGCCAAGGCAGATGCAGAGACCAGACTGAGCGAGATGAAAGCCGGGAATCAACAGCGTTTGGAGGAGATGAAGACCGATTATGAGGCTCGAGTTGCTCAAATGAAGAAGGAAATATCGGAAACCAAACAGGAGAGCGAAGAGAAAGCAGCCAACATGAAACAGGAACATGAAGAAAAGGTTCGAACTATGAAAGAAGAAAACGACGCTAAGGTTGATTCTGTTCGAAAGGAGATGGAAGAGCTGAAAGTCGAGAATCAAACCAGAATTGACGAGATGAAGAAGGAGAACGAAGAAAGGATCAATCGAGCAAAGGCCGATAACGAGGAGAAGATCAGCGAGATGAAGAGCGAGAATGAGAGTTCCTTGGCTGAAATGAGGAAGGAGATGGAGGACTCGAAGAAAGAGACTGAGCAAAGAATTGAGGAGATGAAGAAGGAGAAGGAAGAGATCAAAGCAGAACATTCAGTGAAGATTGCCTCAATGCGAGAGGAGTATGAGAAGAAGATCGAAGAAATGAGAGAAGAGATGTTGAGTTCTCAGAAGGAAAGTGAGGAACGAGCAGCACAACTCAGAGCTGAGAATGAGGACAGAGTGTCTGAGATGAGGAAAGAAATGGAAGAAACCAAACTCGAGAACGCTTCGCGAATCGAAGCTACGAAAGCTGAGAACGAAAAGAAAGTTGAAGAGATGAGGACAGAGAACGAAGAGAAACTCTCAAGTCTCAGAAAAGAGATGGAGGAAACAAAGAAAGAAAGCGATGAACGTGTTGAAGAGATAAAAATGGAAAAAGATGAACTGAAGAAAGAAAATGAACTCAGAATCCAAACTCTGAAAACCGAAAACGAACAACGTCTCCAGGAAGCACGACAGGAAATGGACGAGATGAAAAAGGACCATGAACAGCGATTAGCTGAGATAAAGAATGAGATGGACGACTTGAAGGCGGCAAATGCAAATCGAGTTCAGGAGATGAAGAAGGAGAACGAAGAGCGATTGGTCTCACTCCAGTCAGACAATGAGAAGAAAGTGAATGAGATGAAGAGTGAGAATGAGGAGCGGATTGCTTCGATGAGACAAGAAATGCTTGAATCGCAGAAAGAGAACGAAGAACGAATTTCGAAGATGAAAGAAGAAAACGAAGAGCGTCGACTTGAACACGAAAGTCGAATTTCGGAGATCAAGAAAGAGAATGAAGAGAAATTGGTTCGATTGAAAGAAGAGAACGAGGCTCAACTGTCAGAAATGAGAAAAGAGAATGAGGAACGATTGGAGACGATGCGAAAGGAGATGGAAGGAAGCAAAGCGGAATCGAAAGCTCGAATGGAAGAAATGGAAGAAAATCACAAATTGAAGATTTCGGAGCTGAAGAAAGAGATGGAAGAATCGAAATCGGAATGGATGGAACGAATTGATGGGATGAAGAAAGAGAACGAAGAAAGGCTTCAAGTTCAGAAAGAGGAGAACGAAGAAAAGACACAAAAGCAGAAAGATGAATTCGAATCACGAATTTCGGATTTGGGGAAAGAGATTGAAGAAGGCCGTCGTTCGCGAGAAGAATTGCGAAAAGAGCATTCTGAAACGATTGCTCGGATTCGAGAAGAGAACGAAGAACGGAATGAACGAATTCGAGAAGAATCCGAGCGCAAGCTGAAAGAGATGGAAGAAACGATGATTGAACAGAAGAACGAAAATGAGCGTCGTTTGGGAGAGATGAAGAATGAGAATGAGGAAAGGGTGAATGGGATGCGAGAATCGAATGAAGCACGACTTGGTGAGATGAGGAAAGAGATGGAAGAAGGAAAAGCAGAAAACGAGTCTCGAGTTGCTGGTATGCGAGAAGAGAACGAGCGAAAGATTTCAGAGATGCGAGAAGAGAACGAGAGAAAGATTTCGGAGATGCGAAAGGAGATGGAAGAAAGCCGATCAGAATCAGAGAATCGAATTGAAGAAATGAAGAAGGAGAAAGAAGAACAAAAGCAGAATACGAAGAGAAGATGAATCGGGAGAGAGAAGAGAACGAAGAGAGGCTGAATGCGATGAAGAAAGAGAAAGAAGAATCGGAGAGAGAGAAAGAGAACAAGATGATTGAGATGAAGAATGAGAATGCAGAAAGATTGGAGTTGATGCGAAATGAGAACGAGAAGAAAGTGAATGAGATGAAGAGTGAGAATGAGGAGCGGATTGCTTCGATGAGACAAGAAATGCTTGAATCGCAGAAAGAGAACGAAGAACGAATTTCGAAGATGAAAGAAGAAAACGAAGAGCGTCGACTTGAACACGAAAGTCGAATTTCGGAGATCAAGAAAGAGAATGAAGAGAAATTGGTTCGATTGAAAGAAGAGAACGAGGCTCAACTGTCAGAAATGAGAAAAGAGAATGAGGAACGATTGGAGACGATGCGAAAGGAGATGGAAGGAAGCAAAGCGGAATCGAAAGCTCGAATGGAAGAAATGGAAGAAAATCACAAATTGAAGATTTCGGAGCTGAAGAAAGAGATGGAAGAATCGAAATCGGAATGGATGGAACGAATTGATGGGATGAAGAAAGAGAACGAAGAAAGGCTTCAAGTTCAGAAAGAGGAGAACGAAGAAAAGACACAAAAGCAGAAAGATGAATTCGAATCACGAATTTCGGATTTGGGGAAAGAGATTGAAGAAGGCCGTCGTTCGCGAGAAGAATTGCGAAAAGAGCATTCTGAAACGATTGCTCGGATTCGAGAAGAGAACGAAGAACGGAATGAACGAATTCGAGAAGAATCCGAGCGCAAGCTGAAAGAGATGGAAGAAACGATGATTGAACAGAAGAACGAAAATGAGCGTCGTTTGGGAGAGATGAAGAATGAGAATGAGGAAAGGGTGAATGGGATGCGAGAATCGAATGAAGCACGACTTGGTGAGATGAGGAAAGAGATGGAAGAAGGAAAAGCAGAAAACGAGTCTCGAGTTGCTGGTATGCGAGAAGAGAACGAGCGAAAGATTTCAGAGATGCGAGAAGAGAACGAGAGAAAGATTTCGGAGATGCGAAAGGAGATGGAAGAAAGCCGATCAGAATCAGAGAATCGAATTGAAGAAATGAAGAAGGAGAAAGAAGAACAAAAAGCAGAATACGAAGAGAAGATGAATCGGGAGAGAGAAGAGAACGAAGAGAGGCTGAATGCGATGAAGAAAGAGAAAGAAGAATCGGAGAGAGAGAAAGAGAACAAGATGATTGAGATGAAGAATGAGAATGCAGAAAGATTGGAGTTGATGCGAAATGAGAACGAGAAGAAAGTGAATGAGATGAAGAGTGAGAATGAGGAGCGGATTGCTTCGATGAGACAAGAAATGCTTGAATCGCAGAAAGAGAACGAAGAACGAATTTCGAAGATGAAAGAAGAAAACGAAGAGCGTCGACTTGAACACGAAAGTCGAATTTCGGAGATCAAGAAAGAGAATGAAGAGAAATTGGTTCGATTGAAAGAAGAGAACGAGGCTCAACTGTCAGAAATGAGAAAAGAGAATGAGGAACGATTGGAGACGATGCGAAAGGAGATGGAAGGAAGCAAAGCGGAATCGAAAGCTCGAATGGAAGAAATGGAAGAAAATCACAAATTGAAGATTTCGGAGCTGAAGAAAGAGATGGAAGAATCGAAATCGGAATGGATGGAACGGAATTGATGGGATGAAGAAAGAGAACGAAGAAAGGCTTCCAAGTTCAGAAAGAGGAGAACGAAGAAAAGACACAAAAGCAGAAAGATGAATCTGAATCACGAATTTCGGATTTGGGGAAAGAGATTGAAGAAGGCCGTCGTTCGCGAGAAGAATTGCGAAAAGAGCATTCTGAAACGATTGCTCGGATTCGAGAAGAGAACGAAGAACGGAATGAACGAATTCGAGAAGAATCCGAGCGCAAGCTGAAAGAGATGGAAGAAACGATGATTGAACAGAAGAACGAAAATGAGCGTCGTTTGGGAGAGATGAAGAATGAGAATGAGGAAAGGGTGAATGGGATGCGAGAATCGAATGAAGCACGACTTGGTGAGATGAGGAAAGAGATGGAAGAAGGAAAAGCAGAAAACGAGTCTCGAGTTGCTGGTATGCGAGAAGAGAACGAGCGAAAGATTTCAGAGATGCGAGAAGAGAACGAGAGAAAGATTTCGGAGATGCGAAAGGAGATGGAAGAAAGCCGATCAGAATCAGAGAATCGAATTGAAGAAATGAAGAAGGAGAAAGAAGAACAAAAGCAGAATACGAAGAGAAGATGAATCGGGAGAGAGAAGAGAACGAAGAGAGGCTGAATGCGATGAAGAAAGAGAAAGAAGAATCGGAGAGAGAGAAAGAGAACAAGATGATTGAGATGAAGAATGAGAATGCAGAAAGATTGGAGTTGATGCGAAATGAGAACGAGAAGAAAGTGAATGAGATGAAGAGTGAGAATGAGGAGCGGATTGCTTCGATGAGACAAGAAATGCTTGAATCGCAGAAAGAGAACGAAGAACGAATTTCGAAGATGAAAGAAGAAAACGAAGAGCGTCGACTTGAACACGAAAGTCGAATTTCGGAGATCAAGAAAGAGAATGAAGAGAAATTGGTTCGATTGAAAGAAGAGAACGAGGCTCAACTGTCAGAAATGAGAAAAGAGAATGAGGAACGATTGGAGACGATGCGAAAGGAGATGGAAGGAAGCAAAGCGGAATCGAAAGCTCGAATGGAAGAAATGGAAGAAAATCACAAATTAAAGATTTCTGAACTCACAACCGAGTCTGAACAACACCTCTCTGATCTCCGCAATGAAAATACTGAAAAGACTAATCGAATTCGTTTGGAAATGTTGGAACTGAAAAAGGAGAATGAAGAGAGACTCATTGAAATGAAGCAAGAAAATGAGAAAAAGATCCAGGAAATTCAGAAAGAATCAGAAGAGAAGATTGAATCAATGAAGAAGGAAATGAAAGAGAAAGAGAAAGAAACTGAAGACTTACTCGAAAGGAAAAAGATCGAATCTGAGGCAAAGATTTTGGAGATGCGAAGAGAGATGGAAGAAACAAGGAAAGAGAACGAAGACAGAATCCTCAAGTTGAAATCAGAACACGCGGAGAAAATCGCTGATTTGAAGAAAGAATCCGAAGAGATTCGAAAGGAGAATGAGCATCGAATTGATCAATTGAAATCTGAAAAAGAGGAAATGAAGAAACAACATCATGAGATACTTCAATCACAGCGAGACGAGAACGAGAAGAAGCTGATTGAGATGAGAGAAGAGAACGACACCAGATTATCTTTGATTCGAGAAGAAATGGAAGAATTGAAACGCGAAAACGCAACCAGGCTTCAAACTCTTCGTGATGAAATGGAAGAACGACGAAATGAACACGAGAGACAACTATCCGAAACGAAGAAAGAAGCTGAAGAACACCAACTTCGTCTGAAAGCCGACAATGAAGAACGACTGAATGAAATGCGAAGACAAATGGAAGAATCTCGAAACGAGAATGAGGAGAAAGTTGAGAAGATGAAACAAGAGACCGACACACGAATTGTGGAGATGAAGAGAGAGCTCGAAGAAGCTCGTCAAGAAAACAATGAGAAGATCCTGACGATGCGCGAGGAGATGGACAAGTCTCGACAAGAAAATGAAGAACATGTGGCGAACATGAAGAAGGAGAACGAAGAAAGACTCGAAACAATGAGGAATGAGAATGCGTCTCGTGTTGAGGCGATGAAAAAAGAGATGGAAGAGGCCCGACAGGAGAATGAGACTCGACTTGACGAAGCGAAGAAGGAAAGAACAGAGATGAAACGAGAGCACGAAAACAGAATTCAACAACTCAGGGAAGAGAACGAAGCAAAACTGACTGAACTGAAAGAAGAGACCAAACAGACTCTCCTGGAGAAAGAACAAAAGATGTCAGAATTGAAAATCGAGAACGACGAACGACTTTCAAAAATGAAGATAGAAATGGAAGAATTGTCGGAAGAGAACAACGAGCGACTGAGACTGAAAGAAGAAGAGAATAGCTCGACCATTTCGAGATTGAAAGCCGAAAACGAAGAACGACTGAATGAAATGCGAAGACAAATGGAAGAATCTCGAAACGAGAATGAGGAGAAAGTTGAGAAGATGAAACAAGAGACCGACACACGAATTGTGGAGATGAAGAGAGAGCTCGAAGAAGCTCGTCAAGAAAACAATGAGAAGATCCTGACGATGCGCGAGGAGATGGACAAGTCTCGACAAGAAAATGAAGACCATGTTTCGAAAATGAAGAAAGAAAACGATCGCGTGATGTCTGAAGTTCAACAGGAGTCTGAAGCCAAAGTTCAATTTGTCAAACGAGAAATGGAAGAATTGCAAACAGAAACCAAACGAACCCTCAAGCATCAGAAAGTTCAGTTCGAGAAGGAGAAAGTGAAGCTTCAGCTCGAGTCCAAACAAGCGCACAAACGACAAATGGGACTCCAACGTGTCTGCCTCCGACTTGGGAAGAGAATCAACTCTGACAGGGAAGCCTACGAACAAGAAACGAGAAAGACGAAAAGAGAGTATGAAAACGACCTACACCAGACCAAACAGCAATTGGAGGCTGAGAAAGCCAAGCTCTTGGAAGACTTCAACACACGATATTCTGATCTCCGACAAGACAACGAACAGATCCAAGCCGCCCTCAAATCTGACCACATGGCTGAGATAGCACGACTTCGAAACAGCAACAACGAATACATTCAATCTCTCAACGAGACACACCTCTCAACAATCCAGAATCAACAGACCACTTTCAAAGAAATCCTTCACAACCTCGCAAAGGAGAACCTGGAGCAGGCTCAGACTCTCACCACCCTCCACGCTGAGATCTTCACTCTCCATCGAACATCAAGAGCGTTGCAAAACGCACTCGATCAGAAGAACATCGAAATGTTGGAGAGATTAGCACGAGGAGAAGCCAACCTACTCGGAAGCCAACAATCGGAATGAGGAATTAAAAGAACAAATCGTGTCTCTGAGGTTGGTGGAAAATCGGGTGGAGGAGGAGATGACCCAAAATACCAACCTCAAAGCAGAAATTGAGCGACTGTCTAATGAAAAGATTCAAACAGAATCGGAGCTCAAGCGTTTAGTCGAAGATGGGAAAGAGAAGTCAGAATCTCTCTCACGGCTTGTTTCGTCAAACCACACACTTTCAGAACAGCTTCAACAAACAGAGAACGAACTCAGTTTGCTTCGAGAACGAATTCAAACTGAAGAATCTCGAAGAGATGAAATGAAACAACAGATGAATGGATTGGCAGAAAACTTTGATCGGTCGAACGAAGATGGAGAACGAGAAAGAAACAAACTCCAATCAACCATCCTGCAACTCAACGAATTAACAACAAACCAACAGAACGAAATGAAGCGTCTTGTCGATCAACACAAGCTCAAAGAAGAGGAGCTCCTGGCAAAACAGACCACAATGGCAGCTCAAATTAAAAGGGAAAAAGAAGCATTTGACCAAGAACTAAATCAGCAGAAGAAAGACCTTCTCGAAAAACAGCAGGTCATTGAACGGTTGTCCCGAGAAATCACTCTCCAATCACGAAAACAATCTGAGCTCCAACATTCCTTACACGTCTCTCAGCTCACATCACAACAGTCTCTCGAGACACAGGAAAAGAAAGCGGCTGATTTGTTGAAATCTCTCCAAAACACGGAAGAATTGAAAAACAAGGAAATCCAACGATCAGCAAAGTTAGAAGAAGAGCTCATTGACCGCATTAAACGCGTTGTTGAGCTTGAACAGATTCTGGGAACGAAATCAGAAGTCAAGCGGGTTTCTCTTAGGGGTCGAATGAACGGCCCACTTCGCGATGGAAGGGTATCCACCCCTCTCACTTTCTCTTCATTTGGATCATCTTCATTTGGCACCACTCCTCTCACATCCACATCATCCCATTTCAGTGATTTCATCGCCAGCCCAACCATCCCAAATCCTCAACCATCCTCCACTTCATCTGCTCAGCGGCCGACGAGGTCTGATGATCACCGATCACCCAAAGGAGAAAAGGTTGAGCCATTTGTCAGGCAGGTGAACTTTATTTCTGAGAGAGCTGTGGATGAATCATAATTTTCTGATTTTGTTTGTTGTGTTCTGTTCTTCTCCAAGAGCGATAAGAATTGCATCGAAATTCATCATCTGATAAACTGAAAGGCGCTGAGAAATAGCGTGGCAATACTTGGAGATTGTGAACTTGGCAGATCTTGTAACTTTGAGATGTCACATGCAGCTCTCCTACAACGGCGGAGCACGATTGGTGGACTGTCGAGTTGTTCTTGTTCAGATTCATTTTGAGGAGATTCCAAATGCTCCAGAAAGCGAGCAATTCTCATTGGAGGCATCGGTGTCTGAAAGATAAAATGAAAACCGTAATCTGGAGATACAGGAGAGCCACGAGGATCTGGGACCGAGTTATTCTCCACCAATTTATCGTTATTTTCCTTTTCCTTCAAAATCACTCGAGCAATTGACCTTCTCCTTATTTTGAAAAAACACCGAGACAATCAAAAATGTTTGAGAATGAAGTGCGGGTGTTTGTGATCTGATCGTCCATTGTCGTATCGAGTGGTCCACTGTGATTATCGTCCCGACGAACTTTGCCTCCATCATGCGTATGTTCCCCTTCTTCATTATTTCCGTCCTCTCTGGCCTTTTCAGCGCGAATGAGTTTGTGCCTTTCAGAACGTATAATTGGGCCAATATGATATGTGAATCCATGGAAATGGTCCGTCACGTCAGTTTCAGCATTTTATCCGGACTCTTCCATTTTAGTGGTTGTTTTATCAGATCAAGCTGAATTGTAGTGCCTCCACAAACCCGTCAAAAATA
This sequence comes from Blattamonas nauphoetae, assembly GCA_033064195.1. Classification (NCBI taxonomy): domain Eukaryota; phylum Preaxostyla; order Oxymonadida; genus Blattamonas; species Blattamonas nauphoetae. Next base: position 79,481 of record JARBJD010000109.1, on the reverse strand, counting down.
TATAAACCCGTTTTTATTCACCTAGACCCAGAATTCGAACTATAGTGGAAAAAAGTCATCTTATATATTCCTAGAAATGCATTGGTGATGGTATTGAGAGAGAAATTGCACTTGATATTGATTGATGAAATGAGAATGGATCTAAAGAATGGGTAGTGAGGATGTAAGATGGCTGAAGAGCGCGTGTCCACAGGGGATGACCGTGTCTCAGTCTCGATCTGTTGTCAGAACGAGAAGAAGACACAGAAGGACAGGACGACGAGATCCTGAAGAGGCAGAGAGAGACAATGAAGAGAGAGAAGTGAAGAAAGATGGCAGAAGAGCAATAACGATGAGAAGAGGAGAAGAAACACAAACCACATTCTCGATGAAGTATTCCTTCATTTTGAACGTTTCGAAGCATTCGCTGATCCTTCACATCTAGTCGAGAACGCTCTTCTGCCCATCCGTGTTCTCGTTGGCGGCGGTGAGTGAAGCGACGGTGCCGACTTGGCTGGAAATGTATTTGTTGAACTTGCGAGCCTGCTCGACCACTCTCCGCTCCATCTCCTTCTGCTGCTTCTCCACGTCGTGTTCTGTCACCGGCTGCATGTTCCGCTTCGATCGTTGTTTGCGAGGGGTCATGCTGGGCACGTGCTTGGCGGGCGAGAGAGGTGCGAGTGACAGCTTCTTTCCCCTCTTCGTTTTGGCTGGCTAAGCAAGAGTGGGAACTTGGAGTGGCTGGATTGTCGTTTGGGACTGCAGATCGCTTCGGGTCCGCCGCAACTGTGTCTTGTTCACTTCCTCACCCTTCTCCAGCGCGTAGGAGTACTCTCTCACCTTTCTCATGTCACTCTCAGTGAAGTGCATCATATACGATCCGATCTTGTCGCCGATGTCGTCCAAGTAGTGCGGTTGGTGTGAAGTGACGCTGGCAGGCTTGAATTTCTCGATTGAGGAGAGTTGTGCAGCTGACTCGCTCACTCCAATACATTCTGTCTGCTTGTCGGTCGTGATGAGCCAGTCTTTGGAGAGAAGGTGCTCCAGTTCTGCGTTTTGGGCAAGGAGGGAAGAGACCTCGAAGGAGAGGGTGTCGATGCTGAAGGGAAGAAAGGAAAACAGAAAGGAGAATGATTGAGGAGAGAAGGGCATGAAAGAACGAAGAGCAAAGACGATGAATGAGATGAGATGCACACCGCTGGTTGGATTCGTCGAGTGACTGGTTTGTTGCGGTCAGGTTGGCTTTGAGTGTGTCTCGCTCAGTCGTGAGCTGATCAATGTTCGTGTGGAGTGTCTCGATGGAATGGCTCTTCTCTTTGTTCATCCCAATCCACTCATCCACCTCCCTCTTCGTCTCCTCCAACCGCGTGTTGTTCTCCCGCTCCATCTCCATCTTCTGCCTCGTCTACTCCAAACTCTTTTCCGGCGTGTTTTTGTCTGTGGCCAGCGAAGCTGCTCGAACTTGGAACTCTGACATTGTTTCGGTCAGTCGAGCGTTCTCCTCTGTGAGACGAGTCAGTTCGGAGTGTTCCTCAGCCGAGACTGAACCTATTGTTCGTAGTTCTTTTTCATACTTCGCCTTGTCAGCCGAGCGCTGTCGTTCTACTTCGACGAGTGTTGCTTTCAAAGAATCGATTATTCGCAACAGATCTGCATTCGATGCAGAAGATGCGGATGTGTCGACGAGTTGTTCTAATTCCTGTTTCAGAGATGAGTCGACACTGCCATCCTTCTGCTTGACCACTCCAATCTGCTGTTCGGCATCACTGTCCAATTCATTTGGAGAGAGACGGTGCTCTTCGGCTGTTGTTGGTGCTCATGTGAACTGCCTCGTTGCGACATGTGCATCTGAAGACGTTGTTGGCGGGGTGTGTCGTGTCAGATCAGCCGGACGAGTTGTGTTTTCCTGTTTGGGTTTTGGGTCCAGTTCAATCAAGTCGCTGTTGTCAGAATCATCCTTCTTGTCCTCTTCCTTCCGCTCTGGCTCGTCCTGCTTCCCGCGAGGAGCAATTGGTGGGTGGGTGGAGCAGGGTGAGGGGAAGCATAGCTCGCTTTGGGATCGGAGGGAGAGTTGCAACTGTTGCTCTTGTCGACTCGCTGGTCATCTGAAAAACACCCTGAGGTGGATGAAATGGGGTGATATCTTTGGTGACCTCGCTTTCTGGTGGGCCTGAGGCTGGATCACAAGGGTTCTGATGAGATGGATTCCTGGACCTGCCGGCGGGCGAGCTCGGTGGTGAGAGACCCTGCAAGAGAAGGAGTGCCGCGACGACTTGTGTGAAGGTGCGTATGAGCGTCTTCTCCGAGAACTCCTTCGCGACGTCGATTGCGTGCCTCACTGACTGGCTGTCTGGGAGGTGGCCATGAAGTCGTACTCGGCGGCGTTGGAGATCATCTCGAGCGCGTTGTCCATGTCGCTGTACCTCATCAGTCCCGCGCATCACCAGTCGCACAAGGCCAGATGACGCCCCCACGGGCAAAGGTGGGCTGGCCAGAGTTCTTTGTATAGGATTCATTGACTCGGCAACATGTGTTAAATCATGTAAAAGAGTGTCCAACATGATCTGAATGGTGATAAAGCAAGTTTACAACACGAATTGGTTGTGTCACGGTTCGTGTGATATTCTCTTCATTCATGGACAAACATCGAACAATGGATGACTTTTAATCGTCTTGTGATGTTTGTTCCTCCAAATTCTCAATTAGATCTCCGGAGAACGAATTGATCATTGACTTTTGTGTTGGTGGTTGATGAGCTTGTCGATAGATGTGGTAATCTTCTGAAAAAATAGTGGTGGTGATGGAGAAGAGGTGGTAGACGGGAAATTAGACATCGACGATCTTATATTCTGAGAGAGAGGGGGAGTTGAAATTAGATACCCATTCTTTGAAATTGAGTTCGACACAATTTAAATCAGATGCAGATAACCTAGATATTGCAACTCGTTTCTATACTGCCCGACACGACGACCTGATCCGGCTGTAATTTTTGCTTTTTGATTGAACAAGTGAGAGTTGAGAGTTCCTTTTTCTCTCCCATCAACTGTCTTGAGTTATACGTCTCTGTGATTTTTTTGGAAGATCAACAGTGAAAAATAAGAGAGAATGACATGAAATGCTACTGTATGGGGACATACTCCGAACGACATGACACGTGATTCACATCCGATTTGGGTGATTCTTAATGAAAAATCGCAAACAACTATGGTGCGTCACTAAAAATAAAAACGTTCACAAATCACCTCAAATTTTCTTTCGAGCATGTCGATGCCAAATGTGACGAAGCCAATTGTGATCACCCTTCTCGTCCGGAGATGTAGGTCTTTTTTGTGAAAAATGCACATTGTGAATTCGAAGAGTGAAATGTTCGCATTAACTCACCAACACAACGGAGTCATCAGAGTTTCGTTGTCTTGTGACGTGGGACGTCTGTTGGTTCGAAACGATAAGTTCACGGCATGATCGAGACAGATTTAGGGGACGTCTGCCTGGTAGAATGATAAAAGACCATCCACCAGCATTAAGCTCCATATCGCGAGAAAAACGAAGGAAGATCACGAAATTGGCGTGGGAAGCCATATGTTCTCTCTGGCCGTCAAATCCAGAGGAACTCGTGATCCACCTTGTTTGCACAACCACTAGGTGTCCATCCGTGATGGAGTTTATCGAGAAGGAGCACAGTGGTATGACTTCCTTCCCGTTTCATCGGTTTTCTCTGCAAAAATTTAAGAAAAAATGACAAACCTTGTCGAAGACTGCCTGTCAATTCGTCAAAAGGCGAGAATAGTGCCGCTCGATATCGAGTCTGTTTTAGCGAACCACTTTTCTTTGGGATTCTTGGCATCTTGTGGGTTTCCTCACTCGAAGAATCGGTTCGATACCGCCCGCAATCACTTTAAAAAAGGCCTTCACAAGAGAGACAAACTCACACACCCTCCGCCTTCACGAAGTCCGCTCGATGACTGTCAAAAACTCCGATTTCGAGATTTTATTGTGAATCATTCGGAAGAAAGCTCCAAAGAGCAACTGCTTTCAAACTCCGATCCGTCCAAATGGATGCGTGCGAGATCCATTATCCGGACAAAATATGAGATCTGGCAAGAACTAGAAAAAGAAACAGGTATTAAAATGGCATATAGTACCTTTTGCCGTTTTACTGTTGATCTGCATGAATCCCATCGAAGGACGGATGTCTGTCCCGATTGTCTCCGTCGAAAAGAAGCGTCACGGGAACTTGCAGTACTTCAAGAATCTGAACAAGAGAAGAGAGTGAAACTGGAAAAAGAGATCCAAGCTCTTGACTATCATCTCTATGAGGCAGAAGACCAGCGAAGGGCGATAAACTCAATGAGACAAAATCTCAGACCGAATCAATACATGATTGTTGCAGATTTTAAGGAAAATTGGAAGATTCCAATTACCTTCGAAGAGTCACAGAGAGATTTCTTTGAGAAACAACAACTAACTGATCTTGCATTTGTTGTCTTCTATCGGAATCTGAAAGGAGAACTGGACAAACGGATCTATCATTTCATTAGCGAAGTTCTAAATCACAACGCAAGTTTTGTTGTGGAGGCGTTGGAGGCCCTTTTGGAGGATCCACTTTTTGATCAAACCCAGAATTTAATATTTGTTTCCGATTGCGGACCCCACTTCCGCAATAAACAGCTGCTATGCTACATCTTATCAGATTTACCGACTCTAAACCATTCCATGTCCACCTCGATTGTATTTTACTTCGAACACCATGGTAAGAATGTATGTGATTCTGAATTTGGAACGATGACCAAGATTTTAAAGCAAAAGCCACCACAGCAATCTCTTACCACTTGCTCTCAGTTCGTGGAATTCTTCAACAAGATTGATGATGCGCTTGCAGGGCGACAGGTGAAATACAATTGTTTCTCTCCCACCTTTCCAGTCGAGTCGCCCGAGATCGACTTCGATGGGATTTCTAAGTATCTCTGTTTCACCATTACGAACCAAAAACTGATGTGCAGTCCTTCAGCTTCAATCACAACTGACCAATGGCTCCCACTTCCGTTTCGATTTAAGAAGGTGATTCACGACTTCGAGGTAAAACAATGGCATGAGATTCTCGTGTCGAATCGAAGAGCAACATCGCCAGAGAAGCAGACCAGATTTGAGCAGAGGATGAGAATGATTGAAAAAGGATCGTGCTTCGATGTCGCTCTTGACGGAACTTTTGAGGAGGTATGCTTATTTCTATTTTCATCACATTCTATGCCAGGATTACAATTTCGCTTTGCTTCTCACGACTTCTGAAAGAACACCTCATCCTCATGAGGAAGAATCACCAATCCCTCCACCGCGCATGTCCAGGCTCATATCGAATCGAAAAAGAGATGATGATTACATTGACGGCGATGAATTATCTCTCGAAGAAGAAATAGAAGATGTCATTCAGAAGAAAAAGAGGATCAAATCCGCAAGTGGAAAGAAGAGGAGGACACTTGACTTTTCTGAATACATTTCGATGATAAGAGAAGGAAAAATCTGACTTTCTTTTGTTTAATCATTTGTGAAGTGGAAAGAAAGATTAGTTTCGAGAAATGACGCCTGCGATTTTTGAAAAAGAATCACCCATATCACTCCTGAATGGATCCCAGATGGTGAATGTCTAGTGAAAGATAGTAGCAGATTGAATGAAGAAAAGGAAAAGGAAGACACATGTCAACTCGTTCGCTCCATGTCTCTGTCAATGCAGCATCCAAGGACACCGATGCGCCGAACACCGACGATTAACAGTTAGTCGTGAAATGAAAAGGCCAGCCACAGCACGAAACCATCAAGACTTTGCATACTGTTCGAATTGGATTCAAAAACGTCTCATACAGTTCAGCTGTTCATCGAAAGAGAGACATCAAAATCAAAAAATCACACTGTTTCTTCCAACGATTCGTCAAAGGGTATCGAATTGGTCTTCACAAATCGCACAGAGTTCCTCGCATTCTTCTCCGTCATTTTCAAAATCGCTGCGTCTATGGAAATGAGACTCTTTCAAAATGTTTCTTTCGAGAGCTTTGTCAGTTTGGCGATGTGAAGAATCTGTGTGAGAGATGACTAGAGAAATTCAAGAAGTCATAAGGATAAAAGACACACCACGCTGAGAATCTGGGTTGAGTGATCATCCCAGCAAACTTGGGATTTGGTGATGTACTGGGATTAGTTGAAACTGAAAACTTGTCGTGACGGAAGAGATCATTGACTGAAAACAATGCCGTGATCCTTCATCACATTTCGCACTGAGGGAAAGATGGACCCTCACCACCACTCACGGGTCCTTCTCAGTGATTGTGTTAGTTGAAACAAGAAAAAAGATAAAACTTCCAAGAATCAAACATGTCAATATCGGTCAGAAATACCTTCAAACACTCTTTACCGACTTTAACCTCATCAAACACATTTCGTGAACGCTTGTATCAATTCTTTTTGAAAACTATGCGAATTACGTCACAAGAGACTAACTTTGTATAAAAATCGTGCGAGGTGAGAACTCGATCCCATAAGAAAGTAATGAAAACACCGTTCTCTCATTCAGTGATTGACTCCTCGAGTGTTCCTCTCATAAAGTTAAAACAATTTAAAGTTAGAGGAATCGAGCAGGATGAAGCGAATCACGTGTCATGTCGTGAGGAGCATGTCCATCATTTTTTTTATTTTACAGTTTTCACGTCACACAGAATTTTTTGTCTTCTCATTTTTAATCAAACTGTGTCTAACTCTCTCAATTATCATTGATAGAAAATTGAAACACATTGTCTCTCTATTCAGAAAAATACAACCGTTTTACAGCCGGATCAAGTTGTCGTGTCGGGCAGTATAATTCACCTAACTTTGACTCACTGCTGAGATATTAGGATTATTAAGTTCTTTTCGAATAAAAACGGGTTTATATTTAAAAACGGGTTTGTGGAGGGTCTATTATGACAAAACTGGCCAGTTCTTGATGGTCATCCCCCGAGAGAATACAAAATGGCACAGCAATTCGGTCCCAGTTCTTCGAGCTATACCTGTACCAAGGACAAACTCCCATGTCACTTTGCGTTTCTGTTTTCCTGATTCATTTCAACATTCTGTCTGATATTTTTCACATTTCATCAAAACAAGTGACAAATCATGATGAATCGTGAAGTGACAGTCGCCCCTTGCCATTATTTTACCACATTCATCCATCGTGTGTTCTGCCAAAACGGGATTGTTTGAGCTGAATAATGATTGTTGAATTCGCAGTGAAGTGAATCCTAAATAAAATGGTTTGTGTTCAGTGTTGGCTGCCGAAATGACTTCCTGAACGGTTGTCATTAACCTTCTTTGAGACTTGCAAGTGTCGATTCCCAGCAGGTGAAGATGTTGACTCGGTTTCAGAATCACTAACATCAAGATGGACAACGGTCCCTCTATTTCTTTTCTTGGGAGGAGGGAGTGTTAAACTATTGACTATCTCTTTCGTAAGCTCTTTTGGGTCTTTTCGATAGTTGTCAGATAAGCACAGAATGGCGGACAAATAAGGCGCGCCACTGATACTCGGAGAACAGAGAAGAGAGGCGAGATCCTTCCAGGAGAATCGACGATGTAGATTTTGATCATCAAACACTTTTTCTATTGTTGTAATGATGCGAGTTCGGATTTTGTTCGCTTTCTTTTTGATACGTTTTCGTTCTTTTTCATCCACTTTCTGCTCTCCATCCACTTTCTGCTCTCCTCTGATAATATCGAACAGCGACTTCAGGTCTTTCTTGGCAGACTCTATTTCACGAGATATCATATTGACGATGGGTTGTGGATCAAGACGCTCAGTTTGTCCATATGTCTGAATCTGTGAAACATCATTGAAGAAAGTAATCAGAGTCCTCTTTTGCGTTGTATCCAGCAATGGGTGTCCTTCAAACCAACCACACAGGAGAACACGATCAGCGTCGGAAAAGCCCGCCAAAGGTCTTCCGTGAATCAAAAGTTCTTTCAGGTATCCATACTGTTTTTCCACGATGTTCAGGGCATTCATGAGCAGAGTTTCCATTATTTGGAGACTATCCTCGATTTTTTGTTTCTTTCTTTTCAGCGCAGAGAGAAGGTCCGCCCACACATTTGTGAGACGTTCAGACGATCCGAAATGTTTTGAAAGATGCTCAATTTTTCTCAATTCCGAGTCGTCGAATGTCGGTGTTCCATCCAGGCTCCCAATGAAGGAAGAGCTGTTTTCGTCGAGATATTTCTGTGTTTCCGTTATCCGACTCTGAATATCTTCCAAATCCATCATCTCAGCAGCTGGCATTGCTTCTTGCTGTTCGAGATATCTCACCAAGAGCGTCAAGTCATGAGGAGTGAGCTGATCGGGACGCATGAGATATTTGGTGCACAACTCGAGAATGTTGACAACACCGAGAGATGATCCATTCACATACGAAACCAACAGCTGGAAAGTGCTCATACTCAGATGGTTCAGACTTCGGCGATGAGAGTGCAAAGGAGTCAAGCATTGTGTGAGGACCGGTTCTTTCAGGGATCGCCATCCTAAAATAGCATTTAGATCGTTCAATGGCACGAGCTGCCCACGTTTGAGATGGTCGCTAAATCTGAATTGATTCGAAGGGAGCGTCTCATTTGGAGAACATGCAGTGAGGAGACATTTGATCTCAAAAGGAAGGAGTGAGCGGACGTTATACAGATTGACTGGCATTCTGTCGAGACAATTCATAGGAACAAACATTTGAGAGAGGGGAATGATCTTGTGGTCACACAGTTGCTTCACTTTGTCGTGATGTGGATGAGAATTACCCACTGCATGAATACAGAGCTTTCCGTCCTTCTTTGTGAACCCGACCAATTTGTTTTGTCTCCAGAGTCTAACCATGTGCAATGATCCATCAAGATGGTCGATTGGCAGATATCCACCTGTACTCGGAGTCGACACATCAACGACTCGTTGCGGGAAGTACGAAAAAATGTCGAGCATTGGGATTGGATAGGTAGCTTCAAATGAATCCCTTCTTGGTTCAGAATCTGACGTGGAGGGTGCAATAGGGTGAACAGATTTCCTTTTTTCTGTCGGTGCAATGAGCACAATGTCAATCGCATCAATGCGGTTGTGCTTGTCACGAGAGTTCGGAATTAGTCCTTTTGTTGCATACTTCAATCCAATACCAAGCTGACACTCGTGTTCGATTGGCCTGCGGCCAGATGTTTCGTCCAGTTCACCTTCTCTCCCCAGGTGAAGCACAATATCTGTATACATTCGGGCTCGAGGCACCCGTTTCCAATTTTCTTGTGGGTTGTGACGGTCAAATATCCCGACTGTTCCCATTCCAGACGAATTGGTCTCCCACGGTGAAGTGATGAGTTCTTCTGACGATTGGACTGGCCCACCAGATTTGAGGCGTTCGCAGATGTGGTTCGGGAAATCTTCTTCCAAGACAAGTCCACAAAAGCAACACCTGACGTAATTCGGATTTGTGTTCGGTAACACTGAGATAATAGTATCCAGGAGCAACCTGTCAGTGTATTTAACTTCCACTGTTCTTGCGGACCCATCCACAACCCAAATGTTCCGTTTGTCCATGAAGAATTCTGTGTTGTTGTCACCCTCCAAGTAGAACGTTTCGACGTATGGGTTCTTCACAAAGAACAAGGACGGAAAGATGTCACGAAGATGGATTTTGTAGATGCTGGAAAACAGAGCAATCCACATGAACATCAAATTGGATCCAGACGCACTGATTTTATGTTTTGATGCGAGTGTTGACTGGATGAAGATGACAGAAAGGGCATCGATGACAAAGTTGGGGTTGTCGACGACCAAGTTGGATTCCTCGTTGTGGACCTTGAAGAACAGAAGAATCGAGTCGAATCCGGAATTATTTGCTCCCAGTGGATTCAGAGAGTAAGTGAAGCATTTGAATTCAGTCTTTGTAGCGGGTCCGGAATCGTGAGATGAATCAGAAGAGGAAAAAGGGTCAGAGATGGAATCGGAGGAAGGAGAATTACAAGAGGCCCGCGCCCTTCTTGTCCTGGTTGAATAGGTGACGACCGTTGCCCCATCTTTGGGGATCTTGCGATTGTCTTGATCTTGAAGTTCAACGAATGATATCGTTTTGGCGACAACCGCATGTTGGAAGAGGATGTCGTAGCTCTTTTCAAAAGGAACGGGTCTGTCTTTGGGGATGCGAGAGATATCTGGCAGATATGCGTGATGGACGTTCGTTGAGCTTCGGAGATGGATGTTTGATTCTCCGATGATCCCTGGGAGTTTGAAGGTCTCGCAATCCAGATTCTTTTTTTCGATGAGTTGGAATGGAGAAGAGATGGTGAGGCCGCCGTCGATGGCATCCAGAACAAAGTTGTGGAAAATGGCTCCCATTTTGTGATTGAATTCACAATTTGATGACAAAGTTGTGAGGAATTGATTGTACGTTTCTGTAGCCTGTAGATTGAACATGTCCAAGAGAAATCGCCGAGCTGTGTCTGTCGCAAATTGCACGTACCAATTGTGGCAATCAAACTGTGGGCATGAGAAGTGAACGAGCCTGTGAGAGACAAGTGGCCCAAAGAATTCCTGTCGACAAGCTTGAATTGTCTTATCTTGGGTGGTCACGGGGAGTCTCTTGTTCGCTTTATCAGCCAGAACTGGCTCGAAGACCATGCGCGGAACGAACGAAAACATTCGAAGTGCATTTTCATGCTCGTCCGTCGTTGTATCAAAGGTCGTTGGGATGCTGCCCATTGTGTTGAGGAATGCTGCTTCTTCTTGGAGGGAGCACTTTGGAACGACATATTCAGCGATGAAGTATTGTTTGTTTTTCGAATCAGGGTTCGTTGTGTTCCATCTCGACCCATCCGGGGAAGTGAAGAGGACACAATGATTGTCGAACGGTATGCCTGTTTCATCATTGATTGTGAGACTGAGAACGATGATGAAAAAGAACACAAACTCATCGATAACATGCCAGTCTGTGTCGGCGAGTTTGTTCTGAATGGAATAGCCGTAAGCTAGACACGATTTATGACTTAAGCTCGATCCTGCTTTGATGATCGACCCTGCTTCGATTCTGATGTTATCGTCGACATCGTCGAGTTGTTTAGGAAGCGAACAGAATTCGTCGAATGGGTTGGGCTGTGGAGGGAACAAAACTGAACCTTGTGCAATTTCTGAGTCAGGGGCCAGTTCGATTTGATTGTGAACATAGAATGGTTTGTTTTCGACTTTTTTTGTTTGAGGAGGTTCATCTTGATTTTGTGGAACGATATGAAGAATCGACCCTTCACTGATCACTGAATGTTTTCCGATGGTCTTTTTCGTTTTTAATATATCCAGTACCTTCACATCGGTTGGCGTAGCAATTTGGCGCAATGTGGAACCTGCAGCAATGGTTGAGCCCTTTTTGAGAAACGATGGCGCGGTCACAGTGATATCATCCGGAGTGATAAAAGTATCTTGGTTGATATTATCTGTTTTCCCAAACATGAGACGGAGGAAGCGAGGGAAGTATTCCACACTCGGAACGATCAGTTGTCCCAGACACACACCGTTATCTGCAAGGAGTTCTCTCGGTATGTAAATTGCTCCTTCCTTTTGTTGTGAGGACGGGACAGATTGTGATGTGGATTTTGATTTTAATCCTTGGTTGGAGGGATACTTAATAACGTCGTAATGATAAAGATAGGTTTGGGCTTCAAGTACAATATCATTCCCATCTGAATCCTTTTCCTTTATTGTCACGGTATCGACAATCGTCTTGCTTGCTTGGCGAAACACTAAAGGACATTCACCATATCTCAGCGTTGTGACAGTCTAAAAAACTGAATTTCTGAAAAATCATACATTCACTCCGAAACTCATCAACAACGTGATGAATGGATATCGACTGGCCGTTTTTCCCATCCCAGGTGTGCCAGTAATAATATGAAGAAACGGGTTTTTTGGATCGTCATTCAAAGCACCTCGCTTGATGTAGGTCATTGCATTAACAATGATGTGGCAAAAGATCGAAAGTGTCGCAGAACGGAACAGATAAGGTTGCAAATCGTCGATTTCATTTGCAGTTTTTGGGAGAGTGCGGAATGCTAAGTACAGGAATTGTGAAAGGTCAGAAAGATCGGCAGTATTAAGGTCCTGATCGAAATTAATAAAGTCCTTTCGGTGTAGGACTCCGACACAAGAATCAGCAATAATTTGGAGTTTTCGAATCAACAGGATGTGAGCATCATTATCAAGCACTTTCGGGTCGTTTTCCAGTTGACCAAGGCGTTGACTAACTGTGGTTCCCATATGAAAGAGTTAAACCCAATTCAAGGGCACAGCGACCGAGAATGAACAATGTGGAAATTGGCGAGGCAACAAGGGGATTTATGGTTGATCCACCAGTTTCAAACAAAGGGCCGATCATTTCTATTTTTCATTTCAATCCACAGACTCCTAATGAGACTTATGATACCAATAATTTGAGAGACGTGTGTGTAGTCTAACCTTCAACTGCTTGAAATAATTCAACAAAAACGGTCAAATCGAAATTGTTTGGATGGTGGAGACAAGCACATCAAGCCGTTTTGGTTTGTCAGATGGGTCGTTTGAGAATTGCGAGATACTGGTGGAATCGCTCCATTGTTTCCGTTGTTTTTACAGAGAATTCTTTGGTTGATTTGAGTAATTCCTGTTCAATCACATCATTCTGCACATACTCGAAGATGACGTAAGGTGCGGAGGCATTCAAAATGAACGAAATAAGAATCTCGAAAAAAATGCAGAGACAAGTGTCTGCACTCCGATGAGTGCGTCGATACCATTTGAAAGTGAAGATAGCTGCGAGAACTTGGCTCTTCTCGATTTCGGCGTAAATTGGTGCACTCCGATGGAGGAACAATCCATGAACAATCGACAAGTCCGCACAAAATGATGTCGACGTGTCGTCAACAAGCCGATCAGAGACAAATTGTAGAAGCTTCTGAGGTGAATGTGGTCCGGGGATTGTTTCGCTCAATATTCTCAGGGAATGCAATTCAGTGATTCCTGAGACATTCGACAGGCAGAGGGCAATATTGCGATGAATTTTTTTCATATGTTTCGGGTATATGTTAGAAAGTTTCATTTGAACGTGACATTTGGGACGAAGAAATGAAGTTGGCATTTGCTGCTTTTCATCAGCAGCGAGCGCCATGCAATCAAGTGAAGAAATGACTTCCAGTGTTCTCCTCCACAAATCGCCAGGGTTTCCTTCCGCAAATTCCGCCGTTGTCACGGTGAGGAGAGAGCAGTCGTGTGACAGTTCATCATGTTGAATTGTCTGAACTACACGAATACATTCTCCGAGTGCGGGGCAAGACCAACATTGAGGTATAAACCAGCCACACTGGCGCCTCCAGGAACGGCTGTGCCAATCACATGCAAAACGTTACTTGCGATATGGAAATAGTTGCTGATCTCAGTAACAACCCGATTCTTGAGAATATCTTCATCACAATCTCCTGAAGAAGACTGTATGGTCAGAGCTTTCTTCTGGCTCTCAGATATTTGGCGTCGTGTCTGGACTTGGTTCAAGGCAGTATACGCACAATATCCGCTTGAAAGACCCTCACATGCATACGATAAAAGCGAAATCGCGAGCTGTGGAAACGATTGGATATGTGGAGGGAAGAATGGCGGCATTTGGGTTCTGTAGATCACTGAGGAAAGGTCTTGAAGAAGCTTCTGATCGGAAAAAGAAGATCCACAGCACTGTCAATGTCCATAGAACAGCCTGATACAAACGCCATAAAAATAAAAAGTCGCTACGTCTGGCGTGAGGGGAGTGTGAGTGATGGTGGCGAGACGTCTGATTGTTCTGAGGATGTGGTAACCGCTATTTGGATGACCCGGTATGCTCATTGTTGTGAGCGGAAATTGCAATACTGAGGTATCTGCGATGAGGTTAAGAGACCGTAGATGCCACGCAGGTTGTTGGATTGAACTGTTAGACAGTTGGATCATTGCTGGAGGGAACACTTCAAATATCCCCAGTCGCACAAGACGATCAACAAATTCCTTCTGATCATGGTCGATGATGGTAAAATTGTCAATGAACCACCAAGCCTGAAAAAGATTGAGATTGGATTGAGGCAAACTACTTCCATCACGTATAGGGAACTGCTCTGAGCGAATCCAAGAATTGTTTTGAGGATATTGTCATCAAAAGAGTGGTGAACTTCGTCTGTAGGTAATGCGACTGACAATTAAGAAAACCGTTGGATACAAGGAGTAGAAACCACACCAATATCTGAAAGTATCCAGAGAACAAGATACTAATTCCACTTGATTAAAAAATGGAATCATACTATCACTCCTTCATCTTGTGAACTCATCAGAAGTTGTGAGAGCAGTGGGAGCATATTGTGTTGGACGAGTCTCCTGCGGTTGTCATCAGTACCTGCTCAGGAACAAACTGTGAGGAACATAATCATGGGGTACCTGTCAAATGACGAAGAGAAACGAGGAGATCAGGAATGTCGGTTCGTTGTTCTTCTCCAAGAGCGATAAGAATTTCATCGAAATTCATCATCTGATAAACTGAAAGGCGCTGAGAAATAGCGTGGCAATACTTGGAGATTGTGAACTTGGCAGATCTTGTAACTTTGAGATGTCACATGCAGCTCTCCTACAACGGCGGAGCACGATTGGTGGACTGTCGAGTTGTTCTTGTTCAGATTCATTTTGAGGAGATTCCAAATGCTCCAGAAAGCGAGCAATTCTCATTGGAGGCATCGGTGTCTGAAAGATAAAATGAAAACCGTAATCTGGAGATACAGGAGAGCCACGAGGATCTGGGACCGAGTTATTCTCCACCAATTTATCGTTATTTTCCTTTTCCTTCAAAATCACTCGAGCAATTGACCTTCTCCTTATTTTGAAAAAACACCGAGACAATCAAAAATGTTTGAGAATGAAGTGCGGGTGTTTGTGATCTGATCGTCCATTGTCGTATCGAGTGGTCCACTGTGATTATCGTCCCGACGAACTTTGCCTCCATCATGCGTATGTTCCCCTTCTTCATTATTTCCGTCCTCTCTGGCCTTTTCAGCGCGAATGAGTTTGTGCCTTTCAGAACGTATAATTGGGCCAATATGATATGTGAATCCATGGAAATGGTCCGTCACGTCAGTTTCAGCATTTTATCCGGACTCTTCCATTTTAGTAGTTGTTGTGCCATTTTGTATTCTTTCGGGAGATGACCGTCTGAAGACAGGCCAGTTTTGTCATCGTACAGCTTGGACGATGGTTATGTCGAGCTTTAAGTGTGGACACTGAATGAAACGAACAAAACATTGGAGAATTGCTGTGTTTTACGTTCCTTTCATTCATTGATATCCGTTTTTCTTCGTTGTGATCACCTAAAGGAACAACGATTCAATCGCCTTTGTAGGATTTGTGATCATTTGGAATCAAATAAAACCTTCAAGATCCCGTTTCAGAGGAGAAACAATCAAGATTTGCAAATTCGTTTCTCCTTCGGAAGAAAATTGAAGTCAAACATTTCTTACTTTTCAGGCACAAATTAAACAAAAGAAGAAAATTGAAGTCAGCTCAGGTGTGCAAGAAAACAATAAAACACGAGGACGATTCTTCCCAAGTACGAAAGTGGGCAGTCAATTCTCCGATTCAGGTTTGTTTAATCAGATCAAGCTGAATTATGACAAAACTGGCCTGTCTTCAGACGGTCATCTCCCGAAAGAATACAAAATGGCACAACAACTACTAAAATGGAAGAGTCCGGATAAAATGCTGAAACTGACGTGACGGACCATTTCCATGGATTCACATATCATATTGGCCCAATTATACGTTCTGAAAGGCACAAACTCATTCGCGCTGAAAAGGCCAGAGAGGACGGAAATAATGAAGAAGGGGAACATACGCATGATGGAGGCAAAGTTCGTCGGGACGATAATCACAGTGGACCACTCGATACGACAATGGACGATCAGATCACAAACACCCGCACTTCATTCTCAAACATTTTTGATTGTCTCGGTGTTTTTTTCAAAATAAGGAGAAGGTCAATTGCTCGAGTGATTTTGAAGGAAAAGGAAAATAACGATAAATTGGTGGAGAATAACTCGGTCCCAGATCCTCGTGGCTCTCCTGTATCTCCAGATTACGGTTTTCATTTTATCTTTCAGACACCGATGCCTCCAATGAGAATTGCTCGCTTTCTGGAGCATTTGGAATCTCCTCAAAATGAATCTGAACAAGAACAACTCGACAGTCCACCAATCGTGCTCCGCCGTTGTAGGAGAGCTGCATGTGACATCTCAAAGTTACAAGATCTGCCAAGTTCACAATCTCCAAGTATTGCCACGCTATTTCTCAGCGCCTTTCAGTTTATCAGATGATGAATTTCGATGAAATTCTTATCGCTCTTGGAGAAGAACAACGAACCGACATTCCTGATCTCCTCGTTTCTCTTCGTCATTTGACAGGTACCCCATGATTATGTTCCTCACAGTTTGTTCCTGAGCAGGTACTGATGACAACCGCAGGAGACTCGTCCAACACAATATGCTCCCACTGCTCTCACAACTTCTGATGAGTTCACAAGATGAAGGAGTGATAGTATGATTCCATTTTTTAATCAAGTGGAATTAGTATCTTGTTCTCTGGATACTTTCAGATATTGGTGTGGTTTCTACTCCTTGTATCCAACGGTTTTCTTAATTGTCAGTCGCATTACCTACAGACGAAGTTCACCACTCTTTTGATGACAATATCCTCAAAACAATTCTTGGATTCGCTCAGAGCAGTTCCCTATACGTGATGGAAGTAGTTTGCCTCAATCCAATCTCAATCTTTTTCAGGCTTGGTGGTTCATTGACAATTTTACCATCATCGACCATGATCAGAAGGAATTTGTTGATCGTCTTGTGCGACTGGGGATATTTGAAGTGTTCCCTCCAGCAATGATCCAACTGTCTAACAGTTCAATCCAACAACCTGCGTGGCATCTACGGTCTCTTAACCTCATCGCAGATACCTCAGTATTGCAATTTCCGCTCACAACAATGAGCATACCGGGTCATCCAAATAGCGGTTACCACATCCTCAGAACAATCAGACGTCTCGCCACCATCACTCACACTCCCCTCACGCCAGACGTAGCGACTTTTATTTTTATGGCGTTTGTATCAGGCTGTTCTATGGACATTGACAGTGCTGTGGATCTTCTTTTTTCCGATCAGAAGCTTCTTCAAGACCTTTCCTCAGTGATCTACAGAACCCAAATGCCGCCATTCTTCCCTCCACATATCCAATCGTTTCCACAGCTCGCGATTTCGCTTTTATCGTATGCATGTGAGGGTCTTTCAAGCGGATATTGTGCGTATACTGCCTTGAACCAAGTCCAGACACGACGCCAAATATCTGAGAGCCAGAAGAAAGCTCTGACCATACAGTCTTCTTCAGGAGATTGTGATGAAGATATTCTCAAGAATCGGGTTGTTACTGAGATCAGCAACTATTTCCATATCGCAAGTAACGTTTTGCATGTGATTGGCACAGCCGTTCCTGGAGGCGCCAGTGTGGCTGGTTTATACCTCAATGTTGGTCTTGCCCCCGCACTCGGAGAATGTATTCGTGTAGTTCAGACAATTCAACATGATGAACTGTCACACGACTGCTCTCTCCTCACCGTGACAACGGCGGAATTTGCGGAAGGAAACCCTGGCGATTTGTGGAGGAGAACACTGGAAGTCATTTCTTCACTTGATTGCATGGCGCTCGCTGCTGATGAAAAGCAGCAAATGCCAACTTCATTTCTTCGTCCCAAATGTCACGTTCAAATGAAACTTTCTAACATATACCCGAAACATATGAAAAAAATTCATCGCAATATTGCCCTCTGCCTGTCGAATGTCTCAGGAATCACTGAATTGCATTCCCTGAGAATATTGAGCGAAACAATCCCCGGACCACATTCACCTCAGAAGCTTCTACAATTTGTCTCTGATCGGCTTGTTGACGACACGTCGACATCATTTTGTGCGGACTTGTCGATTGTTCATGGATTGTTCCTCCATCGGAGTGCACCAATTTACGCCGAAATCGAGAAGAGCCAAGTTCTCGCAGCTATCTTCACTTTCAAATGGTATCGACGCACTCATCGGAGTGCAGACACTTGTCTCTGCATTTTTTTCGAGATTCTTATTTCGTTCATTTTGAATGCCTCCGCACCTTACGTCATCTTCGAGTATGTGCAGAATGATGTGATTGAACAGGAATTACTCAAATCAACCAAAGAATTCTCTGTAAAAACAACGGAAACAATGGAGCGATTCCACCAGTATCTCGCAATTCTCAAACGACCCATCTGACAAACCAAAACGGCTTGATGTGCTTGTCTCCACCATCCAAACAATTTCGATTTGACCGTTTTTGTTGAATTATTTCAAGCAGTTGAAGGTTAGACTACACACACGTCTCTCAAATTATTGGTATCATAAGTCTCATTAGGAGTCTGTGGATTGAAATGAAAAATAGAAATGATCGGCCCTTTGTTTGAAACTGGTGGATCAACCATAAATCCCCTTGTTGCCTCGCCAATTTCCACATTGTTCATTCTCGGTCGCTGTGCCCTTGAATTGGGTTTAACTCTTTCATATGGGAACCACAGTTAGTCAACGCCTTGGTCAACTGGAAAACGACCCGAAAGTGCTTGATAATGATGCTCACATCCTGTTGATTCGAAAACTCCAAATTATTGCTGATTCTTGTGTCGGAGTCCTACACCGAAAGGACTTTATTAATTTCGATCAGGACCTTAATACTGCCGATCTTTCTGACCTTTCACAATTCCTGTACTTAGCATTCCGCACTCTCCCAAAAACTGCAAATGAAATCGACGATTTGCAACCTTATCTGTTCCGTTCTGCGACACTTTCGATCTTTTGCCACATCATTGTTAATGCAATGACCTACATCAAGCGAGGTGCTTTGAATGACGATCCAAAAAACCCGTTTCTTCATATTATTACTGGCACACCTGGGATGGGAAAAACGGCCAGTCGATATCCATTCATCACGTTGTTGATGAGTTTCGGAGTGAATGTATGATTTTTCAGAAATTCAGTTTTTTAGACTGTCACAACGCTGAGATATGGTGAATGTCCTTTAGTGTTTCGCCAAGCAAGCAAGACGATTGTCGATACCGTGACAATAAAGGAAAAGGATTCAGATGGGAATGATATTGTACTTGAAGCCCAAACCTATCTTTATCATTACGACGTTATTAAGTATCCCTCCAACCAAGGATTAAAATCAAAATCCACATCACAATCTGTCCCGTCCCTCACAACAAAAGGAAGGAGCAATTTACATACCGAGAGAACTCCTTGCAGATAACGGTGTGTGTCTGGGACAACTGATCGTTCCGAGTGTGGAATACTTCCCTCGCTTCCTCCGTCTCATGTTTGGGAAAACAGATAATATCAACCAAGATACTTTTATCACTCCGGATGATATCACTGTGACCGCGCCATCGTTTCTCAAAAGGGCTCAACCATTGCTGCAGGTTCCACATTGCGCCAAATTGCTACGCCAACCGATGTGAAGGTACTGGATATATTAAAAACGAAAAAGACCATCGGAAAACATTCAGTGATCAGTGAAGGGTCGATTCTTCATATCGTTCCACAAAATCAAGATGAACCTCCTCAAACAAAAAAAAGTCGAAAACAAACCATTCTATGTTCACAATCAAATCGAACTGGCCCCTGACTCAGAAATTGCACAAGGTTCAGTTTTGTTCCCTCCACAGCCCAACCCATTCGACGAATTCTGTTCGCTTCCTAAACAACTCGACGATGTCGACGATAACATCAGAATCGAAGCAGGGTCGATCATCAAAGCAGGATCGAGCTTAAGTCATAAATCGTGTCTAGCTTACGGCTATTCCATTCAGAACAAACTCGCCGACACAGACTGGCATGTTATCGATGAGTTTGTGTTCTTTTTCATCATCGTTCTCAGTCTCACAATCAATGATGAAACAGGCATACCGTTCGACAATCATTGTGTCCTCTTCACTTCCCCGGATGGGTCGAGATGGAACACAACGAACCCTGATTCGAAAACAAACAATACTTCATCGCTGAATATGTCGTTCCAAAGTGCTCCCTCCAAGAAGAAGCAGCATTCCTCAACACAATGGGCAGCATCCCAACGACCTTTGATACAACGACGGACGAGCATGAAAATGCACTTCGAATGTTTTCGTTCGTTCCGCGCATGGTCTTCGAGCCAGTTCTGGCTGATAAAGCGAACAAGAGACTCCCCGTGACCACCCAAGATAAGACAATTCAAGCTTGTCGACAGGAATTCTTTGGGCCACTTGTCTCTCACAGGCTCGTTCACTTCTCATGCCCACAGTTTGATTGCCACAATTGGTACGTGCAATTTGCGACAGACACAGCTCGGCGATTTCTCTTGGACATGTTCAATCTACAGGCTACAGAAACGTACAATCAATTCCTCACAACTTTGTCATCAAATTGTGAATTCAATCACAAAATGGGAGCCATTTTCCACAACTTTGTTCTGGATGCCATCGACGGCGGCCTCACCATCTCTTCTCCATTCCAACTCATCGAAAAAGAATCTGGATTGCGAGACCTTCAAACTCCCAGGGATCATCGGAGAATCAAACATCCATCTCCGAAGCTCAACGAACGTCCATCACGCATATCTGCCAGATATCTCTCGCATCCCCAAAGACAGACCCGTTCCTTTTGAAAAGAGCTACGACATCCTCTTCCAACATGCGGTTGTCGCCAAAACGATATCATTCGTTGAACTTCAAGATCAAGACAATCGCAAGATCCCCAAAGATGGGGCAACGGTCGTCACCTATTCAACCAGGACAAGAAGGGCGCGGGCCTCTTGTAATTCTCCTTCCTCCGATTCCATCTCTGACCCTTTTTCCTCTTCTGATTCATCTCACGATTCCGGACCCGCTACAAAGACTGAATTCAAATGCTTCACTTACTCTCTGAATCCACTGGGAGCAAATAATTCCGGATTCGACTCGATTCTTCTGTTCTTCAAGGTCCACAACGAGGAATCCAACTTGGTCGTCGACAACCCCAACTTTGTCATCGATGCCCTTTCTGTCATCTTCATCCAGTCAACACTCGCATCAAAACATAAAATCAGTGCGTCTGGATCCAATTTGATGTTCATGTGGATTGCTCTGTTTTCCAGCATCTACAAAATCCATCTTCGTGACATCTTTCCGTCCTTGTTCTTTGTGAAGAACCCATACGTCGAAACGTTCTACTTGGAGGGTGACAACAACACAGAATTCTTCATGGACAAACGGAACATTTGGGTTGTGGATGGGTCCGCAAGAACAGTGGAAGTTAAATACACTGACAGGTTGCTCCTGGATACTATTATCTCAGTGTTACCGAACACAAATCCGAATTACGTCAGGTGTTGCTTTTGTGGACTTGTCTTGGAAGAAGATTTCCGAACCACATCTGCGAACGCCTCAAATCTGGTGGGCCAGTCCAATCGTCAGAAGAACTCATCACTTCACCGTGGGAGACCAATTCGTCTGGAATGGGAACAGTCGGGATATTTGACCGTCACAACCCACAAGAAAATTGGAAACGGGTGCCTCGAGCCCGAATGTATACAGATATTGTGCTTCACCTGGGGAGAGAAGGTGAACTGGACGAAACATCTGGCCGCAGGCCAATCGAACACGAGTGTCAGCTTGGTATTGGATTGAAGTATGCAACAAAAGGACTAATTCCGAACTCGTGACAAGCACAACCGCATTGATGCGATTGACATTGTGCTCATTGCACCGACAGAAAAAGGAAATCTGTTCACCCTATTGCACCCTCCACGTCAGATTCTGAACCAAGAAGGGATTCATTTGAAGCTACCTATCCAATCCCAATGCTCGACATTTTTCGTACTTCCCGCAACGAGTCGTTGATGTGTCGACTCCGAGTACAGGTGGATATCTGCCAATCGACCATCTTGATGGATCATTGCACATGGTTAGACTCTGGAGACAAAACAAATTGGTCGGGTTCACAAAGAAGGACGGAAAGCTCTGTATTCATGCAGTGGGTAATTCTCATCCACATCACGACAAAGTGAAGCAACTGTGTGACCACAAGATCATTCCCCTCTCAAATGTTTGTTCCTATGAATTGTCTCGACAGAATGCCAGTCAATCTGTATAACGTCCGCTCACTCCTTCCTTTTGAGATCAAATGTCTCCTCACTGCATGTTCTCCAAATGAGACGCTCCTTCGGAATCAATTCAGATTTAGCGACCATCTCAAACGTGGGCAGCTCGTGCCATTGAACGATCTAAATGCTATTTTAGGATGGCGATCCCTGAAAGAACCGGTCCTCACACAATGCTTGACTCCTTTGCACTCTCATCGCCGAAGTCTGAACCATCTGAGTATGAGCACTTTCCAGCTGTTGGTTTCGTATGTGAATGGATCATCTCTCGGTGTTGTCAACATTCTCGAGTTGTGCACCAAATATCTCATGCGTCCCGATCAGCTCACTCCTCATGACTTGACGCTCTTGGTGAGATATCTCGAACAGCAAGAAGCAATGCCAGCTGCTGAGATGATGGATTTGGAAGATATTCAGAGTCGGATAACGGAAACACAGAAATATCTCGACGAAAACAGCTCTTCCTTCATTGGGAGCCTGGATGGAACACCGACATTCGACGACTCGGAATTGAGAAAAATTGAGCATCTTTCAAAACATTTCGGATCGTCTGAACGTCTCACAAATGTGTGGGCGGACCTTCTCTGCGCTGAAAAGAAAGAAACAAAAATCGAGGATAGTCTCCAAATAATGGAAACTCTGCTCATGAATGCCCTGAACATCGTGGAAAAACAGTATGGATACCTGAAAGAACTTTTGATTCACGGAAGACCTTTGGCGGGCTTTTCCGACGCTGATCGTGTTCTCCTGTGTGGTTGGTTTGAAGGACACCCATTGCTGGATACAACGCAAAAGAGGACTCTGATTACTTTCTTCAATGATGTTTCACAGATTCAGACATATGGACAAACTGAGCGTCTTGATCCACAACCCATCGTCAATATGATATCTCGTGAAATAGAGTCTGCCAAGAAAGACCTGAAGTCGCTGTTCGATATTATCAGAGGAGAGCAGAAAGTGGATGGAGAGCAGAAAGTGGATGGAGAGCAGAAAGTGGATGAAAAAGAACGAAAACGTATCAAAAAGAAAGCGAACAAAATCCGAACTCGCATCATTACAACAATAGAAAAGTGTTTGATGATCAAAATCTACATCGTCGATTCTCCTGGAAGGATCTCGCCTCTCTTCTCTGTTCTCCGAGTATCAGTGGCGCGCCTTATTTGTCCGCCATTCTGTGCTTATCTGACAACTATCGAAAAGACCCAAAAGAGCTTACGAAAGAGATAGTCAATAGTTTAACACCCTCCTCCCAAGAAAAGAAATAGAGGGACCGTTGTCCATCTTGATGTTAGTGATTCTGAAACCGAGTCAACATCTTCACCTGCTGGGAATCGACACTTGCAAGTCTCAAAGAAGGTTAATGACAACCGTTCAGGAAGTCATTTCGGCAGCCAACACTGAACACAAATTCAGAAAGAATCAGAAGAGAAGATTGAATCAATGAAGATGGAAATGAAAGAAAAAGAAACTGAAGACTTGCTCGAAAGGAAAAAGATTGAATCTGAGGAAAAGCTTCCGGAGATGCGAAGAGAGATGGAAGAAACAAGGAAAGAAAACGAAGACAGAATCCTCAAGTTGAAATCAGAACACGCAGAGAAGATCGCTGATTTGAAGAAAGAAGCCGAAGAGATTCGAAAGGAGAATGAGCATCGAATTGATCAATTGAAATCTGAAAAAGAGGAAATGAAGAAACAACATCATGAGATACTTCAATCACAGCGAGACGAGAACGAGAAGAAGCTGATTGAGATGAGAGAAGAGAACGACACCAGATTATCTTTGATTCGAGAAGAAATGGAAGAACGACGAAACGAAAACGAGAGACAACTTTCCGAAACGAAGAAAGAAGCTGAAGAACGCCAACTTCGTTTGAAGGCCGACAATGAAGAACGACTGAATGAAATGCGAAGACAAATGGAAGAATCCCGAAACGAGAATGAGAAGCAAGTTGAGAAGATGAAGCAAGAGACTGACACACGAATTATGGAGATGAAGAGAGAGCTCGAAGAAGCTCGTCAAGAAAACAATGAGAAGATCCTAACGATGCGCGAGGAGATGGACAAGTCTCGACAAGAGAATGAAGAGCATGTTTCGAAAATGAAGAAAGAAAACGATCGCGTGATGTCTGAAGTTCAACAGGAGTCTGAAGCCAAAGTTCAATTTGTCAAACAAGAAATGGAAGAATTGCAAACAGAAACCAAACGAACCCTCAAGCATCAGAAAGTTCAGTTCGAGAAGGAGAAAGTGAAGCTTCAGCTCGAGTCCAAACAAGCGCACAAACGACAAATGGGACTCCAACGTGTCTGCCTCCGACTTGGGAAGAGAATCAACTCTGACAGGGAAGCCTACGAACAAGAAACGAGAAAGACGAAAAGAGAGTATGAAAACGACCTACACCAGACCAAACAGCAATTGGAGGCTGAGAAAGCCAAGCTCTTGGAAGACTTCAACACACGATATTCTGATCTCCGACAAGACAACGAACAGATCCAAGCCGCCCTCAAATCTGACCACATGGCTGAGATAGCACGACTTCGAAACAGCAACAACGAATACATTCAATCTCTCAACGAGACACACCTCTCAACAATCCAGAATCAACAGACCACTTTCAAAGAAATCCTTCACAACCTCGCAAAGGAGAACCTGGAGCAGGCTCAGACTCTCACCACCCTCCACGCTGAGATCTTCACTCTCCATCGAACATCAAGAGCGTTGCAAAACGCACTCGATCAGAAGAACATCGAAATGTTGGAGAGATTAGCACGAGGAGAAGCCAACCTACTCGAAGCCAACAATCGGAATGAGGAATTAAAAGAACAAATCGTGTCTCTGAGGTTGGTGGAAAATCGGGTGGAGGAGGAGATGACCCAAAATACCAACCTCAAAGCAGAAATTGAGCGACTGTCTAATGAAAAGATTCAAACAGAATCGGAGCTCAAGCGTTTAGTCGAAGATGGGAAAGAGAAGTCAGAATCTCTCTCACGGCTTGTTTCGTCAAACCACACACTTTCAGAACAGCTTCAACAAACAGAGAACGAACTCAGTTTGCTTCGAGAACGAATTCAAACTGAAGAATCTCGAAGAGATGAAATGAAACAACAGATGAATGGATTGGCAGAAAACTTTGATCGGTCGAACGAAGATGGAGAACGAGAAAGAAACAAACTCCAATCAACCATCCTGCAACTCAACGAATTAACAACAAACCAACAGAACGAAATGAAGCGTCTTGTCGATCAACACAAGCTCAAAGAAGAGGAGCTCCTGGCAAAACAGACCACAATGGCAGCTCAAATTAAAAGGGAAAAAGAAGCATTTGACCAAGAACTAAATCAGCAGAAGAAAGACCTTCTCGAAAAACAGCAGGTCATTGAACGGTTGTCCCGAGAAATCACTCTCCAATCACGAAAACAATCTGAGCTCCAACATTCCTTACACGTCTCTCAGCTCACATCACAACAGTCTCTCGAGACACAGGAAAAGAAAGCGGCTGATTTGTTGAAATCTCTCCAAAACACGGAAGAATTGAAAAAACAAGGAAATCCAACGATCAGCAAAGTTAGAAGAAGAGCTCATTGACCGCATTAAACGCGTTGTTGAGCTTGAACAGATTCTGGGAACGAAATCAGAAGTCAAGCGGGTTTCTCTTAGGGGTCGAATGAACGGCCCACTTCGCGATGGAAGGGTATCCACCCCTCTCACTTTCTCTTCATTTGGATCATCTTCATTTGGCACCACTCCTCTCACATCCACATCATCCCATTTCAGTGATTTCATCGCCAGCCCAACCATCCCAAATCCTCAACCATCCTCCACTTCATCTGCTCAGCGGCCGACGAGGTCTGATGATCACCGATCACCCAAAGGAGAAAAGGTTGAGCCATTTGTCAGGCAGGTGAACTTTATTTCTGAGAGAGCTGTGGATGAATCATAATTTTCTGAGTTTGTCTGTGTTGTGTTCTGTTCTTTTTTCTTTTCTGAATCAGTCAAATCGACATGATTTTTTGTGCATTTTTTAGAATCATTCAATTTTAGTCATATGAACACATTACGCATTCTTTTCGGAAAAACGGAGAATCAGACAAGACAAAATTAAGGGCTGCTGAGATCCCCCCAAACTTCGGGGTTTCCTATTTTCAACGTGGGAATCCCTCGAGCCCTGGTCACCTCTACACATTCTGTTCTTTCTATTCTGTTCATTCAATTGCAAGTTACCATTCTGATAATGATGACCTTTCTGTGAAGTGAATGGATGAAAAAGAAATTATTCGTTTGCGTGTCTACTGATTTTCAGGGTCGTCGCTTCCCGAGCGTTTGTCGATGGTGTTCTTTGGTGTGATAACAATTGATCGATGCGGAAAAGGTAAAGGTGTTGACGGTTCTTCGTGATAAGGTGAATCGCCGAGTTGATTGGTTGGACGATTTGGTGGTGTTCCAGTGCGTTCGATGCCCAAATCATTGTCATAGATACCATCGATCGCCACATCATCGAGACCTTTTGTGTCCAATGGATTGTTCTCATCAAATGATCGAATGGCAACCAAATATTGCGATTGATCGCCATTCGGAGAACAAAGAAGAGAAGCGAGATCCATCCACGAAAGCCGACCATCTTTTCCAAGACGAACACACATATCTTTCTTTGTTTGAATGATACTTTGTTGGATGTGGCGAATCTTTGTGATGAGTTGCTGTCGTCGTCTTTGACTCACATGCTCCTCTCCTTTGAGAATCTTGAACAACAAATTCAGGTCTCGTTCTGCAGACTTGAGAGGATGACGCACAAATTCGGTGGCAATTTCTAGATCAGACCGTGCAAGTTCTGTCGTCGCAAGCTCGATTTTCTCGGCTTTTTTCTGCTCACTCAGACTCGGTGAATTCTTGATTTGATCGAGAAGACTGCTGTTGTGGTTGAACGGAAGATAGAGATAGTAGCTGACGATCGTTTCTCGACGGAATTGCGAGTAGATCGGCTTCCCAGTGATCAAAACGTGCAGTGTGTTCTTCTCCTTGGCTGGGAGAGTGGAGTTGTCGATAAGTGATATCAGCCTATCTTTTTTGGAATCTTTCAGTGGATGCTGTGTCTCCAAACAGTAACCCAGAAAGGCCCTGTCCAAATTGTAGTGTTGGTTATTTTCTAGCCGGTTCATTGTGTCACACCATTTGGTTTTGTACTCGGAAGTGTTTGGCAAGCGATGGAACGTTCCCTCCTGATGGCAGCTCCCCTTAATAAGATTGATTAGCTCCGTTTTGGATGGGTCCTTGAAATTGTTTTCCACGACAGATCTCAGGTTTGTAGTTTCTTGGTCATCCAGAGGAGCTTGGATTGTAAGAAATGCATACAGAAAATCGATTTCATGCTGTTCGAGTGAGGAATCGCTGGATTCTTTGAGTTTGACAATCAGATTGTTCCTTTCCTGATTCTGCGAAACATCCAAGAAGAAAGGAATCAACATCAGGCGATGCCATGGAGACAACAATGGGTTTGTTCCATACTGATCGATCAGATGAGCACGGTCGTCGTTGGTAAATTCAGGTAATGGCTGCTTTCCAATCACTTGGGCAACAAGAAGCTGAAGCTGTTTGTTAACAATGTTCAGGCCATGCCCGAGACAAGTTTTCATGAAATCGAGTCTGATCTCAATTAGCTTTTTCATTTCTGTCAGTTTCGTGAGAAGGTCGACCGCATTATATGTGGAAGATTTATTTAAAGTGATCTCCTTTGTAACATTGTTAAGTGCAGACAAAGTCGGTTGGACGAATGTCGGTTTCCCATCCAGACTCCCAATGAAGGAAGAGCTATTCGCGGATAAATATTGAAGAGATTGTGAAACCCGAAAGTCTATGCCTTTCCAGAAAGTCTGTTGGCGTAATATCGCCTCTTCACTTGGTGGTACTTGATTTTCAGGATTGGGTAAACCAGCGTTATCGAGATAATTCGTCAAGGAAGTTAGGTCAGAGAGTGTGAGCTGATCTTCACGATTGAGATATTTCATGCATAATTGGAGAATGTCTGCAACGATGAGATATGATCCGTTCACATACGAAACTAACTGAGATAAATCGTTCAGGCTCATATTCATCATGCTTGGGCGATGAGAGCGCAAAGGAATCAGCCATTTCGTGAGGAGGTGAGTGCCGACGACTGTATCACCAACAACTTTCTCCAGATCTTTCTGTGCCATTGGTATTCCATATCTGATATGCTCGTTCGTGAATAAGTGTTCCAAACGGAGTCTTTTCGTTGAGCTTGCTCCAGTGAGGATGCATTTGATCTCAAAAGGAATGAGTTCACGTGTGTTATACAAATTGACAGGCAACCTATTCAGATATTCCATCGGAACAAACATTTGAGAGAGAGGAATGGACTGGTTCTTACACAGTCTGTCCACGTCGTCGAATGGCGTTTGTGACGTATCTCCTGCATATGCATGCAGCGATGTTCCTGCCTTTGTGAACCCAATCGCTTTCTTCGCTCCCCAAATTCTGAGCAACTCCAATGACTCATGCAGATGAGAGTTTGGATGATCAACTTCAGCAATAGTATCTTTGTTGTCTTTGAGCTTTTGGAGAACGTCAGCTTTGACTGACATATCCTCTACTACACTATCCATAAATATTGCATTGACAGGTCGTCGCACGGAGTAAGAGAAAAGGTCGAGAATCGGCCCATCATATGTCACTTCAAATGAGTCATCGGGTGGCTCGGGTTCTGGTGAGACATCTATCATAGGGAATTCATTGTCTTTGTCTTTTTTTGGTTTGATGAGCACAATGTCGATCATGTCAATTCTGTTGTGATTGTCACGAGAGTTTGGAGATAGTCCCTTTTGGTTATAATTCAAGTTGATCCCATACCCACCACAGTCTATGGTCGAGCTGTGGCCAGATGTGCTGTTCGGCTCGTCTTCTACCACCAGAGTAAAGAGAACCTTCGTCAGTAGCCGTGAACCTTCCTTCCGTTCAAAATTAACTTGTGGATTCTCACGGTCATACACCCCGATTTTCCCCATTCCAGAAGCATATGCCACCCATGGCGAACTGATGAGTTGTTCTGACGATTGAATAGGTTCTTTTGATTGAAGCTTTTTGCAGCGATGATTCGAGAAATCTGCTTTCAAGACGAGATGACAAAAGCAACACCTGAAGTAATTCGGATTTGTGTTCGGTAACAGCGACACAACAGAATCCAGAATCAAGCGTCCTTTGTATTCGACAACGCTTCCATTGTATTCGACATGTATTGAGCCATCCACCGGGCTCCTCTGGGCTGCGTATCCATTAATCACCCATATGTTCTTTGGATCCATGAAGAACTTCGA
Source organism: Blattamonas nauphoetae (assembly GCA_033064195.1). Classification (NCBI taxonomy): domain Eukaryota; phylum Preaxostyla; order Oxymonadida; genus Blattamonas; species Blattamonas nauphoetae. Next base: position 49,934 of record JARBJD010000109.1, on the reverse strand, counting down.
ATTGTTATCACCATCCAATGTGAACTCGTCAACAAATGGGCTCTTCACAAAGAAGAGGAATGGAAAAATGACTTCTTGCTTGAGATTGTAGATGTTGGCGAACAGCGCGAGACACAGAAACATCAAATTCGAGCCAGCTGAGCTGATGGAATGGTGTGATGCAAGTGTTGACTGGATGAACATGACTGAAAGTGCGTCGATCTTCAACTCAGCTTGCTCTTCATGCACTTTGAAGAACAGAAGAATGGAATCGAAGCCAGCGGTATTTCCTCCAAGTGGGTTCAACGAATAGGTGAAGCATTTGATGTTAGGATCGTCTGTCGTCGAAGGGGAATTTGGGGAATCGTGAGATAATTTGGGAGTTGGTTTGGCCTTTTTTTTGGAAGGCATGAATGACTCCGATGTGGACTGTACGGATCCAGGAGTTGGAACGATCGGGGGAGTTAGGGTGTTCATCTTTTTTCTGTGACGCGTGGCCATTCCTGATGTGGACGGGAAGGATTCAGAAGCTGGAATGACCGTGGGAATTGCCGGTGGTTCACTTGCATTGCACTTGTGGTCTACCAACGTCGCCAAAATTGGCTCCTTGGTACCATCCCGGTCGTCCATTTGGCTGGACTGCATCAAGCGTGGGAGCATCGGATTTTTGAAGAGGATGTCGTACTTTTGTTCAAACGGAAAGAGCTTTTTTTTGTCGATGCCAGAGATGTCTGGCAGAAATGCACGACGGATGTTCGACGAGCTTCGGAGATAGATGTTTGATTCTCCCATGATTATCGGGAGATCGAGCTTCTCACAATTGAGAGGTTCATTGGATAAGAATCGAGTTGGGAAGGAGATGGAGAACCCGCAAGCGATGGCATCCAACACAAAGTTGTGGAAGATGGCTGCTTTTTTTTGGTTGAATTCAACATTTTTGGTCATTGTTTTGAGGAAGTGAATGTAATGCTTTGTACTTTCCAGATTGAACATATCCAAGACAAATAGCCGAGCTTTGTTGGTCGCAAATTGGACGAACCAATTGTGGCAGTCAAACTGCGGACATGAGAAGTGAAGGAGTTTGTGCGAGACTTTCGGCCCAAAGAGATCACTTCGACTAACATCAGTCTTCAATTCCGCTTGTGCTATAGAATCCAGTGTACCTCGAGTTCGGCCCGGTTCCAAGATGAGGCGTGGAACGAATGAAAACATTTGAAGTCCCACTTTAAGAGTGGCCAGTTCGTCGCTACGAAGCTCTCTAGCTTGACCCATCGTGTTGAGGAGCGCTGCTTCTTCTTGCAGCGAAAATTTCGGAACAACATATTCAGCAATGAAACACTGTCTGCCTTTCCCTGAGGTGTTCGTTTCGTTCCATCTTGATCCCTGTGGTGAAGTGAAGAGGACACAATGGTCGTTTTGCGAGATGAATGTTTTCTCTGAGACTTTGAGACTGAGAACGATGACGAAAAAAAATACAAACTCATCGATGACATGCCATCCAGTGTTTTCGAGTTTGTTCTGAACCGAGAAATAAATGAGGGACGATTCACGACCTATTGTCGATCCAGCTTTGATTGTCGAACCTGCTTCGATTCTGAGGTCAGCTTCAAGAGGTGCAGTACCCGGAAAAACAACGCTGTTCTGGTGCGGTCCACGAATGATTAGCGATGAATCGGTAGCAAACACTGACCCCTTCTTGAGAAACGATCGTGCTGTAATAGTGATGTCATAGTCTGTTTTGGTGGCTTTGTCGAAGTCGTGAGTGTTGTTTCCGGTCATGAGACGGAGGAAACGAGGGAAGTGTTCCACACTCGGGACAATGAGTTGTCCCAGGACTGGACATGGCTTGTCAGGATCGTTTAGAATATTGTGAAATTCTGCTGGGTCGTAAGTAGCTTCAGTCGTCGATTCGGGTTTATTTTCATCTTCTGAGTCGTCTCGTTTAGTTGCTCCTCCGTTGAAGTAGAAAGCATAAACATCGTAATGATAAAAATACGTTGGGACTTTAAGAGTAACACTCTTCCCATCTGAATTCTTGGTGGTTATTCTCGCAGAACCAGCTATCGCCTTGTTTACTCGGCGGAACACAAATGCGCATTCACAATTTCTTTTTGTTGTAATATCCTAAATGGAATTGAATTTCGGAAGAAAACCACACCCTGACTCCGTAACTCATCAACAGTGTGATGAATGGATATCGACTTGCCGATTTTCCTATTCCAGGCGTGCCAGTGACAACATGAAGAAACGGGTATTTCAAATCTTTGCGATTAATGTACGTGATTGCATTCACAATGATGTGACCAAATACAGAAAGAATGGCAGAACGGAAGAAGAAATGTTCCAATGGGCCGAGTTCATTTGGTTGTTCACGAATGGTGGCGAAGGACAGATATACGAAACGTGAAAGGTCACAAAGTGTGGTATCATCAATGTCATGATCGAAATTCAGAAAATCGTTTCGATGAAGGACTCCAACACAAGAATCTACAACGATTTGAAGCTTTCGAAACAATTCAATGAGAGCTTCAACGTTGAGCACTTTGGGAGTGTACTGCGTCTGCCCAAGGCGTCGGCTGACTGCGTGTCCCATGCGCAAGAGTTAAGTCCAACGCAAGGGCACAGTGACCGATAATGAAGAAAGAAATCCGGTGAAGAGGCAAAAGGGTATTTATCTCGGATCCAATATTGCAAACGAAGGGCCGATCATTCCAAAGTTGTCCATCCCCACACTCTAAATCTAAAACTCGACGATCGGTCATGCGTCATTTCATATTCTTCCGTGTTGGGGTTCAGGAAGCAAGCACCACAAAGTTATTTCTGTCAACACTTCAAAGACTGTCTCTGGCTCTCAGCTGCATGCGAGAGGATTCCGCTTCGGGCTAGCCGTGCATACATGCAATTCTTTCCTCTTTCTGATGTCTTAAACACACAGAGAATGATGACAACTGTCAAGAGAGCAGTTGCTGTGTTGTTTCTTCACAATTTGAGTATTTTTGACCTTCACGTCTTCGTTTTTCGTGGCCGTTACAAGCAGGTTCTTCTTCTGTACGAACTGAGTTCAAGATGAAATCATCCAAATTGTGCAGGTTCTTCATCATTCCTGACTTGGGGGTCGACGAACGAGAGGGTGAGTACAGACAACAAGCATCTGGCAGATTCCGGAAAAAGTCAGTATCAAGAATCTCTCTTTTCTTTTGACAGTGACCTTGTGCAGGGCTGTAGTTTTGAAGGGTTTGTTGCAGTGATCTGGGATCCCGCTGAGTTTTGCAATTGAAAGGTCGGCGAACGGATCTCGGCAGGCAAAGGCAAGCACGCCACCCAAAAGATGGAGTTGGTGAGATCCATGGTACTCTCCCCAAACATGTCCCAGGCAGGAAAGACAGCCAAACATAAAAAGAAGCCATCCGGCGAGCCCTCATCCGGGACAGCCAACGTCTTCGTCAAGACGCGGCAGGAATGATAAAATGGACTGTGGAACTGAGCTGTTCGACAAGTCGTTCAGAAAGGGGCCGTGAATAGCGCAAAAGAGATTCCGACACAAATCCCAACAACGAGAACGTCGAAAGACATCTTCTCAAATCAAGGGAAGAAATTGAATTTAATGGATGCAGTGCAACGTTCACGTCAGCCACATTCAGTTTTGGCAAGACCAAGGCCGTCTTCCCAACTGAAATGGAGATCTTGTTGTTTTCTTCAGACCAATAGTTGCACTTCAGCAAACTCACCAAATCATACAGACAATATCTACGATCAACATTTCGATTGTCGAGTTCTCAATGCGTGCATGCAGTTTGGCTCATCGGCTGCAATTTTAGACGGCATCAACCTCTAATTATCGGTCATATTGATCTCAAAACTCAAGTGAGCCCAGAAAACGACTGAACCTTCACGCTCGCAGATCGGCGACTTCTTCGGACCTTCGAAGGTTCCTGACGATGTTCAGCATTTCAGATAGCCGTAGAGCAATGATGAATCGTGCCAGATGGAATGACCTTGAACAGTGAGGAAAACTCTCTCTCATCTCTTCTCTCTCAGTCCTCCTGGACCCTTCAAGACTTTCATCCAAAACTTTGTTGTCAGTTTCACTGACCGATCTTCCTCCGCAACCCGCATCCTTCTTCACTCCATCCGCACCCCACTTTTCAATGCCTGACCAAAAGTATGCCTTCCATTAGGCCATGTCACCTCTCCCCCAAATCTCTAAGTTCGGCCAATCAGGCACTCTGGGGCAAAGACTACTCCGTGAATATCGACAAGAAGATAATCACTTTCATCCTCTTCGAAGTTGGAGGAGTACTGATACCCTCAAACCCACTCGTCTCAAGGTGTGGTGGAAAGTCACCCATATCTGGACCGATTACCTCTCTGATCTCTTCGAATCCTCCTCTCACACTGGAACAGCCCTTTTACCTCTCAAATCATTCACAAACCTCGCGAATGCAGCAGTTGGAAGTGGATCTTTCTCCATCGTCAACTTTTCCTCCATTTCTCTCGAGACGCAACAGAATCATCATTAAATTCGAAAACCGCTCGTGTTCTGACTGTGTTGATCGGGAACATCCAAAAAGTGGAGATTGGGGCAGAATTGAAGCTAGCCTTCTTAACATCATGTTTTTCAGTTCTCTTGAGGAAAATGATTCCATCAGAAAGTTCAGAATTATACCAGCCTGTGGATGTCAAGAAAGATCCAAGAAGCCGTTCATGAAAATCTGAGATGGTCCGTGAGACTCAGGGCAAAACGGTCAAAATTGGTCCCCACGTTGTAAGAATCAGTCTCAGGCAGGAATAAACCCACACAATGTTATCGTTGATCATCCTGAACTGTTATTATAAGAGAAAAATGGAAGTAAACGACAAATAGAGACGTGTGTCTCACAAAGACTGGGAACGGGTTATGTTATGTGTGTATGAAGTGAGCAAGATGCTGATAGAAGATTTCCATTGTTTTCGTCGTTTGTTTGGATAATTCTTTTGTTGATTTGAGTAAGTTTTGTTCAATCACATCATTCTGGACATAGTCGAATATGATTCTAGGATTGGAGGCATTCCACATGAAGGCAATAAGAATCTCGAAAAAAATGCAGACACAGGTGTCTGCAATTGGATGAGTGTGTCGATTCCATTTGAAAGCAAAGATAGCTCCGAGAACTTGGCCCTTCTCAATTTCTGAGAAAATTGGTGCACTTCGATAGAGGAACAATCCGTGAATGATTGACAAATCCGCATAATATGATGACGACGTGACATCAACAAGCCGATCAGAGACAAATTGTAGAAACTTCTGAGGGGAATGTGGTTGTGGGAAAGTTTCGTTCAGTACTCTCAGTGAATGTAATTCAGTGATTCCTGAGATATTCGACAGACAAATGGAGATATTGTGAAGAACCTCTTTTATATGCTTCGGATATATGTTCGAAAGTTTCATTTGATCGTGAGATTGGGTAGTGAGTGATGAAGCGGACATTTGCTGTTTTTCCTCGGTTGCGAGTGATGTGCAATCAAGAGACTGAATGATTTTGAGTGTCCTCCTCCATAATTCTCCGGGGTTTCCATCTGCCACATCCGCCTTTGTCAAGGTGAGGAGAGAACAGTCGTGGGGCAGTTCATCATGTTGGATTGCCTGAACAATATGAATACATTCTCCAAGAAATGGGAGAAGACCAGCATTGAGATAAAAGTCTGCCACATCAGCACTTCCAGGTATGGCTGTGCCAATCACGTGCAAAACGTTCCTTGCGATATAGAAATAGTTGTTGAGCTCGATAACAATCTGTTTCTTGAGACTATCTTCATCTGACACTCCTGAATCAGGTTGTATGGCTAGTGCTTTCTTCTTGCTCTCAGAAATTCGGTGTTGTGTCTGGGCTTCGTTCAAGACTGTATATGCACAATATCCGCTTGAAAGACCCTCACATGCATACGACAAAAGCGAAATTGCGAGTTGTGAAAATGATTGGATGTGTGGAGGGAAGAACGGAGGCATTGGTGTATGGTAGATCACTGAGGAAAGGTCTTGAAGGAGCCCCAAATCTAAAAAAAGAACATCCACAGCACTGTCGATGTCCATAGAACAGCCTGATACAAACACCATAAAAATAAATGTGGCTACGTCTGCCGTGAGGGGAGTGTGAGTGATGGCCGCGAGACGTTTGATCGTTCTGAGGATGCGGCGACAGCTTTTTTGATGTTCTGGTATGACCATTGTCATGAGCGGAAACTGCAATTCTGAGGCATTGGCGATGAGGTTTAGAGATCGCAAATGCCATGCAGGTCGTTGGATTGTTCGGCTGGCCAGTTGAATCATTGCTGGAGTGAACACTTCAAATATCCCCAGTCGCACAAGTTTATCAACAAATTCATTCTGATCATGGTCAATGATGGTGAAATTGTCAAGGAACCACCAAGCCTGAATCAGATTGAGATTGGATTGAGGCAAACCGCGTCCATCACGCATAGTGAACCGCTCTGAGCAAAGCCAATAATTGCCCGGAGTACATTGTCATCAAAAGAGTGGTGAACTTCATCTGTTGGTAATGTTACTGACAAATATGAACATTGTTGGATAACAGGGAGGAGTAGAAGTCATACCAATATCAGAGAGTATCCGGAGAATAAGATGCTAATCCTAGTACATTGAAAAAATGAATCATACTATCACTCTGTGATCTTGTGAACTCATCAGAAGTTGTGAGAGGAGCGGGATCGAATTGTGTTGGACGAGTCTTCTCCGGTTGTCATCAGTACCTGCTCAGGAGCATACTGTGAGAAATAAATCTTGGAATACCTGTCAAATCATGAAGAGTAACGAGGAGATCAGGAATGTCGGTTCGTTGTTCTTCTCCAAGAGCGACAAAAATTGCATCTAAACTCATCTTCTGATAAACTGCTATTTTCTAATAAAAAGGTACAGTAATACTCGGAGAGTGTGAAGCAGGTTGATCCTTGAACTTCGATAAGTCACATGTAGCTCTCCTGTTACGACGGAGCATGATTGGTGGACTGTCAAGGAAATGTTCTTGCTCTAATTCATTTTGAGTACATTCAAAAAGCTCCAGAGAGCGAGTAGTTCTTATCGGAGGCATGTCTCTAGCGGATGAACGATAGGGATACAGTGGGTCCGAGATCCGACAACGGTCTGCGGGAATGTGTTAACTCACAATTTATTATTTTGTGTCAATCTACAGGTATAAAAGTTGAAAGAGATTGAAAATGATATGGTTGAAATGGCAAGAAAATGCTGAACAAGTGGGGCATAAATCCGGAGGGGCACAGATTTGTGTGAAATGGGTCCCAATCTTCCACCATTTTTTCCCTCAAGAATTATAATCAAAATAGCATTTCATAAAACTTCTGGTTGTCCATTTCTCAATTTCGCTTCTAAATCACAGAGCCACATTCCCCATATTTCATTTTTTTGGCCTCACCAAACACGCGAATTACCAGACCGAAACCCAAAAGTGAAGAAGAATGAATAGATGAGGAAAGACCAGAATCATAGGGATGGGCAGCGGTCGGTCCGACTGCTCGTCGACCGACCGACTGCTTTTTTTCGTGATCGTGCCCCTTTTTAGCAAACTTGAAGATGAAGTCGTAGCGACCTTCTCTTTCTTTTTTTCAACGTTAAATTTCCGTTCTTTTTTCAGAAACTGTGGGGAAAGAGTTCTCTTTTCTTTGATTCCCTTTGTTTCTGAATCAATGGAATTGAAAATGTGTTGATCACTTCGTTGAAGAGAATTTCTTGAAACAGAACAAAAATTAATAAAAAATTGGAGAATAGGCTGTGAAAGTGTCAGCATTGTCTCGCTCTCATCTCCGCTTTCTCTTCACTTCCTCTTTCTTCTCGTCTGTCTTCTTCCTTCTCACACGCAGCTTCATCTGCCCAATCAGACTAACTTTGTACCTCTTCTCCGGTTGTTTGGAGGGTTGTGGGAGGATTGGTGGATTGGCCATGTTCCCTTCTCGTTGTCATTCACTCCTTTCCTCTCCCTCCATCTGCTCTGCCTCTGGAAACCCAAACCCACTCGACGGTTGTGTAAACGCAAACGGAACATCCTTCGTCTTCCACAGCGTCTTCTTCGGCGCCCGCTGCGTCGAGATCTTCGCTGGCAGCGCCCCAATCTCAAAGAATCCCTTCTTCTTCTCTTCCACTCTGTCCTTCTTCACCGACACGAACGGCAGTGGCAGTCCCATCCCTGCGCAGAACGTGAGAACAGTTCGGTCGCCATCCCAAGTGTGCTTCCGTAGATTTCGCGGAAGAGGGAGTGGACAGAGTGGGCACCAGAGTGCTGGACGAGAAACAGGTGGGTGTCGATGTTGCAGTCCGTGCTCAGCTCGGCTGGGAAAGAAGTGGTGAGAGGATTCGAGGGAGAGACAGACGCGGTCGAAGGAGGCGAAGGGTTGTGTGGGGATTGGCTTGGGGAGGACGTGCGTCTCGACGAGGGTGGAGTGGATGAGTCTTGAGTGTGTGGAGTGGACGGAGTGGATGTGGCTGAGTTCTGGTTTGGTGTGGTAAAACAGGAGTGGATTGTGTTCGGTGGAGTCTGACTCGTTTCGTAGTGTTTCGTAGAAACTGTTGGTTGGGTGGCAATTGACCCGAATGAGGGCATATCGGGCAGACGGGGATTGTCTGGTTCTGCCCGAACTGTCTTCGGCTGAGCTGACGGTGACGGAAGAGAGTTTGGGCCTCCAACTCACTTGCTCCACACACACTCTCCTCCACCAGCGGCAGACCAGCTGTATCCTCTCTTCATCCTTCTCGCCTGTCGTCTCGTCCAAACCGCATCAAATCGAACTCGTCGTCATCTTGGTTGAATTTCAGTTCGTCGCTTCGTTCGAGTGCCTTCTGCCACGATTCCTGAAATCTGTCTCGCGCCTTCTTGTCGTTCTCCCGACGCAGACGATATTCTGTGGTCGACAGCACATCAAACACGCCCGCCAGAATCCGACTCTTCAGCGACGACTCGCCCGCGTCCTTTCTCTCCACAAACGGCAGAAGCGCCACTCGCTTGAAGTCGTGCGTGTGCGTCCCTTTCTGCGGCGGGTCCTGCTTCTGCGTTGCGAACAGATAGAATGCGTTCCTGCTCTCGTCGGGGAAGACGTGGAGGGAGCGTCGTGGCTGCGGCGGCGGGTGGTTCGGGCTCATCATTTGAGTTGTGGGGAACGGTGGGAAAATTGGGTTTGTCAAATCCCGCTCGCTCGCCTGCAGATCCCTCCCGTCGAGATTCGCATCCGAAAACGCCCAAAACGCCGGATTCGCCCGATTTTGGAGGAAGGACGGTGAGAACGATGGTGGAATGGTGGCGTGCCCGTTCTCCACATGAAAGCTCTCTCCGCATTTGTAGAGGTTGTACACACGGTTGGAGTGTATCGTGATGACACATAGTCGCCTTCGCCGTTGTTCATCACCATCTTTTCGCGCAGCTCCAATGATAAGATTAGATTGCCCTTGATCTGCGAATGGAAGAGTGTGTTGCCCCAAATATGTTCAAACATCGCCTCTTCTTCTTCCAGCGTGTCTACAGCCTCGCAGTCCATGCATGTTCCATCCGTCTGATTGATGAATCCATTAAACGTTAAGTCGTCCTTCTCTCGAGACTTCAATGTCAGTTAAGAGGTGGAAGGAAGGTCAGTGAGCGTTCTGAACCAAAATGGTAGCATGATCACCTGTTCCATCAGCTGCATCAGATTCGGCGAGATCACGAACTTTGGCAGCCCCAAATTGTATCCGAACAGAAGTGCCCGCAATACATGCGTACCACCCTGAAAAGGCGGTGCGATTGCTATCCATCGGCGGACAAATAGAATGTTCTCGTCGGCGAAAAGATGCACGAAACTGCGAAACACAAGAGTTCCCATTGAAGGTGTGATAGTGTCTACATTCAGATTCCCACACGCATGGAATGCTTGTCGGATTCGTGTCCGGAGAGGATTCATGAATCAGGATGCTGTCTGCTGCAAGACATTGCCGCCAATCGTAAGGAGAACCAAACAGCGAAATCCCAGGCACGTATCCGTATGCAAGGAACATCCGAATCATGTCGTGATAGTAGCTTCGAGTGCTGCAACAAATCACAAATTAGAAAAGAGGGAAAGTCATGAATCGAGAAATGGGAGTCTATTGATGTTCGGATATGAAAATGAACGCAAAGGAAGGCGGAGAATGATTGAAAGTGAGAACAGACTCATGCAGGAGAGGCACTTCAAGTGTGAGATAGTCGATGGAGGGGACATTGGTCTTCATAAGCGTGCCTGTATTCTAACCGTCCTGAAGAGAGAAATAATGTCGAAAAAGGGGAAGAAAACAAACTTTGAATAAGATAAATGAAGGACCGTTGATAATATGGAGTATCATGTCTTGATCTGATTCGGCAGTGGGACGACAATCTATCTTGAGCGAGATCATGAGGGAAAACGATAAATTAGGTCCGAGAAGAAAAAGAAGACCATTTTACTGTTCTTTAAATCCGTGGACAAGCAGTCAGAACCAAAACAAAGAGTCGGTGTCGGTCGGACAGGCCGATTTTTTGTCCGATGTTGGGGAAAGACAGACCGACTCAAGGACTCTTGAACCACGACCTTTTGCACTTTACTTTGGGGAAAAATGAGATGAACAAATTATAGAGATGTTATGAATCAAAAATGAGAAAAAGAGGGTTATAAAGTGACTCTGGCGGGATTCGATCCTGGGTCCGGGGAGCAAAATGCTTCCGTGCTACCACTCGACTAAAAGGCGGTTCAAAAAAGTCGCCGACTCTTTTATTTTTGGGGACTGGACTCGTTGCTTTCAGACCGACCACTGCCCATGCCGACAGAATCAAACCGAAGCGTGATTGCGACTGATCAAAGGTGGTCTGGACAAATTTTCCTATTTCATTGGATGTAGGCATGGCTGACCGGCACTGACCGGTCAGTTTTCGCCGTAAAGGACTGAACGTACTCGATTTAACCCGCAACTCCGGATAAACCCACACCCCGGATCTTGGACCCAGAATTCGGATATATTCCCAGTTTCATCATTATTTTGAGGTTTTTTCATATTATTTCATTAAAATCTGTTCTGGAGAATGCATAATCTCATGAAATGAACAAGAAAAGATGGTTTATCAAGATCACAACAAAACAGGAACGAAACGAAATGTGGGTCGAACTCTTGGAAACGATGTTTCGAGAATTGGCGATTCTAACTCCACCTTCTCGTTTCTCCCTGCTCAATCACTCTCCTTCCTGCATCTCCTCCAAAATCGCTTCCGCTTCTTCTTCGTCTTCATTGCGCTGAGTGAGTGGGGAGCCGATGTGAGTTTGGAGCTGTCAGGAGTGAGGGAGTTTGAGGTCTGAACGTTGATGCATTCACTCAACAGTTTCTTCCGATGTGACTGCAATGTGATCGTGAATACAATAAATATCGCCACAATTTAGATCAGCGCCACAAACGACGACAACCTCACAATCAATCCTGTCGGATGATACGTCATAGTGCGGTGGTCGGGGTGAAATGAATGGAAATGTAACGAGTATGATCGACAGAGATTCACCCACTTGTCAAATCGCACAAGTCGCTGGTGATGAAATGTCGGTCGAAGAGGCGTGTCTGATGGCGAACGGAGATTGCTTGTCGAGCCAAGTCCTTCCTACGCAGCCCATCGAAGATGATGCCCAGCCGTTGGATCATCACACGGTGCTCCAGTTTGTGTGAGTCAATCTGTTCGTTTGTCAGCGAAGAGGTCTTCCCTCCCGCCTTCAGACGGTCCACCATGTTCTGCTCCTCTTCCCGGAACGCTCGCTTCGTCGCCTTCATCAGCACATCCATCGCTGTCTCCTGCATCCCCGCGCTCTCGTGCTGCTCGTGCATCCGGATCACGCTGTTCGTGCATCAATCATCTTTTCTCTTTGGCCGTTGATTCCTTTGTTCCCGATCTTCATCGCATCGACAAACCGAATATAATTCCCATCGTCGGTGTCGAACGAGATCAGCTCGTCCAGTCGCCGATCCTCCAGTCTCATTCGCTTGAAAATTACGTACGGCTGAATCATGACAAATCGAAGGAAGAAGTACGCCACGACGAGCACAACCACGATGATCAGACGATTGCTCATGAAGATGTCTTTGTCAGCACCGCAGTCTTTGCACATTCGTTTCATCATGCTCATCGTCCCCTCACGCAGGTCCTTTCGCAGAGCAGAGTTCATGAAATGGAAGATCGGATGGTTTTCGTTGAACTGTGATTCATCTTCCTCTTTCAGAAACTCTCCATACTGAAGAAAGCGCGAAACGAGAGACTGTAGCCCGACCAGTGTGTCATGTGATTCGTGCAGACGTTCATGGATCGGTTCTGCGATGCAGGAAGCCTTGTCAGTCATGCAATAGTCTCCTGGAACGAGCAGCTGCTCGATGTTGAAGTCGTTGTCGAATCGGGTGATGGTTCGAGCGTCGATCAGCTTGTCGTTTGTCAATGTGTCCGTTGTGGTGTCGAAGTGGGTGATGAGGCTGGTTTTGTGGAATTAATCCAACGATCCTGACAGAAGTTTCAAGGTGTAGCTCCTGTACTGAGACAGATTGATCGTTGTCTCGACATGAGGCTGAATTGGTTGGGTGAGTGATGAGTTTGGGGAAGACGAGGAACGGCATGTCGAAGGCGAGGTTGAGAAGGAAGAAGTTTGAATTGGTCAGACAGATGGGGCGGATCGCTGCGAGAAGGATGTTGTCCACACTGTCTGTGAAGCTGTTGAACGAGAAATTGTTAGGAACCATGTAACCAACCAGCAGCCCAAAAACGAGGACAACGTGAGAGACCATGATAATCTTCGTCACGATTGGGATCCCGCTGTGGATGGTCTTGTGACCAGCGATCAGATCTTCCACTGCGTTCTCGAATGCCTCTTCCCACTCCGCGTCGTCTCGCCGAGTTTGATGGTCGTCATCCTCGTCCCGCTGCGTCAGAAGGGAGCGAGCGGTGAACTGTCCAAATCCGAAGTCTGTTTTCGTCTCGACTGGTGGTTGTGTTGGCTGGTTGAGCGAGAACTGAGTGACAGTGGGATTCAACGATGGTGAGAATGGAGCTCCTGTTGTTGGTCAAACAAATCCAGTTGTGTACGAGGTGGATGAGTTGTAGTGAGTTAGTGATGGAAGTATGTCTCCGCTGTACACGTCAGAGTGATTGTAAGGCGAGTCTCTTCCCCTCCCATCCAATCTCAGCTGTAGGAGAGGAACGCTTTTGACCTTCGAAGACAAGTGACGAGTGGTCGGAGTTTAAAGGTTTCGGTTCGGATGAGGATTCGAATGTGTCGTTCTGGGCAGGTGTGCTGGACATTTCTGGATTGTTCTCGTCACGTTCGCTTCGTTCGTCGTTGACTCCATCTTCCACCATCTCTTCGGAGTCTTGTTCCTCTTTCTCCAACCCGTTGTCCTCCTCCTCTTCTTCTTCGTCCATCCGAGTTGTCGTGTAGTCCCTCCATCCTCCGTCACCCAGTGAGAGGAAGGTGTACGACACAATCATCGCAATCAGCATGACGGCCGCCAGGAGAGCCACCATCAAATTGAAGAGTGTCCGCATTGGCACGCTGGCATTGTCGGCCTATGCGACGAGTGCTCGCTATCCTCCTTCAAACAGTTGATGGTATGAATTGTACTGACACGAGATAATTCGAGAGTGGACTTCCTTGAACTCATCGGCACGTCTTTCATCGCTCCAATTTGCGTGGACAGCTGAGCCAAGTCTGCAACGAGGTTCAGAAACGATCTGTCGGCTGTCGTGACATCGATGGTGGGGTTGGTCGTGGCGTCGAAGAAGGCGGTGGCGACAGGAATGTCCACATACTCCCACATTTCGTTCTCGACGTCGCTGTCATACACGGTCTTCATCAGAGATGTCATTGTGTGTCCGTAACTGGTGAAATATGGGAGGAGGGACGTCACAATGTCGAATGTCTTGTTCATGTCTTCCGCTTTGGTCATATCCCATACAAATTCGTTCCCACATCGCCGATGAAGCTGAGAGCGTTGATGAAGGAAGATGCCTTTGATGTTCCCGCTCTTCTTCGAGCAAAGTACTGCGATGTCGTTTGGGTGCTGGCTGAGAAGCTGCTCATAACTCTTTTTCGACGACGCTTCCGCTCTCACGACTTGGGTCTGATGTTTCTTGGAGAAGAGAGAAATACGGTCTTTGTTTCCTCATATTTTCGTAAAACTCGATTTGAGCGTCGCTGGCGTCTTCTCTGTCGTTTTCTGCGATTTGAAGATGCATTTTCAGGTTCAGTTCCATTGACTCTCCTCCCCACTCCCGTTCTCTGCTGATTCGCCCTTCATCACGCAATGAATCAGAAATCGTGTTGTAATACCAGGTCTTGCCTTTCTGCATGCAGCATCATGACTTGTGCCTTCATTCGGTTCTCCGAAACCGTTTGGAGAAACAGGGCGTAATCTGCAAGAAGAGCATTGTCCTCCTTTCAGTGCATGACAGAGAAAGCATGTATTCTGTCTGCAAATTGTGTCAGCGGGAGTAAACGGATTTTTCGTGGAACATGCACCGAACTGTTGGTTCCACACCCTTCCTTCCCACATGTTGTCTCAGTCTGCATTTCCATTCTTCCGATGCTAAATCAAATCAGGGCAGCACTTCGTTGCCTTTGGTTTTGTCACGCCCCAGGTACGCCGTTCTTGAACCTTCAGAGGAAGGAGGAAGTGGATCGAGAGTCTAATCTCTCCCCCAACCTAAATAATCCCAAAAATGATTGTTCCAATAATCTGTCCCGTTCCAGAATCAACCAGGAAGTCGATTTCAAGGCCAAGTCGAAGTGTTCCAAAAACACTGAAATGAAGCATGAGGAAGTTCGATAAACGCGAGTAGAATGGTTGCATAATCCCCGCAAGAATAATCCCTGCTGCTGTTCCAACGCTCACCACGGCACGCCAGAACGCGTAGTCCATCAGTAGTCGCTGGCAAAAGACGAGACCCATCGCCAGCACCGCTATGCATGTCCGGAACTTTCCTAAAGTAACAATACATTTGACACCTCGTTTTGGGTTGCTTCGAACGATGAAAAGTGGGGACATCATCACCGCCGAAAAATAGAGGTCAAGAAAGAAGATTGTCACACTTTCAGTGACTATGCTCAGTGTGTCTGCAGCGCTCTAACAGATCGTACCAAGAGCTCGGTAGAGAGGGTCTGAGCCGTGCAGTGCGTTGGAGCAGTCGAATACATTGATTGAGAAGGTGTCGAACTGAATGAGAGACACTTGAAAGATAAACAAGAAAAGAAGTGTTGTACCGGAAAAAATCCAGGGTAGGAGAGCTGTTTCCTCCAAGGGTTGTGGTTCTCTTCGAGAGTAACCTTCGAACCTGGTTGATTCATTTTCATTTTTCAAATCGTCCCACAATGAGCACTTTTGAAATGAAGACACCAGATTTAGAGGTAAAAATGTGGATTTTGAATGCAATATTGGTCCACACCGGATTGCCGTAATATGAACACTTGAGGTGACTTCGGTTGTTAGCACATGGAGTTGCGGGTTTTCCCGAAGTTGCGGGTTTATCCGATGATGTTGACGGTCACTGACCGGAGAAATTTCGGAACCCATAGTCGGAATTTACCATTTCTCCGAAGTCTTATCAGGTTAAACAGAGAAATAAGTTATTGACATGAGGTGTGATAGAAACCAGGAATCAGACACAGAAATGACTCTATTCGTGATAATTAAATCAGATTCAATAAGAAAGAACTTCCAAATACCTGTTCTTGGCGTTCAGAGAGAAAAAGTTCGATCAATGGGTTCGATCCGACCAGTCAGTCACAGATTTGCTCTCTTGTGAAACAGTCGTGAATCCAACGGATTTTCCATTCACATGAAGTCAATTTATGGGCAAAATCATACCCCGTGCCCCCTCACAAAAAATTCCAAATATGTCTGGTTTTGCATAATAAACACACTTTTGATAAAATTTTGTGTTTTTGAGGGCGAAAAAAAGCTGCCCATTTTGACCCGATCCAGCCCATTATTTGTTTCAACACTTCACAAAGATCCTTTTTTCTATGGTACTTTTGAGAATTCACCAGTAGTCTTCACAGCCCCCCCTGCTCTTGAGCGGGGGGCTGTGAAGACTATCCGACAATATGAAAAAGTGTCTGGAAAAAGGATCGGGTGAAGTGTAGATGAATTTATAACTCCAAAACCCGGTCTTAAATCCAAAAATAATAGCGAAAATATCGTGAAATGATATAAAATCAAGAAACTGTTAAAATATTGGAGGGGGGCACGGGGTCGGATTATGCCAATTTATGAGGGGCCGACTATATCTCATCAAGCATTCCATCTATATCTCATCAAGTTTTGATCAAAGGTTTACTCTTTCCCTTAATAATCTTTTTTCCTATTCTGAATTCACTCTTTTTCAGACTCAACACATCATTCTGATCTTCATCTCACTGTAATTCTCTCCATTTTCGATATTATTGATGCGAAGATCCTGCTTCTGTGCTCTTGTGCCGTTCCTCCTCTTCATGCCACTCGACCTCGCTTTTGTTCGTACTCTCAGTTTAACCCCTTCTCTTTCCCTCCAGCCGCCACTCGAGACATGTCGTCAGACAGCTCGATCATCCCTCGGCTCGTCTCGCTCGTCGCGTGGTGCACGCTTTTCGTTGAAGTACCGTCAAAAATTGTGTCTTCCATCCTTCATCCTCTCCTCCACTCCCTCTCTGCCCTCACCCTCTTCAGCACTGCCAGTCTGCCCCCCTCTCGCTCATCCTCTTCAGATGGGAACAAGATCATGATTGTAAAGAGCGACGCCTACCAACTCTCGTCCGCCTGCTCTCTCGCTCACCCATCCTCTCGCTCCCTCCCCTCATCCCGCAGAACGCCCTCACCACTCTCTGGAACTGTGCCCGCAATGGTCTCCCTCCTCCCATCTTTCTCTCTCTCAGAAGAAATCAAAGACATCTCGCGCAGTGTCGGTGCCATCGACACCCTCCTCGATGCATCCATCCGCAGCGAAGTCGATCTCCAGACCATCGAGACCACTCTCGGCGCTCTGTTGAGCCTGACTGTGAACGGTGTGCCCTCCTTCTTCTGTCTCAACTGTCTGTCCTGTTCGCAGCGGAGAACAAGAGCTACGTGAGGGAGCACAACGGGCTTCCCTTGCTCGTGTCCGGTCTGGCCCGTTTCCAAATTACTCCGCACACACCACAACACATCCCCGTCCTCCACACAGCTCTCACCACACCCCGAAACTGCTGTTCGAATGGTGTGCTCCTCGCGGCTCTCTCCCCACACGCCCCTCCGTCTGTCACAAAGGAGGCTGTCCTGCTGGTGAAGAACCTCACGCTGGTGGATCAGAACAAGAAAGAGGTTGGTTTGGCATTCTGGCTCCATCATCCCTCCCTTTCCTCTCCCAGTCACTCCAGCCGAATCTCGACAGTTCTTCTCGCAAGTATCTGAATCATTTCGCTTGTTATGTCACTGTACGAACCTCTGTCAGAAAAGTGCGAGCACATTTCCAGGAGCCCACTGTCGATGAATTATTGGGCATCCTCGTCGGTGATGCAGATCGGTGGTGTGGTGGGACGTTCGGGCGGAATGACGTCGAGATTCTCTTTCGGAAAGCTCTCTCGGAACGATCCTGTTCGACTCTCGAGAGAGCTACTGATGTGATCTCTCTTTATCTGAACAAGGCCCTGATCTGCTCGTAGAGTGTGTTCATCTCCTCCAGAAGCATCTCGATTTGGTGATTAGTCAGGGAAACTTGGCTCACGAATGGGTGACTGTGGCGGGGAAAGAGGGTGGAGAAGGGGTGTGAAGGCCTGATTGTCCTGCGGGGACCAGAAAGGGGTGAAAAAAGGTTCCTCGTCCGTTATTCCTCCTCATCATCATCGCGAGACCATGTGAAATCCAAGTCTGGAGCAGGGGAATTCAGAAGTCTTGGGTTGGATCAGCGTGTTCTACTAGAAACGACATATTCGAGTTCTTCGCATCAAAAATATCGAAAATGGAGAGAAATACACAGAGGTGATGATAAGAATTGCGTGCTGAGTCCGGAAAAAAGGATGTCAGAAGAAGAAATAAAACTATTAAGGGAAAGAGTAAACCTTTGATCAAAACTTGATGAGATATAGATGGAATGCTTGATGAGATATAGTCGTCCCCAATTTATGAAGTGGAAGAGTCGGAAAATGTAAAAAAGGTTGAATAATGGACACGTAGTTCTGATCTCTTCTTCCTTCGTCTCTCAACATCCTCTCCTTCATTCCATCGCTTGTTTTATCTCCTGGACCCCTCTCCCCGCATCGCATCTCTCTTCATCTTGTCTCCATCAACTCATCCTTTGTACCGATCATGACGACGAGTCTGACGACCCCGTAGCACATAACTTACTGAATCACCACAACCCGCTCGTCATCCTCCCTCGATTCGAACTCGCTCTTCTCGCGTCGCAGCTGCTCCTTCTCCTCTTCCAGCCGCTAAAGGCGTGCCCGTTCTGTGTTCTGTTTGATCAGAAGCTGCTCTCGTCTGTCCTCGTCCGTTCTCCTCTGGAGCTACCGCTTGTGCTCGACCTTGAGGCGCTTCTCCCGCTGATCCGCTACTTTCATCTGCACCACCTGCTTCTTGGAGACGCGTTGTTTTCACCCTTCTTTCTCCTTTTTTCCTGTTCTGGCGAGCGAGCCTGCTGGGCAGCGCGTATCTTCATTCCCAGAGCAGCCAGCTTGTCTTTAGCGGCGGAGAACACCGACTCTTCCTCCTTCTTCAGATTGTTGAAGCGAGCCACCATCCTCTTCTTGGCTTCCTTCGCTTTCTCTTTCAGTTCCTTCGCTTTCGCTTCGGCTGCCGATATAGCTTCCTTTTCTTCTTCGTGTGCATGCTCGATTTCTTCCTTTCCTGTCTTCCACATTTTATCGTGTTCCTTCTTCAGATTCGCTGCGTGTCGTTCAGCTTCGTGTTTGATCGTCTCTGCCCTTTGCCGGTACTCGCAGCTTGTGTGTTCGAGATCCTTCCTTTACTGTTTCATCGACTCTGCCTTCTTCTTCAGTTCTTCTCCTTGCTGCTTCAGCCTCTCTCCGTCTTGGTTGTACTTCTCTTCAGTCGCTTTAAGGTCATCGATGCCCTTCCGAACTCGTTCTTTGGCATTTTTGCGAACCTTCTCAAAATCATTCAGACGGCCCATTTCGGCTGCAAGACCTTCTGTATCGCCTTCCTTCCCTTCTTTTGTGCGATTGTTCGCTGGTGATCGCATTTTCACGTCAGACAGACGAGACATGGACGGCTTGACGAACTCGTCTTTGCAGCTTAAGTAGCAGCCATCAAATTCGGAAATGTAGAACGGCATGTTGTGCAGTCGGTATTTTGACATCCAGTTTGAGCCGACGGAGTCTTCATCGTCTTCAGTTGTGGGAGTGTCCTCGTTGCCATCCCGAGATTGGAGAGGACGATTCACAGCGATGGATTGGTTCGTGTTGCTCTTTTGCGAGTTTTCCTTCACATCGACACACTTTTGAGTACAGAAAAAGTCCAGCGACACCTGACACGACATGATCGTGTTGGTACAAGTTCCGAGGCACGTTTCCAGCGATGCTTCCGTTTCCCGCACCATATCAGCAAAGTGGGCATCGATTGGCGAAGAATGTGTGGTGTTTGACGTTGTGTTGTCCCGTCTGGTTGTGTTTGTTGCGTTCTGCACAGCAGCCGAATAGAAGGACGAGAAAGTCTGGTTTTTGTGTCCCCCAAACTTCATCAGGCAAAGTGTGTCGCATTCTGATACGTGCTTGCCGCATTCCGATGCCTTGTCCATCATACAAACACTGAGTTACTGGTTCACATCTTGCGACTCGCTCCGTGCATGCGAGCATTCATCGATGCATTCTGACGATGACAGAGCCAAGCATTTCTCTGCGTTTTGTTTGTAGGCGTTGAGACACGCGTTGGTTCCCTTGTTTGAGATGGACTCGGATTCGCATTGGATGAGGCAATCCTCACGCTCTGGCACACACTGTTGGATGCAGCCGGTGAGGCAGGAAACACACGCAGAGTGGTCGGTCGATGAGGAGCACACGTTATCGCACTTCTCCTAGCATTGATCCACACACATCAAAATCTGGGAAAGGAGAAAGACGGAGCGGGGATGAAGAGAGGTGAATGTTAGCGAGAAAAACGAAAGTAATTAATTCGAACAATATCCACAAATGCCCGAGAGGGGCAATTTCCCTAAAATGGGCGTGAGGCATACACGACGAACTCTCCGAATCACAATCCACTGAAAGTGCCAGATCTTGTGTCTGTCTGCGAGAATTGACAGGACATTGGAGGAGAGGTTGACTGTCCTGCCGGATTCTGTAGGGAAGCGGCTCTTCTGGAATCGTCGGATAGAACAGGATTTGTGTGTGTATTCAAACCAACTTCACATCTTCTCCTGTTTCTTTATTCTCACTCCGTGTTCTATTCCTTATCTTTGCTTCTTCAGCTGATGGAATCTGCATCTTTCTTTCACTCATCTCCTTCTGACTTCTTTCGTCAGCTGCAAGCTTCCTGAGCACGCTTTCCTTCTCATTTTCGAGATATCCGACTACCATGTGCACTGTGGAGAAAATGTAAGAGTGAAAAGAGGAGAATACTGTGAAAGATGAACACACTTCTGAGATGAAGACGAAGGAGGGATCAGAGTTGATACCATAGAGGTTTCAATCTAAAACAGATGTGAGGAGGAGAAAATGAACCATTTGTGTAACCGCTTCCGATTAAAGTTTTCGTTGAAGCTAAATTTCGCGAGACAGTCGTGATCCGTCCTGTCTTTTTTTCCGGCGAGCAGAAACAATGGAAAGAAGGTTGCCAAACGGGATCAGTTAGTAAATATTGACTGGTATATCTGCTTGCTCGCCGATTTCTCGATTATAGAATGTTTTCTATTGAGTTGGTGAGATCTGACCCTTTTAATTATTCTAGGGTGACACTGACCGGCACTTTTGGCCGGTCAGCCATGCCTAATTGGATGATCTGTCTTTTTCATTGATTCCCTCACTTTTCTTCATTTTCAGACTTTTATCGTATATCTGACTTGCAGGAACAATTTCTTTGAAGAAATTTCCGAAACGTCCCCGAAAACTAGGAAAACCAAAACTGGGATTGA
Organism: Blattamonas nauphoetae; assembly: GCA_033064195.1. NCBI lineage: Eukaryota > Preaxostyla > Oxymonadida > Blattamonas > Blattamonas nauphoetae. The sequence continues at coordinate 28,848 of JARBJD010000109.1, read as the reverse complement.
GAGACCACGGACAGATGACCGTATCAAGCACTTCCAGAGTAAAGCATATCTTCCCCAACACGGTATTCTCTTTTTTCTTCTATAGTCGAATCAATATCGTCAAAGAAAACAGGCTCAAGTGTGATTGCCTCTCGAGAAAAGTGCCGTCAATTTCTCACGATTTCTTCAGTAGAAGATTCTTATTTTGCTATATCGATGACAACATACAGAATTAATCAGTTCTCCTCCACATTTATCACTTTCTGCCAAAATAGGAGAAAAGGTGTCCAAATCCTGAGATTTTTTCCAAAAATTGATCCAAAATTTTTGAACAGCTCAATGAAGGAGTATAGAAGACGGAAATCGATACCTATCTAGATCGCCAATAACACGGAATAAATCACTTTTGACATCAAAAACACATATTTCCTGAACCTTCGATTTTGATGAATTTTGGACCAAATTCTTACTTTATTTTGATAAAATGAGCTCCAAAAATGGATTGCAGACGATTCAGGATCAAATCAATCTGCACGATCATTTGGTAGTCATCCATCAATCCAATTGACTGGACCAGGTGGCCTAGGTGGATCGCGAAATCAAATTGGTTTTTATTTTTGGAGGTCCACAGGTCCACAAGTCCACGGAGCATGGGCACGCCCAGAATGCACTAGAATGACGTGCACTACCTCCCCGTGCATCGGGACTATCCGTGGATTGTTTTGGTCAAAAATGATTTTTTCACTTTTTTCATCACTACATAAGGTAAGAAAAAATTCGAATTTTTCAAAATAAACTTTATTTTTTGCGATCATCCAAAATTGTTCTGACAAGGTTAATATCGGTCTGACGAGTTTATATACGATGTGTTTCGTGTGATCTGAGAAGTATTTCGGGGGGTATGGGTGATCTCAAAATTAACGCTGATTTATTTTTTATCGATTTTTTTAATTTGTACATGAAGGAAGAGGAGATCCAGACAAAGTTCGAAAAATCCAATTTTGAGCTTTGACCATACAAACCTCTTCCAAGGTCAATCCCGATCAGCTGAGTTCATTTATGATGTTTTCAGAGTGATCTGAGCAGTAGTTCCTGAGATATGGGTGATCCAAAAATAAACGTTAAACTTTTTTAACTTTCTGATTTTTTAATTTGTATATGAAGAGGAGTTTCAGAACAAGTTCAAGTACAGAGCCCTCGACGGAATGTTCCAAGATACTCAGGCAAAATGGTGCCCTGGTGACTGATGCGCAGAACGATTTGGAGGTTGGATTGGAGACGGATGATCGAAAGATTGTCCCCGGGGTTCATGTTGGCAGCACTTAGATGTGCCCGTAAATCATGCCCACCCAAGACTTAACCCTTCAAGGACTTCGCCAGCAGCAGTCATTAAGAAGGATCGCGATAGAACGATCCCCAAAGGAGTATCGGGGTGTCTATAGGAAGCTCGTACGAACGTGGGAAGGCTCTTCTCTTCGGTTATTTTTGTTTTGTTTAATTGATGGAAGAGATATAGGGTGGTGGTTGAGTAGTTGATAAGAATATGTGTAGGGAAATAGGTGGCATAGGCAAGGGTGATTGGGCATAGGTGAAAAGATAGGTGAGGGGAAATAGGTGGAAAGACAAGGATGATTGGGCATGTGTGAAGAGATTGGGAGGGGTGAAGGAGGCATTGATGTTGGGATATTGATGAGGGGACATTGATGAGTGGCATTGATGTGTGGACATGGGTGTTGAAATACGTGTCATGAGTGTGTATGAGGTTGGTGAAGAGACATTATTGAGGAGACATTGTTGAGGTGGCATTGTTGAGGAGACATTGTTGTGGCTGAACGTGATATAAGTGATATGAGTTGGTGAAGGATATTGTTGTGTGGGCATTGTTGTGTGGGCATTGATTGGTGGACATTGATTGGTGGACATTGATGGGAGATGCAGTGGTGTGAGGAATTGATGGATGAACATTAGTGAAATGAGGTGCCCCAGGTGGATCGGGTTTTTAAATTGGTTTTTATTTTTGGAGGTCCACAGGTCCACAAGTCCACATGGCCACATCGAGTAAAAAATAATGGTTGTTCTTAGCTCATAGCTGTTTTATTACATGAATCATGTTTGGTGGATTTTTTATTTTGATGCAACAATTTTGTTAATTTGACTTGGGTCAGTATTTAAAAGAGAAGAGCAACATTGAAAATGTCATTTATGGGATTTACTTTTTGCTCATTGCTGTCATATTACAAATTATTATGGATTCTGTGGATTTTTCATTGGTGTTGGATTTCAATGGTGTTTTCCTAAGACGATTGACCGACCAAAAGTGCCCCAGGTGCCCCAGGTGGATCGGGTTTTAAATTGGTTTTTATTTTTGGCGGTCCACGGTCCACAAGTCCACATGGCCACAAGTGCAGAGGCATGAGTAGAATGAATAGAAATGATAGGGACATTGACGATGGTGGATTTGGTGGATTTTCATTAGTATTGTATTTCATGAGTGATTTCCTAGGACTATTGACCGACCAAAAGTGCCCCAGGTGCCCCAGGTGGATCGGGTTTTAAATTGGTTTTATTTTGGCAGGTCCACAGGTCCACAAGTCCACATGGCCACATCGAGTAAAAATAATGGTTGTTCTTAGCTCATAGCTGTTTTATTACATGAATCATGTTTGGTGGATTTTTTATTTTGATGCAACAATTTTGTTAATTTGACTTGGGTCAGTATTTAAAAGAGAAGAGCAACATTGAAAATGTCATTTATGGGATTTACTTTTTGCTCATTGCTGTCATATTACAAATTATTATGGATTCTGTGGATTTTTCATTGGTGTTGGATTTCAATGGTGTTTTCCTAAGACGATTGACCGACCAAAAGTGCCCCAGGTGCCCCAGGTGGATCGGGTTTTTAAATTGGTTTTTATTTTGGCAGGTCCACAGGTCCACAAGTCCACATGTCCACAATCTAGTTAGAAACAATTGAAAATGTCATTTATGGGTTTTCTATTCTTTTTGCTCATTGCCGTTATATTACATGAATTATATGTTTTGTGGACTGTTTTATTTTGATGCTACAATTTTCTTCATTTGACTCAGGTCAGTATTTAAAAGAGAAGAGCAACATGGAAAATGTCATATGTGGTTGATTCTTTGCTCATTGCTGTCATACTACATCATTCATATAATGTGGACTTTTATATTTTGATGCTACAATTATCTCTAAATGACTCAGGTCAGTATATAAAAGAAAAGATAAAGACTGTATATAGCCATCAGTATAAGACCATTTCTGCGCTCCTGTGGACTTGTGGACTTGTGGACCTGTGGACCTGCCAAAATAAAAACCAATTTAAAAACCCGATCCACCTGGGGCACCTGGGGCACTTTTGGTCGGTCAATAGTCCTAGGAAATCACTCATGAAATACAATACTAATGAAAAATCCACCAAATCCACCATCGTCAATGTCCCTATCATTTCTATTCATTCTACTCATGCCTCTGCACTTGTGGCCATGTGGACTTGTGGACCGTGGACCGCCAAAAATAAAAACCAATTTAAAAACCCGATCCACCTGGGGCACCTGGGGCACTTTTGGTCGGTCAATCGTCTTAGGAAAACACCATTGAAATCCAACACCAATGAAAATCCACAGAATCCATAATAATTTGTAATATGACAGCAATGAGCAAAAAGTAAATCCCATAAATGACATTTTCAATGTTGCTCTTCTCTTTTAAATACTGACCCAAGTCAATTAACAAAATTGTTGCATCAAAATAAAAATCCACCAAACATGATTCATGTAATAAAACAGCTATGAGCTAAGAACAACCATTATTTTTTACTCGATGTGGCCATGTGGACTTGTGGACCTGTGGACCTGCCAAAATAAAAACCAATTTAAAACCCGATCCACCTGGGGCACCTGGGGCACTTTTGGACTTTCAATAGTTCTTCAAAAATATCATCCGTTGTTTGTTCTCTGCTCATTGCTGTCATACTACATCATTCATATAATGTGGACTTTTAAATTTTATTGCAACAATTATCTCTAAATGACTCAGGTCAGTATATAAAAGAAAAGATAAAGACTGTATATAGCCATCAGTATAAGACCATTTCTGCGCTCCTGTGGACTTGTGGACTTGTGGACCTGTGGACCTGCCAAAATAAAAACCAATTTAAAAACCCGATCCACCTGGGGCACCTGGGGCACTTTTGGACTTTCAATAGTTCTTCAAAAATATCATCCGTTGTTTGTTCTCTGCTCATTGCTGTCATACTACATCATTCATATAATGTGGACTTTTAAATTTTATTGCAACAATTATCTCTAAATGACTCAGGTCAGTATATAAAAGAAAAGATAAAGACTGTATATAGCCATCAGTATAAGACCATTTCTGCGCTCCTGTGGACTTGTGGACTTGTGGACCTGTGGACCTGCCAAAATAAAAACCAATTTAAAAACCCGATCCACCTGGGGCACCTGGGGCACTTTTGGTCGGTCAATAGTCCTAGGAAATCACTCATGAAATACAATACTAAAGAAAAATCCACCAAATCCACCATCGTCAATGTCCCTATCATTTCTATTCATTCTACTCATGCCTCTGCACTTGTGGCCATGTGGACTTGTGGACCGTGGACCGCCAAAAATAAAAACCAATTTAAAAACCCGATCCACCTGGGGCACCTGGGGCACTTTTGGTCGGTCAATCGTCTTAGGAAAACACCATTGAAATCCAACACCAATGAAAAATCCACAGAATCCATAATAATTTGTAATATGACAGCAATGAGCAAAAAGTAAATCCCATAAATGACATTTTCAATGTTGCTCTTCTCTTTTAAATACTGACCCAAGTCAAATTAACAAAATTGTTGCATCAAAATAAAAAATCCACCAAACATGATTCATGTAATAAAACAGCTATGAGCTAAGAACAACCATTATTTTTTACTCGATGTGGCCATGTGGACTTGTGGACCTGTGGACCTGCCAAAATAAAAACCAATTTAAAACCCGATCCACCTGGGGCACCTGGGGCACTTTTGGACTTTCAATAGTTCTTCAAAAATATCATCCGTTGTTTGTTCTCTGCTCATTGCTGTCATACTACATCATTCATATAATGTGGACTTTTAAATTTTATTGCAACAATTATCTCTAAATGACTCAGGTCAGTATATAAAAGAAAAGATAAAGACTGTATATAGCCATCAGTATAAGACCATTTCTGCGCTCCTGTGGACTTGTGGACTTGTGGACCTGTGGACCTGCCAAAATAAAAACCAATTTTAAAAACCCGATCCACCTGGGGCACCTGGGGCACTTTTGGACTTTCAATAGTTCTTCAAAAATATCATCCGTTGTTTGTTCTCTGCTCATTGCTGTCATACTACATCATTCATATAATGTGGACTTTTAAATTTTATTGCAACAATTATCTCTAAATGACTCAGGTCAGTATATAAAAGAAAAGATAAAGACTGTATATAGCCATCAGTATAAGACCATTTCTGCGCTCCTGTGGACTTGTGGACTTGTGCACCTGGGGCACTTTTGGTCGGTCAATAGTCCTAGGAAATCACTCATGAAATACAATACTAATGAAAAATCCACCAAATCCACCATCGTCAATGTCCCTATCATTTCTATTCATTCTACTCATGCCTCTGCACTTGTGGCCATGTGGACTTGTGGACCGTGGACCGCCAAAAATAAAAACCAATTTAAAAACCCGATCCACCTGGGGCACCTGGGGCACTTTTGGTCGGTCAATCGTCTTAGGAAAACACCATTGAAATCCAACACCAATGAAAAATCCACAGAATCCATAATAATTTGTAATATGACAGCAATGAGCAAAAAGTAAATCCCATAAATGACATTTTCAATGTTGCTCTTCTCTTTTAAATACTGACCCAAGTCAAATTAACAAAATTGTTGCATCAAAATAAAAAATCCACCAAACATGATTCATGTAATAAAACAGCTATGAGCTAAGAACAACCATTATTTTTTACTCGATGTGGCCATGTGGACTTGTGGACCTGTGGACCTGCCAAAATAAAAACCAATTTAAAAACCCGATCCACCTGGGGCACCTGGGGCACTTTTGGACTTTCAATAGTTCTTCAAAAATATCATCCGTTGTTTGTTCTCTGCTCATTGCTGTCATACTACATCATTCATATAATGTGGACTTTTAAATTTTATTGCAACAATTATCTCTAAATGACTCAGGTCAGTATATAAAAGAAAAGATAAAGACTGTATATAGCCATCAGTATAAGACCATTTCTGCGCTCCTGTGGACTTGTGGACTTGTGGACCTGTGGACCTGCCAAAATAAAAACCAATTTAAAAACCCGATCCACCTGGGGCACCTGGGGCACTTTTGGTCGGTCAATAGTCCTAGGAAATCACTCATGAAATACAATACTAAAGAAAAATCCACCAAATCCACCATCGTCAATGTCCCTATCATTTCTATTCATTCTACTCATGCCTCTGCACTTGTGGCCATGTGGACTTGTGGACCGTGGACCGCCAAAAATAAAACCAATTTAAAACCCGATCCACCTGGGGCACCTGGGGCACTTTTGGTCGGTCAATCGTCTTAGGAAAACACCATTGAAATCCAACACCAATGAAAAATCCACAGAATCCATAATAATTTGTAATATGACAGCAATGAGCAAAAAGTAAATCCCATAAATGACATTTTCAATGTTGCTCTTCTCTTTTAAATACTGACCCAAGTCAAATTAACAAAATTGTTGCATCAAAATAAAAAATCCACCAAACATGATTCATGTAATAAAACAGCTATGAGCTAAGAACAACCATTATTTTTTACTCGATGTGGCCATGTGGACTTGTGGACCTGTGGACCTGCCAAAATAAAAACCAATTTAAAAACCCGATCCACCTGGGGCACCTGGGGCACTTTTGGACTTTCAATAGTTCTTCAAAAATATCATCCGTTGTTTGTTCTCTGCTCATTGCTGTCATACTACATCATTCATATAATGTGGACTTTTAAATTTTATTGCAACAATTATCTCTAAATGACTCAGGTCAGTATATAAAAGAAAAGATAAAGACTGTATATAGCCATCAGTATAAGACCATTTCTGCGCTCCTGTGGACTTGTGGACTTGTGGACCTGTGGACCTGCCAAAATAAAAACCAATTTAAAAACCCGATCCACCTGGGGCACCTGGGGCACTTTTGGTCGGTCAATAGTCCTAGGAAATCACTCATGAAATACAATACTAATGAAAAATCCACCAAATCCACCATCGTCAATGTCCCTATCATTTCTATTCATTCTACTCATGCCTCTGCACTTGTGGCCATGTGGACTTGTGGACCGTGGACCGCCAAAAATAAAAACCAATTTAAAAACCCGATCCACCTGGGGCACCTGGGGCACTTTTGGACTTTCAATAGTTCTTCAAAAATATCATCCGTTGTTTGTTCTCTGCTCATTGCTGTCATACTACATCATTCATATAATGTGGACTTTTAAATTTTATTGCAACAATTATCTCTAAATGACTCAGGTCAGTATATAAAAGAAAAGATAAAGACTGTATATAGCCATCAGTATAAGACCATTTCTGCGCTCCTGTGGACTTGTGGACTTGTGGACCTGTGGACCTGCCAAAATAAAAACCAATTTAAAAACCCGATCCACCTGGGGCACCTGGGGCACTTTTGGTCGGTCAATAGTCCTAGGAAATCACTCATGAAATACAATACTAAAGAAAAATCCACCAAATCCACCATCGTCAATGTCCCTATCATTTCTATTCATTCTACTCATGCCTCTGCACTTGTGGCCATGTGGACTTGTGGACCGTGGACCGCCAAAAATAAAAACCAATTTAAAAACCCGATCCACCTGGGGCACCTGGGGCACTTTTGGTCGGTCAATCGTCTTAGGAAAACACCATTGAAATCCAACACCAATGAAAAATCCACAGAATCCATAATAATTTGTAATATGACAGCAATGAGCAAAAAGTAAATCCCATAAATGACATTTTCAATGTTGCTCTTCTCTTTTAAATACTGACCCAAGTCAAATTAACAAAATTGTTGCATCAAAATAAAAAATCCACCAAACATGATTCATGTAATAAAACAGCTATGAGCTAAGAACAACCATTATTTTTTACTCGATGTGGCCATGTGGACTTGTGGACCTGTGGACCTCCAAAAATAAAAACCAATTTAAAAACCCGATCCACCTGGGGCACCTGGGGCACTTTTGGACTTTCAATAGTTCTTCAAAAATATCATCCGTTGTTTGTTCTCTGCTCATTGCTGTCATACTACATCATTCATATAATGTGGACTTTTAAATTTTATTGCAACAATTATCTCTAAATGACTCAGGTCAGTATATAAAAGAAAAGATAAAGACTGTATATAGCCATCAGTATAAGACCATTTCTGCGCTCCTGTGGACTTGTGGACTTGTGGACCTGTGGACCTGCCAAAATAAAAACCAATTTAAAAACCCGATCCACCTGGGGCACCTGGGGCACTTTTGGTCGGTCAATAGTCCTAGGAAATCACTCATGAAATACAATACTAAAGAAAAATCCACCAAATCCACCATCGTCAATGTCCCTATCATTTCTATTCATTCTACTCATGCCTCTGCACTTGTGGCCATGTGGACTTGTGGACCGTGGACCGCCAAAAATAAAAACCAATTTAAAAACCCGATCCACCTGGGGCACCTGGGGCACTTTTGGTCGGTCAATAGTCCTAGGAAATCACTCATGAAATACAATACTAATGAAAAATCCACCAAATCCACCATCGTCAATGTCCCTATCATTTCTATTCATTCTACTCATGCCTCTGCACTTGTGGCCATGTGGACTTGTGGACCGTGGACCGCCAAAAATAAAAACCAATTTAAAAACCCGATCCACCTGGGGCACCTGGGGCACTTTTGGACTTTCAATAGTTCTTCAAAAATATCATCCGTTGTTTGTTCTCTGCTCATTGCTGTCATACTACATCATTCATATAATGTGGACTTTTAAATTTTATTGCAACAATTATCTCTAAATGACTCAGGTCAGTATATAAAAGAAAAGATAAAGACTGTATATAGCCATCAGTATAAGACCATTTCTGCGCTCCTGTGGACTTGTGGACTTGTGGACCTGTGGACCTGCCAAAATAAAAACCAATTTAAAAACCCGATCCACCTGGGGCACCTGGGGCACTTTTGGTCGGTCAATAGTCCTAGGAAATCACTCATGAAATACAATACTAAAGAAAAATCCACCAAATCCACCATCGTCAATGTCCCTATCATTTCTATTCATTCTACTCATGCCTCTGCACTTGTGGCCATGTGGACTTGTGGACCGTGGACCGCCAAAAATAAAAACCAATTTAAAAACCCGATCCACCTGGGGCACCTGGGGCACTTTTGGTCGGTCAATCGTCTTAGGAAAACACCATTGAAATCCAACACCAATGAAAAATCCACAGAATCCATAATAATTTGTAATATGACAGCAATGAGCAAAAAGTAAATCCCATAAATGACATTTTCAATGTTGCTCTTCTCTTTAAATACTGACCCAAGTCAAATTAACAAAATTGTTGCATCAAAATAAAAATCCACCAAACATGATTCATGTAATAAAACAGCTATGAGCTAAGAACAACCATTATTTTTTTACTCGATGTGGCCATGTGGACTTGTGGACCTGTGGACCTCCAAAAATAAAAACCAATTTAAAAACCCGATCCACCTGGGGCACCTGGGGCACTTTTGGACTTTCAATAGTTCTTCAAAAATATCATCCGTTGTTTGTTCTCTGCTCATTGCTGTCATACTACATCATTCATATAATGTGGACTTTTAAATTTTATTGCAACAATTATCTCTAAATGACTCAGGTCAGTATATAAAAGAAAAGATAAAGACTGTATATAGCCATCAGTATAAGACCATTTCTGCGCTCCTGTGGACTTGTGGACTTGTGGACCTGTGGACCTGCCAAAATAAAAACCAATTTAAAACCCGATCCACCTGGGGCACCTGGGGCACTTTTGGTCGGTCAATAGTCCTAGGAAATCACTCATGAAATACAATACTAAAGAAAAATCCACCAAATCCACCATCGTCAATGTCCCTATCATTTCTATTCATTCTACTCATGCCTCTGCACTTGTGGCCATGTGGACTTGTGGACCGTGGACCGCCAAAAATAAAAACCAATTTAAAAACCCGATCCACCTGGGGCACCTGGGGCACTTTTGGTCGGTCAATCGTCTTAGGAAAACACCATTGAAATCCAACACCAATGAAAAATCCACAGAATCCATAATAATTTGTAATATGACAGCAATGAGCAAAAGTAAATCCCATAAATGACATTTTCAATGTTGCTCTTCTCTTTTAAATACTGACCCAAGTCAAATTAACAAAATTGTTGCATCAAAATAAAAAATCCACCAAACATGATTCATGTAATAAAACAGCTATGAGCTAAGAACAACCATTATTTTTTTACTCGATGTGGCCATGTGGACTTGTGGACCTGTGGACCTGCCAAAATAAAAACCAATTTAAAAACCCGATCCACCTGGGGCACCTGGGGCACTTTTGGACTTTCAATAGTTCTTCAAAAATATCATCCGTTGTTTGTTCTCTGCTCATTGCTGTCATACTACATCATTCATATAATGTGGACTTTTAAATTTTATTGCAACAATTATCTCTAAATGACTCAGGTCAGTATATAAAAGAAAAGATAAAGACTGTATATAGCCATCAGTATAAGACCATTTCTGCGCTCCTGTGGACTTGTGGACTTGTGGACCTGTGGACCTGCCAAAATAAAAACCAATTTAAAAACCCGATCCACCTGGGGCACCTGGGGCACTTTTGGACTTTCAATAGTTCTTCAAAAATATCATCCGTTGTTTGTTCTCTGCTCATTGCTGTCATACTACATCATTCATATAATGTGGACTTTTAAATTTTATTGCAACAATTATCTCTAAATGACTCAGGTCAGTATATAAAAGAAAAGATAAAGACTGTACCGTGGTTGGACAACCCGTCCAAATTGGAAAACCCGTCCACCTGAGAATCGGACACAAATTGTTGGTATGAATATTTCTTTATTGACTTTTGTTTTTGTTCTCATTTTCGACTCATTGATAAATTTTTATTTGTTGCAATAGATTGAAATGAAATTTAATCTTTTTTCCTTACTTTGACTTCGAACGGAGGGATCTTCCCTCAATTTTGTTCATCCCGTTTCTCGTTGCAGATCGAGTTGTGATTGTTGTGCGCCTCATTCTGGGCTTCTTGGGCTTCTTAGCTTTCTTTCGCTCTTGTTCAATAGTCTTCTTGACAGCTCTGGGTCGCTGAATCATGGTTGTTTTTCGAAGGTTGCACTTCTTCTTGACAACTTCCTGTTCCTTTTTTCGTTCTTCCCTTGATTCCTGTTTTCTTTCCTTCATTTTCGTCTTTCCATCGACTCAGTCGATGTTAGGAGGATTCCAGCACTGACCACTGAACGAATGCCGGCATACGAACTGTCTCCACAATCACTTGGTTTGGTCTTTATTCCATCTTTGACGGTATCAAGATTGTCTGGCAGTCGATGGAGGATATGTGTCACATCTCTATCCAAGATTCCGCAGCGTCGAAACGATAAAACGATTGTGTCGATCGTGAATGCCTTTTGGCAGGCGAGCGGAAGCGCGGAAACAATCGCTGTCCGATGCGCTTGTTGAGAGAACTCAAGAGGTGATGCATAGAATTTGTCGTATTGATTCTTGAGGGATTGGAAGATTTTGTCGTCGAGGGGTTGGGTGAGGTGTGTTGTGTTTGGAGGAGAGATAGCAGTTGAATTTTGTTCGTTTTACACATTTCAGCAATATTTGAGGACAAGTGTGAACTACAGTTATCGAGAAGAAGTAATGCCCACTGGTTCGTGAGATTCGGTGCGTTTCTTTTGGTGTTGATTGCTGGGATGATAGTCTCTTCCAGAATGCGGCTAAAGATGTAACTATTCACATACCCATTTCCCAAACAATACGGGATAATATGAAAAGTGCGAAGTGAATTAAATTCACTTGGCTGAGATTTAAGTGGGTAAACAAGTGCGTGAGGTAGATGCGATCCGTCAGCACAAACGGTGCACGCCAGAGTGAAATTTTGGATTTTAGTAGGTTTCGCTTTGATAGGTGTGGGAGTTCCAGCGCCGTGAATCACTTTTACTCTTGAATCATGGATGGTAGAGAACCCTGTTTCATCGTAGTCAAAAATAAGATCGTTCGGTATGCTGAAGGTATCAATCACAGTTTTCAATTGAGTCATCCACTCAACCATGTTTTGTTCGTTGCTTGCTGCAATTTTTGGAGCATCCATTTGAATAGGTCGCGAGAAGAAGAGATCGGGATTCGCATCACAGAAATTCCATGCCCAGCTGTCATCGAGTTCGATCAGCCTTGTTTTAGGATTGGAAGATCCAACCAATATGTTTTGGATCTGAAAAGATGGAAAATGGTGAAAAAGACCTTCTTTGGACCATCGGACGTGTGATCTCTTTCTTCAGTTCAACTTGTTCCTTAAGCCAGGATCGAAGACGGTCAAGTTCTGCTGGAGGTACTTTGGAGGGACGTCCTGGTTGTTGTATTGGACGATTTTCTTTCATAGCTGCTCTTGCTCGAGAGAGAGAGCGACTATGAATGCCAGTGATGGATTGGATGATCCCTGGCAAAATTTTCATTTTCTGTTCGAGCTTCAGCAACGTGAGAAGTTGATCTTTTTGTTCAATCTTGTTCTTTTTCAAATACGCCTTCACTTCGGATAAATTTGCGTTCCACTTTGGAGTCCGACTTGTTGGTCCAACGTTCTGGAAGGAGATGGAGAAAGAGTGAGAACAAAAGAACAATGAGTATTTAGAAGGAGATAATACGGTCATGGAACGAATTCGCGAGAGGTAAAAAGAGGTGGTTGTGAAGGAACGGGATGAACAAAATTTAGGGAAGATCCCTCCGTTCGAAGTCAAAGTTAGGAAAAAAGATTAAATTTCATTTCAATCTATTGCAACAAATAAAAATTTATCAATGAGTCGAAAATGAGAACAAAAACAAAAGTCAATAAAGAAATATTCATACCAACAATTTGTGTCCGATTCTCAGGTGGACGGGTTTTCCAATTTGGACGGGTTGTCCAACCACGGTATATAGCCATCAGTATAAGACCATTTCTGCGCTCCTGTGGACTTGTGGACTTGTGGACCTGTGGACCTGCCAAAATAAAAACCAATTTAAAAACCCGATCCACCTGGGGCACCTGGGGCACTTTTGGTCGGTCAATAGTCCTAGGAAATCACTCATGAAATACAATACTAAAGAAAAATCCACCAAATCCACCATCGTCAATGTCCCTATCATTTCTATTCATTCTACTCATGCCTCTGCACTTGTGGCCATGTGGACTTGTGGACCGTGGACCGCCAAAAATAAAAACCAATTTAAAAACCCGATCCACCTGGGGCACCTGGGGCACTTTTGGTCGGTCAATCGTCTTAGGAAAACACCATTGAAATCCAACACCAATGAAAAATCCACAGAATCCATAATAATTTGTAATATGACAGCAATGAGCAAAAAGTAAATCCCATAAATGACATTTTCAATGTTGCTCTTCTCTTTTAAATACTGACCCAAGTCAAATTAACAAAATTGTTGCATCAAAATAAAAAATCCACCAAACATGATTCATGTAATAAAACAGCTATGAGCTAAGAACAACCATTATTTTTTACTCGATGTGGCCATGTGGACTTGTGGACCTGTGGACCTGCCAAAATAAAAACCAATTTAAAAACCCGATCCACCTGGGGCACCTGGGGCACTTTTGGTCGGTCAATAGTCCTAGGAAATCACTCATGAAATACAATACTAATGAAAAATCCACCAAATCCACCATCGTCAATGTCCCTATCATTTCTATTCATTCTACTCATGCCTCTGCACTTGTGGCCATGTGGACTTGTGGACCGTGGACCGCCAAAAATAAAAACCAATTTAAAAACCCGATCCACCTGGGGCACCTGGGGCACTTTTGGACTTTCAATAGTTCTTCAAAAATATCATCCGTTGTTTGTTCTCTGCTCATTGCTGTCATACTACATCATTCATATAATGTGGACTTTTAAATTTTATTGCAACAATTATCTCTAAATGACTCAGGTCAGTATATAAAAGAAAAGATAAAGACTGTATATAGCCATCAGTATAAGACCATTTCTGCGCTCCTGTGGACTTGTGGACTTGTGGACCTGTGGACCTGCCAAAATAAAAACCAATTTAAAAACCCGATCCACCTGGGGCACCTGGGGCACTTTTGGACTTTCAATAGTTCTTCAAAAATATCATCCGTTGTTTGTTCTCTGCTCATTGCTGTCATACTACATCATTCATATAATGTGGACTTTTAAATTTTATTGCAACAATTATCTCTAAATGACTCAGGTCAGTATATAAAAGAAAAGATAAAGACTGTATATAGCCATCAGTATAAGACCATTTCTGCGCTCCTGTGGACTTGTGGACTTGTGGACCTGTGGACCTGCCAAAATAAAAACCAATTTAAAAACCCGATCCACCTGGGGCACCTGGGGCACTTTTGGACTTTCAATAGTTCTTCAAAAATATCATCCGTTGTTTGTTCTCTGCTCATTGCTGTCATACTACATCATTCATATAATGTGGACTTTTAAATTTTATTGCAACAATTATCTCTAAATGACTCATAGATCCACTCAAAACCCGGAATTTCTCCTAAACCCGGAACATGGGGGTTGAAAGATACATATTGGGCAAACTAAGAAAAAAATAAAATTTGAGAATTATAGACCGACGCAAATCAGAGAAACCCTCAAAATACTGTATACAGCAACAATGCCTACATTTTTCTCAACTTTTTTGGATCGTTTCTCCACAACCAGCCATCCGTTTTGCACCAAATAAAGTGCATTGTTATCGTAAACATCTCGACAAAAGCTGCTCAAAAAATGAAAGATATTTTTTCTAAGACTTTTTCTCGAGAAAAATATGGGTTTTTTCTATTTTCCCAAATATCCAGCATTTTTCTCCAATGTTTTCTCAAATTGTTCGTTTCATCAAAAAACGTTTTTGTGAAAATTTTCATCAAAATCGGTTCACAGGTTGTGAAGATATGACCAGTTCTCCTGATTCAAACAGGTCCAAAAGAGGTATTTTGAGGGTTTCTCTGATTTGCGTCGGTCTATAATTCTCAAATTTTATTTTTTTCTTAGTTTGCCCAATATGTATCTTTCAACCCCCATGTTCCGGGTTTAGGAGAAATTCCGGGTTTTGAGTGGATCTATCAGGTCAGTATATAAAAGAAAAGATAAAGACTGTATATAGCCATCAGTATAAGACCATTTCTGCGCTCCTGTGGACTTGTGGACTTGTGGACCTGTGGACCTGCCAAAATAAAAACCAATTTAAAAACCCGATCCACCTGGGGCACCTGGGGCACTTTTGGTCGGTCAATAGTCCTAGGAAATCACTCATGAAATACAATACTAATGAAAAATCCACCAAATCCACCATCGTCAATGTCCCTATCATTTCTATTCATTCTACTCATGCCTCTGCACTTGTGGCCATGTGGACTTGTGGACCGTGGACCGCCAAAAATAAAAACCAATTTAAAAACCCGATCCACCTGGGGCACCTGGGGCACTTTTGGACTTTCAATAGTTCTTCAAAAATATCATCCGTTGTTTGTTCTCTGCTCATTGCTGTCATACTACATCATTCATATAATGTGGACTTTTAAATTTTATTGCAACAATTATCTCTAAATGACTCAGGTCAGTATATAAAAGAAAAGATAAAGACTGTATATAGCCATCAGTATAAGACCATTTCTGCGCTCCTGTGGACTTGTGGACTTGTGGACCTGTGGACCTGCCAAAATAAAAACCAATTTAAAACCCGATCCACCTGGGGCACCTGGGGCACTTTTGGACTTTCAATAGTTCTTCAAAAATATCATCCGTTGTTTGTTCTCTGCTCATTGCTGTCATACTACATCATTCATATAATGTGGACTTTTAAATTTTATTGCAACAATTATCTCTAAATGACTCATAGATCCACTCAAAACCCGGAATTTCTCCTAAACCCGGAACATGGGGGTTGAAAGATACATATTGGGCAAACTAAGAAAAAAATAAAATTTGAGAATTATAGACCGACGCAAATCAGAGAAACCCTCAAAATACTGTATACAGCAACAATGCCTACATTTTTCTCAACTTTTTGGATCGTTTCTCCACAACCAGCCATCCGTTTTGCACCAAATAAAGTGCATTGTTATCGTAAACATCTCGACAAAAGCTGCTCAAAAATGAAAGATATTTTTTCTAAGACTTTTTCTCGAGAAAAATATGGGTTTTTTCTATTTTCCCAAATATCCAGCATTTTTTCTCCAATGTTTTCTCAAATTGTTCGTTTCATCAAAAACGTTTTTGTGAAAATTTTCATCAAAATCGGTTCACAGGTTGTGAAGATATGACCAGTTCTCCTGATTCAAACAGGTCCAAAAGAGGTATTTTGAGGGTTTCTCTGATTTGCGTCGGTCTATAATTCTCAAATTTTATTTTTTTCTTAGTTTGCCCAATATGTATCTTTCAACCCCCATGTTCCGGGTTTAGGAGAAATTCCGGGTTTTGAGTGGATCTATCAGGTCAGTATATAAAAGAAAAGATAAAGACTGTATATAGCCATCAGTATAAGACCATTTCTGCGCTCCTGTGGACTTGTGGACTTGTGGACCTGTGGACCTGCCAAAATAAAAACCAATTTAAAAACCCGATCCACCTGGGGCACCTGGGGCACTTTTGGTCGGTCAATAGTCCTAGGAAATCACTCATGAAATACAATACTAATGAAAAATCCACCAAATCCACCATCGTCAATGTCCCTATCATTTCTATTCATTCTACTCATGCCTCTGCACTTGTGGCCATGTGGACTTGTGGACCGTGGACCGCCAAAAATAAAAACCAATTTAAAAACCCGATCCACCTGGGGCACCTGGGGCACTTTTGGTCGGTCAATCGTCTTAGGAAAACACCATTGAAATCCAACACCAATGAAAAATCCACAGAATCCATAATAATTTGTAATATGACAGCAATGAGCAAAAAGTAAATCCCATAAATGACATTTTCAATGTTGCTCTTCTCTTTTAAATACTGACCCAAGTCAAATTAACAAAATTGTTGCATCAAAATAAAAAATCCACCAAACATGATTCATGTAATAAAACAGCTATGAGCTAAGAACAACCATTATTTTTTACTCGATGTGGCCATGTGGACTTGTGGACCTGTGGACCTGCCAAAATAAAAACCAATTTAAAAACCCGATCCACCTGGGGCACCTGGGGCACTTTTGGACTTTCAATAGTTCTTCAAAAATATCATCCGTTGTTTGTTCTCTGCTCATTGCTGTCATACTACATCATTCATATAATGTGGACTTTTAAATTTTATTGCAACAATTATCTCTAAATGACTCAGGTCAGTATATAAAAGAAAAGATAAAGACTGTATATAGCCATCAGTATAAGACCATTTCTGCGCTCCTGTGGACTTGTGGACTTGTGGACCTGTGGACCTGCCAAAATAAAAACCAATTTAAAAACCCGATCCACCTGGGGCACCTGGGGCACTTTTGGACTTTCAATAGTTCTTCAAAAATATCATCCGTTGTTTGTTCTCTGCTCATTGCTGTCATACTACATCATTCATATAATGTGGACTTTTAAATTTTATTGCAACAATTATCTCTAAATGACTCAGGTCAGTATATAAAAGAAAAGATAAAGACTGTATATAGCCATCAGTATAAGACCATTTCTGCGCTCCTGTGGACTTGTGGACTTGTGGACCTGTGGACCTGCCAAAATAAAAACCAATTTAAAACCCGATCCACCTGGGGCACCTGGGGCACTTTTGGACTTTCAATAGTTCTTCAAAAATATCATCCGTTGTTTGTTCTCTGCTCATTGCTGTCATACTACATCATTCATATAATGTGGACTTTTAAATTTTATTGCAACAATTATCTCTAAATGACTCAGGTCAGTATATAAAAGAAAAGATAAAGACTGTATATAGCCATCAGTATAAGACCATTTCTGCGCTCCTGTGGACTTGTGGACTTGTGGACCTGTGGACCTGCCAAAATAAAAACCAATTTAAAAACCCGATCCACCTGGGGCACCTGGGGCACTTTTGGACTTTCAATAGTTCTTCAAAAATATCATCCGTTGTTTGTTCTCTGCTCATTGCTGTCATACTACATCATTCATATAATGTGGACTTTTAAATTTTATTGCAACAATTATCTCTAAATGACTCAGGTCAGTATATAAAAGAAAAGATAAAGACTGTATATAGCCATCAGTATAAGACCATTTCTGCGCTCCTGTGGACTTGTGGACTTGTGGACCTGTGGACCTGCCAAAATAAAAACCAATTTAAAAACCCGATCCACCTGGGGCACCTGGGGCACTTTTGGTCGGTCAATCGTCTTAGGAAAACACCATTGAAATCCAACACCAATGAAAAATCCACAGAATCCATAATAATTTGTAATATGACAGCAATGAGCAAAAGTAAATCCCATAAATGACATTTTCAATGTTGCTCTTTCTTTTAAATACTGACCCAAGTCAATTAACAAAATTGTTGCATCAAAATAAAAATCCACCAAACATGATTCATGTAATAAAACAGCTATGAGCTAAGAACAACCATTATTTTTTACTCGATGTGGCCATGTGGACTTGTGGACCTGTGGACCTGCCAAAATAAAAACCAATTTAAAAACCCGATCCACCTGGGGCACCTGGGGCACTTTTGGACTTTCAATAGTTCTTCAAAAATATCATCCGTTGTTTGTTCTCTGCTCATTGCTGTCATACTACATCATTCATATAATGTGGACTTTTAAATTTTATTGCAACAATTATCTCTAAATGACTCAGGTCAGTATATAAAAGAAAAGATAAAGACTGTATATAGCCATCAGTATAAGACCATTTCTGCGCTCCTGTGGACTTGTGGACTTGTGGACCTGTGGACCTGCCAAAATAAAAACCAATTTAAAAACCCGATCCACCTGGGGCACCTGGGGCACTTTTGGTCGGTCAATCGTCTTAGGAAAACACCATTGAAATCCAACACCAATGAAAAATCCACAGAATCCATAATAATTTGTAATATGACAGCAATGAGCAAAAAGTAAATCCCATAAATGACATTTTCAATGTTGCTCTTCTCTTTTAAATACTGACCCAAGTCAAATTAACAAAATTGTTGCATCAAAATAAAAAATCCACCAAACATGATTCATGTAATAAAACAGCTATGAGCTAAGAACAACCATTATTTTTTACTCGATGTGGCCATGTGGACTTGTGGACCTGTGGACCTGCCAAAATAAAAACCAATTTAAAAACCCGATCCACCTGGGGCACCTGGGGCACTTTTGGACTTTCAATAGTTCTTCAAAAATATCATCCGTTGTTTGTTCTCTGCTCATTGCTGTCATACTACATCATTCATATAATGTGGACTTTTAAATTTTATTGCAACAATTATCTCTAAATGACTCAGGTCAGTATATAAAAGAAAAGATAAAGACTGTATATAGCCATCAGTATAAGACCATTTCTGCGCTCCTGTGGACTTGTGGACTTGTGGACCTGTGGACCTGCCAAAATAAAACCAATTTAAAACCCGATCCACCTGGGGCACCTGGGGCACTTTTGGACTTTCAATAGTTCTTCAAAAATATCATCCGTTGTTTGTTCTCTGCTCATTGCTGTCATACTACATCATTCATATAATGTGGACTTTTAAATTTTATTGCAACAATTATCTCTAAATGACTCAGGTCAGTATATAAAAGAAAAGATAAAGACTGTATATAGCCATCAGTATAAGACCATTTCTGCGCTCCTGTGGACTTGTGGACTTGTGGACCTGTGGACCTGCCAAAATAAAAACCAATTTAAAAACCCGATCCACCTGGGGCACCTGGGGCACTTTTGGACTTTCAATAGTTCTTCAAAAATATATCTACATTGTTATGCTTATTCTAGATTGTCTTCTTCATCGATTTCTGATTCAAGAGCAGACCTTCTGAGCAGTTCTGCATACTTTGGATCGATCACATAGCACCATACTCTTGTTTTATTCACTGTGACTTTCTTTCTGGTACAATGCTCATTTAAATCCATCTGGAACGTCTTTAGTTTTTTGTAATATTCAGGCATGAGTTCAGCCGCAATTGAGCATGGCATTCCTTTCTCCAATTCGTCAATGTGTTGCAGGCAAAAGTCTCCAATTGCTGATCTGGACACCTCCTGGAGTAGACATCTTGCATCTGTGTTTGGCAATTGTCTTGGATTGAATGTGGAAATGTCCCTTTGTCTGAAGTAGGTCAACAAATGTGAGTAGAATTCAGGAGAGAATGAGCGAATGAGGTTTAGGAAATAGTTGGCATCATCCTTACGTTTATTGGACACTTTGCACACACAGTAACATCTATCGTCGACTTCAATCTTTACTGGATATGCATTGTTTGTACAGAAGATTAGGTTGGCTACATTCTCGGCATCACGACGAGCGATTCCTTTCTCGTTTGCTCTAAAACTTGTATCTGATATTATGGATTTGAGGGCATCAAAATTGGACATTCTTTCCTCACCAGCATTCTTCAGTTCATTGCAGGCAATCAGCATCTTTCCCTCAATCACTGTATTGAAGGTACCACATAGTTCCTGAATATCTGTGACGTTTGGAGCAGAGTATCCACGCATTAGTTCACAGAGCACATTGGTCCAAACATTCTTGCCAATTCCTTGCATCCCCTTCAAGATTATGACAGACGCTGTCTTCTGACCTGGATTCTGAATGACAAAAGAAATCCAATTCAAGATGAAGTTGTACAATTCTGTCATTGTTGTCGGAAATTATCTCTTTGGTGAAATCTAAGAATGATTGAACAAGCTCATTGTTTACTTCGTCAACGAATGGGTATTTGTATCCTTGAAATAGTGAGAACATTTCTGGATTGTCACTGATGAATCGAATGCCATTGACCATGAAACGATTGCGATTGTCCTCGAATAGGCTTTGGCAATTGAATACTTTCACCTTCTTTGGATCCTCGTTTGGTATGGTCACTTTAATTGATTTCAACAATCTTAGGACATTGCTTTCTTTCTGAACATTGACGCAGTAGCAGAGATCAAGCGAACTGTATTCCTTCACAATGCAAAGCAACGATACTTCAACACATCGAAGAACTTTCAGCAGATCTCTCAGAACTTCCTTTTCTGATTTGTATTCTTTATTCGTAGCCTTTGTTCTGATTGTAGAGAAGTCAAATGGAGATAGAAGATCAATTTTGTCTTTGTATGGCTCATCATTGCTTTGTTCAAGGCATTGGTCCTCATCAGATTCATCAATGCTGTCAAATACATCTGAGACATCGTAGTCCGTGAGAGGAATAACTAGTTCATCATTGTAGTATTTCTCGTTGTGGATTCGAATGATTTTGACGAGTACTCCTGGATGCGAAATATTCGATGCGTATCTGATTCTTTGAGCATCCCAATTCATTTTTGTATTTTCTGTTAATGTATTGTGAGCATAGACGTCTTGGTACGTTTGGTCCAGCATCTCGTCAGTGAATCCATCAATTTGTCGCAATGAATTGAGTCCAGCAAACAATGGCAACAACGAGACTTCATCCTCGAGTGAACGAGAGCCAGAATCATTGTGGATTGTCAGTCCTGTCAATCCTTTTCTGATTACCTCTGCTTGCTTCAAGGTATACTGTTGAATAGAATCACTATCGAATGCAGGAGCTTTTGGACTCTCTGTCTTTGGAGGCTTGACTGATGGCTTCTTCTCCGATGGAATTGGCTTCAATGCAATGCACAGATTGGACAATACATCGGACAATGATGCCAGTTTGAAGAGCTGATTAAAATCATTCAATGTTGAATATGTATGGATTTTATTCTTGCCTTCGACCTTCCTTTGCACTCTTGATTTTGGTTGTACAATCCAGCGCAGATTGGAGTCTACACAAGCGAACAAATCCACATCGTATTGCTCAGTTTTCTTTACCTTCACCATTGAATTCTTTTCCAGTTTGTATCCGTCAATATCGCAATAGATGTGAAGGCCACCAGAACCAGTGACGACTAATCCGACATTTTTAGGGAGTACATCAATCACTGATTGTCTGATTTTGGTTTTGGTTTGTTCATCAGCATCCTTATTCAAGACGTCAATGTCCACGACTGCTAGATTGGTCACATGTGCAATATTTATCGCTGTTCCTGTCTTTCTGTTTCCAGCATTCTCGGTTGAAGCACCTTCACTATATTTCTTGTAGTCATATATTGGTACTTCATGAGCTCTCAAACGATCATACAAAGATTGTATTTCGACTGGAGTGCCGTTGAACAATGCTTCGAAATGATCGTTGATCAATCCAGGATTAATGGCACAAATGTCATTGACTTTTTTGTCTTCAACTTTTGTGTTCATTCTTTCTAAGGAGATAAAATATTAGATTTTTAAAAAAGTTAAGCGTTTGTTTTTTCTGACACCCACAATTCACTGATATTTCGATCAGAACGCACCAGAATGACGTGCACACTCTCCCCATGCATCTGTGGCATCGGTGGATTGTTCTGGCCATTTTGATTTTTTCACTTTTTTCACCTCCATATGTGAAAATACAAAAGTTGACTTTTTACAAATTAACTTTATTTTTTGAGACCATCCAAAAGTGTACTGGCAAGGTTAATATCGGTCTGGTGAGCTTATTTATGATGTGTTTCGAGTGATCTGAGCAGTTGTGCTGGAGTTATGGGTGGTCCAAAAATAAACGTTAAACTTTTTTACTTTTCTAATTTTTTAATTTGTATATGAAGAGCAGATCCAGACAAAGTTTGAAAAAAATGAAATCTGAAACTTTGACCATCCAAGACTGTTCCAAGGTCAATATCGATCTGCTGAGTTCATTTATGATGTTTTCAGAGTGATCTGAGCAGTAGTTCCTGAGATATGGGTGATCCAAAAATAAACGTTAAACTTTTTTAACTTTCTGATTTTTTAATTTGTATATGAAGAGGAGTTTCAGAACAAGTTCAAGTACAGAGCCCTCGACGGAATGTTCCAAGATACTCAGGCAAAATGGTGCCCTGGTGACTGATGCGCAGAACGATTTGGAGGTTGGATTGGAGACGGATGATCGAAAGATTGTCCCCGGGGTTCATGTTGGCAGCACTTAGATGTGCCCGTAAATCATGCCCACCCAAGACTTAACCCTTCAAGGACTTCGCCAGCAGCAGTCATTAAGAAGGATCGCGATAGAACGATCCCCAAAGGAGTATCGGGGTGTCTATAGGAAGCTCGTACGAACGTGGGAAGGCTCTTCTCTGACTATTTTTGCCCGTTCATTAGTCTGTATATACGATAAAGTTGATATCTTCAAATTGTCAAACAAAAATAACTGTCCCTATTTTCATCAGAGATTGAACTTATTACTGATCTGAGGCGTCAGAGCATTGACTGAATCTGTAAACTTTTCTGTGAAGTGAATAGGAATGTCTACAACTCGGATGTCTTGATATGGTTGAAGTAGTTGACAGCGAACATTACCATTGACATAAGCCAGAAATGTCGCCAATTTATTGAACTGTCGTCTGCGTTTCTCGAAAGTGTGTTGAGTCTTTGACAAATCCAAATGAATCTGAAGCACATTGCCTGGTTGATAATCCCATAATCCTTTCCTGTTCTGAGTTCTCTTGATTTGCTTCAATTTGTCTTGCTTTCGTTGGATATTTGCCCATTCGAGTTCAGCATCTCTTTCAACCTCAACTGGAGTCACAATATTGCGAAATGCCTTATGAGGAGTTAGATTGTAATAATCCACAAACTGTTGCATTACATTATTGTCACACATCTGCGTCACATTGCCACGAAAAGCATCTCTGATGGTGCGAATCATTCGATCAACAATTCTATTTTTGTTCGTGAAGGGAGATGATGAAAAGAAGAACTGGACGTTATTCCTTTCGAGGAAATCTCTGATGCGATTGTTGTTCCATCCCGATTCTGCATCTCCACGAATGTGCTCAACTTTCACTGTTTGAATCAATTGCTGAAGAGCATTTTGGATTACTACATCATTCATCGACGCTATTTTGATCATCACAAGATACTTGGTATTAATGTTCACACACACCAGATAGGACTGCGGAATTGATTGAGGATTAGTCTTGAGAACCATGATATCTATCTCCCATGAATGTCGATATGGAGAGAATGAAGGACGTTGAAGAAACAATCGATTCTTTGGATAGTGATCTGTCACAAACGTATTCTGATCTGGAACTGGAACTGTTGGATTCACTTGATGAAACACTTTGGTTTTCGACTTGAATGGATGGTCAATTTGTTGTTGATTCCGTGGAGCAGGCGCATTGATTCTCGGTGCTGGATTGAACACTCTCATTCTTCGCAAATCTGCTTCAAACACTTGATCTGGATGATTAACACGAAACAAAGCAAAGGATGAATTGTACAACTCCAACAGTGTTTTCCCTCCAAACTGGAGTATACGATCTTGTTTTGCTATATCTGACAATTGCTGTTGTGAGAACTGTTACTGATGAAGAATACGAGAGTAGAGTTGCAGATTTGTCTTGAGTCCATTCTCTTCTGAACATTGTTGAATAATTCTTGTTGCATGTCGCTTCTGTTTTGCAACTTCCCAAGATGGAACATTTTTGAATATTGAATCAACTGTTGGCATTTATTGGACATAAAAATAAGTTATACTCAGCAAAGATAGTCCACTCTGTTTAATCCATCAATGAATGGAGCATATGAGCCATTCGGAAGTACCGTCATCTTTGTGTGAATTGATGTCAATGCATTCTTTTTCACCAGCACTGTCACCATTGAATCTTCCTTCATTTGAAAGTTCACATTCTCCCCTTCAATCGGTTGCTTTGTCTCATTTGCTTTGATGAATTGTGATTGATCCAGCTGTGAATTCCGTGCTAGTGAGATACCTTTAATGGCTTTGTGCACTGGGGTATTTTTCTCACTGATAGAATAACATTTTGGTGACAGTGCAATCATGAAATCACCTTCTTTTTCCACTGACAATCCCAATAGCTTCTTCCTTGATTTGATTCCACACTTTGGATTCGGCCCTTGAAACACTTTCTTGTCGTAGAACTTTTGATCCGAGACAATAGCTGATATCCCTTGATGACAGTCTTGATTTGCATCACCTGCAATAGCGATAGACAACGAATCTGTGTCACAATAGATGAAATGAAACTTCTGTTCATCACAGCACTTAGTGAGGAAATTGTAGTAGAAATTAAAGTACCAATACTTGGCATTCTCCAGTGTAAAGAACGCTGATTGAAGAGCAGTTTTGCATTTGAATTTCTTGGGTTTCACATCGACTAAATACAAATCTTTCCCAATCTGATCTGTCGACAGAAAATCAGGATACAAGTGCTTCAGAAATGTCTGTTCTCGATTCAACAAATATGATCTTTTGTATTTCTCGGTATTGAGCGAATCATAACGGTAGCATGAATTGAGGATTAGTTTACAGAACTTTTCCATCCCAGTGTTTCCAGCTTCGATTGCAGCGATTCGACGTTGAATCATTGATGTAATGAATCCATTGAATGCAGTATTCTTCTCGAAGACAGCCATCTCAGACACATCATCGATTTCAAAAGCACAATCATCAATAAGGAACCACAAATAGTATGAATTGAACACTCTGTACTCACCAAAAGTGGACAACAGTTGTGTGACTTTCTTCTCTGATTTCCCTTCAGGAACTCCACAATTCCGCATTGCTTCAAGAGTATCTTCTGTGCACATCTGATCTGGTTTGATATTGATTGTCTGAACGATTGGAGGCATATTGATGAAATCATGGATTCTGTCCTCTCGAATGTGTCCCTTCACTTTGACAGCGAACAGATCTTTCCTTTCTTTAATGATTTTCAACATTACTTCCTTCTTTGTTGTGTAGAATTTGACGCTTCCTGGCATATACATTCTGTAGTTTGTACATTTAACAGCTTTGTGTGGTACTGATGCTGAAACACTCGGATAGAGAGAATTATTGTCAAGACAGAGGATGTGAGTCATTACATTTCCAGTATCTTTGTCAATCACTTTTTTCGTTGCACTATCGTATTCAAAACGATGAATGGTATCAATCCCTGATCGATTCAGTCTGTGCATAACATTAGACAAACCACCAGTGATTCCACTCCTCAATAGCTTATACACTCGTTCATCAGTCAATGTCATTTGAAGCTTGTGAATTTGAGCATATTGGCGCAGTTTAATCTTGAGTTTCGTTAGTTGTTCATCTCGATTGGATTTAGCAACATTACAGTAAACACAGCATGGTTGACAATTCTCTTTTGTGTGAGATAGTGAGCAGTCAATTCTGTCGAGAGTCGGTTGATTCTGATGCGTAAATGAAGCTCCACAAATGGCACATCCTTTCTTGATCAATTCAGTCATCCATTCATAGTCATTGTCATTCACATTTTGAGAAGAATCACGACCGGCTCTCTCATCTTGGTATTCACAATTCTTCACCATATATTTCCATTTCGCTGGTGTCAAATCATAGGCTTTCTCATAAGTTTTGACGACATACGAGGCATTGATATCGAAGTCAGCATATGGAGGTGAATCAGAATAGAGTGACGGAAAGTATGTTGACATATTTCTCAAATTCACTGCTGCTGCTGGACATGAAACAAACTGTAACATATCGACTCTCCCTGATGCAAACCATTGGATCAATTTCTGTATTGGATCAATCATTATTAGTGTGTCGTTGATGTTATAGTTCTTCAGATATTCTCTTCTTGTTCTGAAACGCTTGGCATCTTCAACGTAGTCAGAATACGAAAGATCTTTCAACAACGATTCATTTTTCACATGCGAATAGAACACTTCTTCTGGAAACGGTTCTGATTTATTCAGTTCTTCTTCAACATTTGTGATATTGATTGCTTCATATGGAAAGATGCCTTTTGAATCAGTTCCATCACCAAAGTCATGCACAAATGATTTCAATGACTGTGGCGATACAAAATTCATTGCATCAAGGAATCTCAATGACACCTGGAGTTTCTTAAGACAAACCACGAGCTGTTTCGGACACTTTCCCGATCCAAGAGGTGGTTCATAGATGCTCCATTGCGTGAAATGAAGTGCATTCATGATCACAGGAAGATCGAAGTTTGCACTATTCCAACCCAATACTGTGACATACTTATTTGATGGAATTTCTGGATCTGAGTACTGTTGATATTCTTGAATTCTCAATGCTTCGACGAACATATCATTTATGATGAAATGGATAAATCCAATATTGTGAGCCTGCTTGTGTATCTTCTCTTTTGTCAAATCAGCATCGATCAATCCAGCTTTGAGACACATTCTGATCCATTCTTCTTCATTGTCTTTCATTGATTCAAAACTCTTGTCAAGATACACTGAATTTCTACCTTTTTCGTCATATGAACATTCGAGTCGATGTACATCTTTCATTGTTTGTGAATATGGAAGTGAAGAAGAAAACGCTAATGAATATAAATGATGTTTGTTCAGAACTGTACTCTTTTCTTGTGTGTTTTCAGATTGAGGAAGATCCATTGAAAATTCGCCAATGATTGTTTCAATATCGAATGTCAAGAACTGATCAGTGTATTTGTATTCATTCATCCTTCCTCGGGACAAGAGATAAGACATTGTTGGATTGTCAAGAACTGCATTTAGAATTGGAGCTGAAGCATTCTCTAAATCCACTGATCTTTCTTCATTTTTGATACCCTGTTCAAGACATTTCTTCACATGATTGTCAAAATCTCTGGTGCCTGCGCCTCTTGAATTATATGGTCGACAATAGTCTTTGCAGTGTGGACAAATCATCAATTTCATCAACTTTTGTGGATCAGAAACGAACATCAAGTGTGCATCCGACTCGAGAATGATCATCAATAAATTCAGGTCTCTAGCGTTCTCCAATGGTGAAAGAAACGATTGTGAAAGTGCATAAATCCATGAGCCTCCATTGTCTTTTTCAATTGCTTCACAAATATGTACATTCACATTGAAAAATGAAACAAATTTGTCAATTTCTGTTGAGATGTTGAATCCTGGATACTCTTTGAGAATTTTCACTAATGCTGGACTAGTGAGGTCTGTGTAATGATAGAATGATGTGAAATGTTGTTTTGCAATCTTGATGCGTGAATCACGACAGATATTCTTGCCATCAGCTTCTTTTCCATGAGTGAGATAAGTCAAAGCTGTGAATAAACAAATTTTGTATTTACAGTCGACATAAAACACTGTCTGAAGAGAAATATGTTCTTTCAATCCTGGAACACAAGCACCACCATTTCGCAATCGGTACACATAAAAAGCAGCTCCATAAATGGCACAAGGCACTCGTTTTGTATCAATCACTGTGACTTCAAAACTGTCTCGAATTCTTGATTTCATCGCATTTATGACTGCATCAATGTCTTGAGGATTTTGAACGGTAATTGGAGATGTTTTCATTGAGTTCTGATAGAAGGGTGTATTCTCCTCATAAGTGGTGTTTCCATTTTGATCTGTTACAGAATTCAGAATCGCAAAGATCAAAAGAGATCTTGAA